>CM021100.1:227550456-227583865 GCA_007115665.2 Sequoiadendron giganteum | reverse complement strand
GATAGAAAAAATTTGAAAACATTCAACTTGGATCCCAAAATAACACATCCACAATCTATTTTAGTGCATGTGCATTACTTTAGGCACATCAATGGTTCAAATAGTGCATCAACCATTTGTTTTAGTGCATTAGTCGAGTCTTTTAGCACTTCCACAACTTATCAGTATGAATAAATTTAACAATACTATAGCACATCCACGATCTTTTTTAATGCATCTGTGCTGAATTTTAACACTTATACCACATTATATAGCACATCAACAATCTATTTTAGCACTTCTTCCCTCTATAATAGTGCATCTACAAAGCAAGTTAATAGAGAGCTAGTGAAATCATCTGTCAAACTGTTGGCTTTGAAATCAAGGTTTTTATTAGGGCTAAAATATTTTCCACAATCTGCAACTTGAAATAAATAGGAATATACAAATCAAAAAAATTCAAGTTAAACCTAGATCTTGAAAACTTTAAAAGTGTCCATATATCAAAAATCAATCTTGGTTATTGCGTCAAGTTTTATCATCAAGATTTTTACCATCCTATCATCATAAAACAGAAACATGATAATCAAAATTTTAACCCTATCCCCTTAATAGGATATATCATCCTGTTCAATTTTGCTAAAATTTAATCAAAACTTATCCAAACACATAATATCAAATTTTAGTGTGAAAAAAAACCATTTATATGCCAATATTAACAAGGTTACAAAGACAAAGACCCATAGAAATATAAATTGAAACATCAAACACCATGGCTAAGGAAAATCCTTGGAATAGATTACACCAAAATGACAAGACCAAAATAACTCAAGAGAACATTCAAATGACACATCAAGATCCAAACTTCCATAAATTTATGGAAAAGATCTTAGAACAAGATATGGAAAAATACCTCTTAATGCTAGCTCAATCAGGTGCAAAACTTCCAAAATATTTGAATTTTAATTGATTAAAAGAAACACCTAGAGGAAATGAAACTGAAACACCACAACACACTCAACACACACAAAACATAGATCATTTGTGGCCCTAACACATCAAATGCAAAACTTGAAACAACAACTCCAAGATATGTAAAAGGGAACCACAAAAAGGTATGCATTACAAGACATTTGTCCTTATCCTTTTGATCCAAGTGTGGACATGATACCATTTTCTAAATATTGTGAGTTCCCAAAATATGAAAAATACAATAGTAAAATTGATCCAATTGACCATGTGAGAGATTTCAAAACTATGAGTTTAGAATTTGCACAAGAAGAAACCTATCTAATGAGGTTATTTCCAAGGAATCTGGGAGGTCAATGCATGGAATGGTTTTCTAAACTACAACCATGAATTCAAGCTTTTGAAGAACTAGTCAACAAGTTTATCTCACAATATTCCTTTAATATTCAACATGATGTCACAATAAAGGACCTTTACAACATGAAAAAAAAGAGGTGAGACATTCCTCTCATTTCTACGACGATGACAAAGGTTGTTTGCTAGGTAGCCTTGATCTATACCTAAAGAAGAGAAAATGGATCTCTTCATTGACAACTTAGCTAATGAAATGAGCTATAGGCTTGAACTAAAATGTCCCCCCACATTTGAAAAAGTGATTGAAAATGGCCTTAAGATCGAAGAAGCTTTGGTTAAAAGAGGGGTGATAAAACATTGCAATGAAATATCAAACAATACAAATTCCTCAAAACAATATGGCAACAATGACAAGCCTAAGTTTTCGCAAAAGAATAGAAATACTCGAAAAAATGATACTATAAATGACACACAAATTATAAAACTAGTATTTAATTTGATAGCTACTACTACAAAAACCAATCAAAACAATGATAAAAATATTAAACAAAATATCAATAAAAAAAACAACCTGAACAATGGATAATTGAAACCACAATCAAATAAAAAATCATCCAATTGACGAATATTCACACCATTAGGACAAATAAATGAATCAACAATGAAGGAATTGATTGCAAATAGACTTATCACCACATGTGAAGAAATATTTTTGATCCAAAAGTCAAACTACCTTGGTGGAATGATGTAGACTATTGTAACTTCCATTAAAATAAGGGATGGAAGACAAATGATTGTATGGAGTTAAAACATGTTGTCTAGGATTTAATTGATAATAAAAAGGTATATGTAGAAGGACATCAAACCAACAACGATCATATTGTATTTAAAGATCCTTTACCAAATTATGAAAAGAGAGAATCTTCTTCTACAAATGGAAAAGGTGAAAATGTCAACTATGTTTATGATGGCACAATATTTTATATTTTTGAAGATGAGAGTGTTGTTGTAAGTGGTAATCAAATTGGAGATGAGAGAACCAAATATATTATACCATTAGATCTCATCCCAAACCTAGACATATCTAACAATTAGCTAAATGTCTTAAAAATTAGGGAAATAAAAGAATACCAACCGATTAATGTAACAACAAGGGGGAAATCCAAGGTAATATTGAAAGGATTCTTATCCAAAACTAATACTCCCTCTTCAAATCAATACAACATAGTCGATCAACTACAGAAAATGCCAACACATATATCAATATTAGAACTCCTTAAAATCTCACCATCCCATAAGAAGGTTTTTGAACAAGCTCTTGTGGTCACCATGGTACCCAAAAATCTAGATGTTGGTCAATTTCAAGCTATGGTGGGAAATTTGACCATGCCTCATTGTCTATCATCCTCAAAACAAGATGATGTGTCACTTAATCATCCACATAATACTACCCTTCATATTGAAGTCTTGATCCACAAACATCATGTCAAACATTTCCTAATAGATGGTGGAGTTGTTTTAAACATTTTCACTTTAAAATTCATGCATGCACTAGATTATTCCAATAATTCTATTGATGCTTGAACGAAAATGACAATAAAAGCCTATGATAAAGAAGAGAGATCTTCTCAAGAATTGATCATATTGCCTATTCAAGTGGGACCAATGATGAAGAATATAGCTTTCCAAGTGCTAGAAAAAGAGATAACATACAATACACTCTTGGGACATCCATGGATTCATGAAATGCAATTGGTGCCTTCAATTTATCATTAGTGTTTAAAATTTCTAGTCAATGGACAAGAGGTAACTATATCAGCTAACTACAACAATCCTAAACACTGTAACATGCTTAAAACATCTCAAGACACCTTTGTGCCCCATAATAGAGAAGCTAACACTTCCATTTCATTGGATGGTGAAAAGAATCCAAATATTATATCTAATTGGGTTGAAAAAAAAGGTCAATCGAACGATACAAGTGTTGTTGATTCCACTTTATCAGATAATAAGGATCCAAAAAATTCTCTATCATGGAAATTTAAAGAAAAGATCCAACTAAATGACAAAGGCAAGGGACAATATTCTATTGAGTAATCCCTATGTCTTTCATAGTTGATGCCATCTCCAAGGTCATATGGACAACCATCAACGTCAGCATGACAACCATCAGAACCAACAATAGCTCTAGATGACATATTTGTTAAAGATGGTACTCTAGAAGATGAATCAGAAGACAAAGCCATCCTCAATTGGTTATAAAAAGACGAAGAAGCATCAACATCAACAAATATCAACATAAAGACAAATCAGTATGGGAAAGGAAAAGCTATTTTAGAGAAAATGGGGTATGAGAGAAAATTGTTGGAAAAAGGAAGGAAGGCATCATAGAACCAATTCAACCTCTCACACTTTAGCCAAAACAAAAAATAGGACTAGGTTATTTAGAGGAAGCAAAAGAAGAAATGACTTAGAAAGCAGTTGAAAGAACTCTTGAAATGAGAGATAGTTCTGAAATAGATTCCAATGAGTATGAAAGGGATATTTACTCAGATGTATCATACATGGACATCCAAATTGATGTCATAAAAGAGTATTCACCCACACGTGAGGAGCGAAAAAGCTCGAGGACTAGACCACTTGTTTTTTAATCACAAAATATCAATGAATCAAGTGAGGATGGATAAACATTGAGTGAAGTAGATGATTTGGAGGAAATTAATATCATAGACCTCGACATCCTTAATGACAACCTTGACACCATAACTATTCATACCCTTACTGTAAAGAACGAAAAACATAAAATACAACCTCGACATATAATTAAAATAAGGTCCATTATATTTTAAGTAAAGTCATCATCTCATTCATTCATTCATTCATTAAAGTAAAAGTCGATTACCTATAGCAACATAAGAGTCGACAAGATATCTTCATTATAATCAGTCTAAATATTACAAGTGTCAAAATACACATTTCCAATAATAAAAACAAGGATGATAAAATATCCAGTTTACAAATTCGAGACTTAGGCATTCAGTCGCCATAAGCTCGTCATTACATACATCATTAATAATAAAGTAGTAAAAAAAGATATAGTCTGTCGATCTTCCATCCAAAACAAAATCTTCAATAAGAAGATGAGAACAAGAATCAGGCACTTTTTCTGCCCAACCTCGAAGCTTACGCTTCCCCAGAATTTCTTAGTCAATCAAGAAATACCCGACCCTGCACGAATTGCTTAGAAAAAAGTAGTCTACAAGCAAGATGGAATCTGGTGCATGCCTAGTACTACTAGTAAACCACAAGCATTTTCATTTTTCTAATTCAGTTAAGAAAGAAGCAAGTTCGGTACTAGGATATGGTAGAGAGCTCAAATAATCCATCTATTTCAATGGTACAAAATTTACTTGGCCAAGTAAAATGTCATGCACGCCAATAAAAGCAGTTTTGGAAAAGCAAAACTACACTCTCTATTTACCCATATTCAGCACCCGTCCCGAAAGGTAACTTTCCAATTACATAACATGTGAATTCTTTATCAAGCATGCATGTTTCCATTCAAATAAAATAATAAATCTTTCACAAACATATGAAATACACTTTCATTTTCAAGCAACATGGTTTTCAATGCAATTTAACTGAGTTTTAAATCATAACTATGTTATGTTCATGTTCAATATCTAATTAAATTAATGTAATTTTGAAAGAATGTGTATCTCAAGTATGTAATTAGAACATAATAAAATAAGAATAAATGAGCACACGTTCTTTCGGTTCAATCACTCATAAAATTCAAGTTTACTTCAATTAAAACCTTCTCTAAAGTTCCTTTCATTTTGGATTAAATATTAATTTAATTACAATTTAAATACTTTTCTGGTTTTCATATTTGCATTAATATATATAATCTTTATCCAATTCATAATCGTTTCTCGTTTACACTTCAATTTCATAACTGTTTGATATTATCTCAAAATTTGTCAAATGTTCACTATAGTTTTCAGCAAATTTAAATACTAAAAAAAAATACGAAATCTTAACATTTAGAATCTGATTTTAATCTACAATATTCTATTTGTATAATTCTGCAATCTATTTTCTTAAATCTTGGTTTCATTTCATTTGAAAAGTTCATCTTTTTCTGAAGGGTTTTGATTTTTGGAGCGTTTCCAGATCTAGTTTAAATATACATTTTTCTGTGTGAATCCTTTCCTAAATCTGAATCTTCCTAAATAATAAATCAACTGTCTTGATTATTTTCTATTCAATTTATTCTACAAAATTATGTTTCAAATTTCTCAACGGTTTTCTGGTAAAATTCTAGTTTGATGTTGATCTTTTCCTTAATTTGATAAAAAGAGAAATTATCTTTCCCGGTTTTTGATAAATCGAATTACCAGAATAGAAGAAAATGATTTCAATTTATCTTACTATAATCATGAATTTAGCAAATAATGTTTACTGATCCTACCTAGTAATTCTGGATTCTGGGAATAATTCTTTGTATTTTTGTTCTCTCCTCTTTTATTTCTGATGTTCCTTATGGTCTCTTATTTCTTCTTTGTTGCTTGTGTCTCCTCTGTTTTCTTATTGTTCTTTCCTATTTGTTCCTCCATCTCTTCCCACACACTTATCCCTTCTTCTTTTCTTGTCCGTCCATCCTTCTCTTCCCACACACTTCTCCCTTCTTCTTTTCATGTCCGTCCATCCTTCTGTTCCCACACACTTCTCCCTTCTTCTTTTCTTGTCCGTCCATCGTTCTCTTCCCACACACTTCTCCCTTCTTCTGGTTGCGCTTTTCCTTTGTCTACCCATGCGCATGAAGAGTGGGAAGAGTTCTCTATTTTTGTATCTTCCTATGGCTGACTGCGCACCCTTCACCAGTCCTTTTCTCCTCACCTATTTGTTGTGCTTTCCCCTTTGGACTCCTACTCACCTGCTTCCTCTTGCAACACATTAGCTCTCTCCTTGCCCTTAAGCATGAGGGAGATCATCACTATTTTTTTTTTCTTTTTAAATGACACCCGCTCCCTCTTGGTTGTGTATGGGAGATAGGTAGCATAAAAATAATAATATAAGAGAAAACTGCTATTTCCCAAGCCGCACGTGGATAGTGGGTAAATAAAATATTTTCCAACTATCAGAGCTCTCCTCCCTACATGTGTCTCTGCCTTCTCTCTGCTTCCTACTCCCATGCGTGTTGTTAATGCCTTCTTGGCCACACATTCCTTCCTATTCTTTTGTTCAATTTTTTTTTATGGATCTCTTATCCTCTCCTCCAGGCCGTGTGGAGTACGGAAGATGTAGGTATCCTCCTTTTTATTTCTGATTTCCTTCTTCCTTACATGCAAAAGGTGAAACTCCCTTCTATCAGATCCACAATTCATGCCATAACTCTCAGTTCCTCTTTGGGTTTGCATGCAAAATTTTATTGAAGGTAATTGTTTTCGAACTGGTAACTGAAGTTTTCTCTTGAATTTTCCATTTTCAATTATGAGAAAATAACGTGTTTTCTAATTTTCATGAAATATCTTAATTAATATATTTCTTGTTTAAACATTTAAAAAATAAAAATGGACATTCTAATAATTTAAAATAAATAAATTAAAAATTATTATTTTTGCAAATAATAATTAAATAAATATCACAAATTTACATTTTTATATTTAAATAACCATTTTCTTTTAAAACAATAACATAATAAAGTTGCCATTTTAAAACAATCATATTCACTTTCACTTAGTTTTGCAATCGAATAAGCTTATTTAAAATTTTCAAATGAATATGATCACAAAAACACCTTTGTAAATACTAAGTGGTGTGTGATTCCATCAAAGTCATAAATGAAAATTGACTAAACAACTCTACCTGATCGTTGTTCTTGCCTTCCATCACATTCACCTGTTCTTGCATTCACTTGCACTCAATTTATCATTTGTAATGACAAACCCCAAAATATACATAAATATAATTCAAATCATTATACTTGCATTTCGATTTAGCCATCATCTAATAATCATTAAATAATCATTCAATTTATATCTAATATCGACATAATAATTATTGTCTACATTTAAATAAGTAAATGAAAAATCTATACATGACATCCTTCCCCTCTTGGAAGAGACATCATCTCGATGTCTTATTAGTCATTCAATAAGCATAACATCATCATCATCATTTAAAACATACTATCTCAATCAGTAAGATGGTATCTCAGTAGGTAAAGCATAGTATCTCAATCAAACATAATGAAATACTAGCTACAACATAGTTCTCCAACATAAATATAAGCAACTATAGTAGCATCCACACTATCAAAGTTCACAACATGTGAATCAAAAACCCAGAGTATCAAGTATCTCATGCATTAAGCAAATACTACTTTAAGAAATCCAAAGAGGAAAAATGGCAGTCAATCGTCACATAATCCTCCCATGTAGCACTATCCTCAGTCTACTGGTTCCATTAAATAACACTAGTCTATAAGTGACGAAATTCATAAATTCCAGTACATCAAAGGGTCTCACAAATCTCAGAGCCAACTTTGATGATTTCCCAAATTACGTAAGATTAACAAACATTTATTCTACACAACAATCTTGTCTTTTCTAGACCTTACTTCAAGTATACTTATTATCGCATAGGGAAATATCGTATGCTTCACACATACTTACTCTCCTTAAGAAATTTATTCTATAAATACATTCACTATATAATATTAATTATACTTAGTGATTAGAATTCATTGGTTCATGCCTTTGTCCTTAGTATAACCCAAATGAAAAAGGAATGTCGATGTATTATACACTACATCGTGGGTCCAATCCTTTCCTTTGTACCTACACTTTTAGTCAACTCATAATCCAAGTCCATTCACCACTTACACATTCATTATCCTTACCATAAAGTACTTTACCTTAATTACTTGTTTATCTTGAGCATAACCCTACTCTTAGAGACTTACCAATTAATTCTAATCGATCACTTCTATCTATTATTTCCTTTTTAACATTTTATCAAGTTTATGATTATATTCACACCTTTTTCAATTTTAAAAGACTTTTCTTTCTTTCCTTATAATAGTCCAAACATCATTTTCAGAATTGTATAAATCATTCAAGATTTAGTCCACCATTTTACTTATTTGATTTAAAATAATATATTGCACATTTATTCAAATGACTGTCTCATGGTAAGATTTCGGTTTACATAACCCTATCATTATTTGCTAAACTACAATAACTTTTAAGATTTACTAAGCAACTTCTTACCCATGATATATTACTTAGGATCAAAATCTTATAAGTCAAATTTTCAAAACCTATTGGTTTTTTTGATGAGTCCAACCACTAGATCATTATGTTAATTCTACTAAATGAAGACAGATCAATTTGTCTTACATTACCATTTTCCTTCTAGAATCTTAAATGAGTGACATGTCCTACCAATGATGATTTCAAATCTTCATTTCTTGACATACAAAACATTACCTTGCTACATTTCATGCAGCTTCTTACTCTATGTTCTTCCAAATGATAGTGGATCCCTATCTGACAATTCCTTTTGTCAATTTGATGTCCTAACCCTAACACTATTATCCTCGTTCCATACGCGAATATTCCAAATCTTGGACACATAGGTTGTTTTACATCCAACAATACTCTATCCTTCATCTAAGTGATAACCTATTTGATCTTACACCATTATTAACCTTCATGTAAATAGTTATGAGTTTTAACGAAGACAATTCTCATTTATCTTAGGACATTCATACCGTAGATTTTCTTTTGTCCTTAGATCATTTCCTTAGATTCAATTTATCTTTTATCTCAATCCAATTTTCTTGATTTAATCTGGTACTAATTTTCGAGTAACAATCCTCATTTAATCACATTGATCTCAAAATATTAACAAATTTCATTGCATATCCAATCAACTAGCATAAACATTCAACTTCTGGATTCCTCAATTATAAAGGTGAGTCTCAATTCATTATTCTATTTTGAGCACAAGTAACAATTTTGATGTTCTTCTCCGTAAGATCTTCAACATTTCTTGCTAAGTGAAAAATTTCTCTTTTAATATAAGAGCTACTTAAAATAAAGTCTTGTCAATAATATGACTTTCTTTAACTTACTATGCATCTCTCCTATGCTTCTATCCTTATAGAGTCTCATTAATTCCAATGACATTCAATCGCATGGGAAAATCTTTAAACCCAAAATTCCCTTCCAATTTTTAGAATGAAATCCTTAATTGTTAACTAGTCCGATAGTTCGTATATTCCTCCACTTTATATGGCTATAGACAAGATCCAATATACAACTGAATCAAGCTTATTTCCTACTTATAGGTGTTAAAGAGTAAATCCAATATGTAATCCAGCTTAATAGGTTTAAGTCTCACCTTAAGGTATCCCTCTTCATTAAATAAACTTCTTGTCACAATTAGGTTATCTTTAACCCAAGGTTTCATTCAAGAGTATGTAGTAATTAAGTGATCTAATGATTCTTATAGGAGATTTCGATGTGGTTCACATAACATCACATCTTACTTTATTTTACACTTTATCTCAATGGTTTTAGATAACCAACTTTTTCTCGTCCATAGGTTTCTAGCATATAAAACTTTCGTGTCAAATAATTTCATGACATGAATATATTTCATATCTAATAATGTCATTATTCAAATTCTCTATATAAAATATATAGAGGTATTGAGACACTTTCCTCCGAACACGAGTCTCTTAGATCTTTTCTTGTCAATCCCATAATCGATCATCTTCCCTATCATAATCAAGTTATCTACCTATCCTTTTCTAATGCATTGATAATAATATTCTTTAATCTTTAAATCAGATTATCATAAGGTATAAAGATCATAATTCTTAACCTCCCTTTTTTTTCATTTTCTCCTCGTGGTTATAAAATGTATGACTCAATTGTCCTTATGACTTGCAAAGAAGTCATAACCAAGTTTCGTTAGGTATGGTACTTAGCTTGAGTCAACCCGCTCTCTTTCTTTCCACCCCTGAGTGTTTCCGCAACTTTTGTTCTTCTTACATTGAACCTTTTAGTTTATTCATGCTTCCTGGGAAAGGTTTTTTTATCCTTTCTTATTGACCTTCCATTGCCTATCCTTACCTCATGGCATACCTTATATACACTTTTCTCAAAGTTAGATTTTTCATTGTTTTCTTTTATCTCACAAATTCAGCATATTGAATTATTCGGTAGGATATCCAATGAATATTCAACAACCAATACATTCTATCTTCTTTCTAGTATCCTTTTTTAATGAAGGAATATCCATACTTACTATCCTTTTTGTTGATGTACTTCTTAACTCAAAGTGATACTTTCCTTGCAACTTCTAGCATCCTGAACATAGAGACATGTTGCATTTCTATTCCCTTTTGGAACCATTATTCATAGGTTCTTTGATTCCAAGACTTCAATAACCTCATTTATTCTTTCTTTTGATTGTTCTGGTCTTTTCTCAATTCCTTGATACTATCTCTCTTCAAACAAGATCTTTATCTTAACATAATGTTCTACTCATGAATTCCCCAATCTTTAAGGATACTTCCTTCGTTCATATCCTTCTTTGAACAATCTAATATATATTTTAACTTACATTAATAAATTTGTAGTAATTATACTAATCCAATAGCTTCTGACTCTCTCACAATTGTAGGTTGCTACAATTCAAACTTTTATCACATTCCTACTCATTCTCTTTTTCTTAGAGTCATGTACGTACAGGTTATTCTTCCTAACCTTCCTACATAACCTGATTGCATAATCTTCTACAATCCTAGGTTTTATCGAAAATTGATGGTTTAGGATTTATGATTCCAGGGACGATTCTTTAACTAGCCCCAATTACCAGAGTTACTAATACTTCTTCCTTTTTACTTCTTTGAGTTCTCTTATCTTGCCGTTCTGGCACAAGAACTTTTCAACATTTATCTTCTTATAAGATTTACGCATTATTGCGTAATGAGCTCATAGGTTGCAGTGCAGAACCTGGTTGCTCTGATACCAAATGTAAAGTACGAAAGACTTAAAATCCAACCTCGACATATACTTAAAATAAGGTCCATTATATTTTAAGTAAATTCGTCATCTCATTCATTCATTCATCAAAGTACAAGTCGATTACCTACAACGACATAAGAGTCGACAAGATATCTTCATTATAATCAGTTTAAATCTTATAAGTGTCAAAATACACATTTCCAATAATAAAAACAAGGATGATAAAATATCCAGTTTACAAATTCGAGACTTAGGCATTCAGTCACCATAAGCTTGTCATTACATACATCATTAATAATAAAGCAGTAAAAGAAGATATAGTCTGTTGATCTTCCATCCAAAAGAAAATATTCAATAAGAAGACAAGAACAAGAATTAGGTGCTTTTCCACCTAACCTCGAAGCTTATGCTTCCCCCAGAATTTCTTAGTCAATCAAGAAATACCCGACCCTGGACGAATTGCTTAGCAAAAAGCAGTCTACGAGCAAGATGGAATCTGGTGCATGCCTAGTACTACTAGTAAACCACAAGCATTTTCATTTTTCTAATTCAGTTAAGAAAGAAGCAAGTTCGGTACTAGGATATGGTAGAGAGCTCAAATAATCCATCTATTTCAATGGTACAAAATTTATTTGGCCAAGTAAAATGTCATGCACAGAAATAAAAGCTGTTTTGGAAAAGCAAAATTACACTCTCTATTTACCCATATTCGGCACCCGTCCTGGAAGGTAACTTTTCAATTACATAACATGCAAATTTTTTATCAAGCATGCATTTTCCCATTCAAATAAAATAATCAATCTTTCACAAACACATGAAATACACTTTCATTTTCAAGCAACATGGTTTTCAATGCAATTTAACTGAGTTTTAAATCATAACTATGTTATGTTCAGGTTCAATATCTAATTAAATTAATGTAATTTTAAAAGAAGGTGTATCTCAAGTATGTAATTAGAACATAATAAAACAAGAATAAATGAGCACATGTTCTTTCGGTTCAATCACTCATAAAATTCAAGTTTACTTGAATTAAAACCTTCTCTAAAGTTCGTTTCATTTTGGATTAAATATTAATTTAATTCCAATTTAAATACTTTTTCTAGTTTTCATATTTGCATTAATATATATAATCTTTATCCAATTCATAACTATTTCTAGTTTACACTTCAATTTCGTAAATTGTTGATATTATCTCAAAAATTGTCAAATTTTCACTATAGTTTTCAGAAAATTTACATACTAAAAAAAAATACTAAATCTTAACATTTAGAATCTGATTTTAATCCATAATCTTCTATTTGTATAATTCTGCAATCTGTTTTCTTAAATCTCGGTTTCATTTCATTTGAAAAGTTCATCTTTTTTTGAAGGGTTTTGATTATTGGAGCGTTTCCAGAACTAGTTTAAATATACATTTTTCTATGTGAATCCTTTCCTAAATCTGAATCTTCCTAAATAATAAATCAATTGTCTTGATTATTTTCTATTCAATTTATTCTACAAAATTATGTTCCAAATTGTTCAATGGTTTTCTGGTAAAATTCCAGTTTGATGTTGATCTTTTCCTAAATTTGATAAAAATAGAAATTATCTTTCCTAGTTTCTAATAAATCTAATTACCAGAATAGAAGAAAATGATTTCAATTTATCTTACTATAATCATGAATTTAGCAAATAATGTTTACTGATCCTACCTCATAATTCTGGATTCTGGGAATAATTCTCTATATTTTTGTTCTCTCTTTTATTTTTGATGCTCCTTATGGTCTCTTATTTCTTCTTTGTTGCTCGTGTCTCCTCTATTTTCCTATTGTTCTTTCCTATCTGTTCCTCCATCTCTTCCCACACACTTCTCCCTTCTTCTTTTCCTATCCATCCATCCTTCTCTTCCCACACACTTCTCCCTTCTTCTTTTCCTGTCCGTCCATCCTTCTCTTCCCACACACTTCTCCCTTCTTCTTTTCCTGTTCGTCCATCCTTCTCTTCCCACACACTTCTCCCTTCTTCTGGCCACGCTTTGCGTCTGTCTACCCATGCGCATGAAGAGTAGGAAGATTTCTCTGTTTTTGTATCTTCCTGTGGCTGACTGCGCACCCTTCACCAGTCCTTTTCTCTTCACCCGTTGGTTGTGCTTTCCCCTTTGGACTCCTGCTCACTTGCTTCCTCTTGCCACACATTAGCTCTCTCCTTTATTTCTCATGAGCTCCCACTCTCTCCTTTCCCTTACGCATGAGGGAGATCATTAGTATTTTTTTTTTTCTTTTTAAATAACACCCGCTCCCTCTTGGCTACGTATGGGAGATAGGTAGCATAAAAATAATAATATAAGAGAAAAATCCTCTTTCCCAAGCCGCACGTGGAGAGTGGGTAAATAAAATAATTTCCAACCATCAGAGCTCTCCTCCCTGCATGTGTCTCTGCCTTCTCTCTGCTTCCTTGTCCCATGCATGTGGTTAATGCCTTCTTCACCGCACATTCCTTCCTATTCTTTGTTTAGATTTTTTTTATGGATCTCTTAGCCTCTCCTCCAGGCCGCATGGAGTACGGAAGATGTAGGTATCCTCCTTTTTATTTCCGTTTTCCTTCTCCCTTACATGCAAAAGGTGAAACTCCCTTCTATCAGATCCACGATTCATGCCATAACTCTCAGTTCCTCTTTGGGTTTGCATGCAAAATTTTATTGAAGGTAATTGTTTCCGAACTGATAACTGAAGTTTTCTCTTGAATTTTCCATTTTCAATTATGAGAAAATAATGTGTTTTCTAATTTTCATGAAATATCTTAATTAATATATTTCTTGTTTAAACATTTTTTTTTTTTAAAATGGACATTCTAATAATTTAAAATAAATAAATTAACAATTATTATTTTCACAAATAATAATTAAATAAACATCACAAATTTACATCGTTATATTTAAATAACCATTTTCTTTTAAAACAATAGCAAAATAAAGTTGCCATTTTAAAACAACCATATTCACTATCACTTAATTTTGCAATCGAGTAAGCTTATTTAAATTTTTTGAAATAAATATCATCACAAAAACACCTTTGTAAATACTAAGTGGTGTGTGATTCCATCAAACTCATAAACGTCAATCGACTAAACAACTCTTCCTGATCGTCGTTCTTGCCTTCCATCACGTTCACCTATTCCTGTGGTCACTTGCACTCAATTTCTCATCAGTAAATACAAACCCTGAAATATACATAAATATAATTCAAATCATTATACCTGCATTTCGATTTCAATTTTATTTCGATTTAACTATCATCTAATAATCATTAAATAATCATTCAATTTCTATCTAATATCGACATAATAATTAATGTCTGCATTCAAATGGAATGAAGGGTGTGAAATGACTTTCAGCCAAATAATACAATATCTGATGTTTCCACCTATTCTCATGCCACCTACAAAAGGTAGACCTTTACTACTATACATTGCAACAACAAACATTTCTTTAGGAGAACTATTGGCATAGGAAGATTGTGAGGGAATAGAACAAGTAATTTACTACATCATCAAGACTTTGAATGGCTATGAAATAAATTACACCTCCATCAAGAAATCTTGTTTGGTAGTGGTATTTTCTACCCAATAGTTGCAGCATTGCATGTTGACTCACATAGTCAGGCTCATAGCAAAGATTGACCTATTAAAATATCTACTTAGCAAAGCTTCTTTAACAAGTAGACTGGCCAAGTGGGCCATGCTTTTAAGTGAATTTGACATCTAGTATGTGGAAAGAAGAGCCATCAAAGGGTCAAGTGATTGCTGAAAAATTATCTGAAGCTACATTAATTGATGATCATCCTATGACAATGGATTTTCCTGATGTAGACATTATCACTGTAACAACACAACAATGGAGGCTTTATTTTGATGGGTCATACACACAAAGAGGATTTGGTGTGTGAATATTGTTTGTTACACCCCAAGGACACACCCTCCCAAGGTCTTATAGATGAATGCTTCCATGTACCAATAATGTGGTTGAGTATGAGGCATTAATCATTAGCGTCAAGGTAGAAATTGAGTGGAAAATCACAAAGTTACAAGTATATGGAGATTCTCAACTAGTCATTTATCAAGTAAATGATGAATATTAGATGAAAAATGAGAAGTTGATGCCCTATAATCAGCTAATTGATGATCTCAAACAATAATTTTTCAATAAAATATTTGAGAAAATCAAAGGGTAGAAAACAAAGTGACAAATGCTATGGCGATAATTGCTTCTCTTTTGCAATTGCCAGAAAAACATGGTCGTTATGAGTTTATGGTAGAAAAAGTGTCTAATCCTACTTATGATAGTTCTAAATCCCAAGCCATATGCCATTTAGATGTTGTTGAGTCCTCCATCTATGGTAAGACTTATGCATACCTAAAAGACAATATCCTTCCTCTCAATCTTTCCAGAAACTAGAAACACAACATCATCCACCAATTCGCTCGAAATACCTTAATAGCCAATATAATTTACTATTGAGGTCTAGATGGTACTCTCCTCCAGTGTCTAGAACACAAAAAATCTAAGAAAGCTTTATGTGAGGTTCATGAAGGTATTTATGGAACTCATTCGAGTGGGCTCGCTCTAGGCAAGAAAATCCTTCATTTTGGGTATTACTGGCCAAGTATGGAGCAGTAATCTTATTGGTTTGTCAAGATGTGTCAAAAGTTTCAAATTAATATTAATCTAATCCATGCACCAACATAATAATTACAACCATTTACTTCTACATGGCCCTTTTTTCAATGGCGATTGGATTTGGTAGGAAAAATTAATCCATCTTCATCCAATCGACACAGATTCATATTCACAACAACATAATACTTTACAAAGTGGATAGAATAGATTCCTTTAATAAAAATCATTGGGAAACAAGTTTCTTCCTTCATAAGTTAAATTATCTCATTTGTCGGTATGATATATATCAGTTCGTTATCATAGACAATGGAAGACCATTTAAAAATTAGGACATCTAGCAACTGTGTGAGAAATTTCACATCAAACATCATGTCTCAACACCATACTACCCTCAAGGAAATGGCCAAGCAGAGGCCTCCAACAAAAGAAATAAAAAATTCTAGAGAAAATGGTCAATGATGTTGGACGTGATTAGCATAGTCAACTAAACCCATGTCTGTGGGCTTACAAAACCAACATTAGAACACCGATAGGAGCTACACCATATTCCTAAGTAGTATATGGATCCAAGGCCATAATACCCATTGATGTTGAGATTCTATCACTTCGTGTGTCACGAAAGTGAATTGCTTCAGAGGAATATTATAGAGTATCTAGGCTTCAAGAACTGGAACTATTAGATGAACGTTGTCAACAAGATTTCAATCATCTAACATCATATCAATCGAGAATGTCTAGGAACTACAATCACAAGGTAAAGCCTAGAGTCTTTCAAGTTGGTGACTAGGTCCTAAAGGACAACCATAGGAATCAATAGGACATAGAAAAGAAAGGGAAATTTGAACCTAACTAGCTAGGTCCTTTTGTGGTCATATCAGTATATGAATTTGGAGCCTATAAAATTTCAATACCTAAATGGGATCTCTTCAATGAACCTATAAACATTATCCATCTCAAAAAATTCTACACTTGAATCACTTAGTGCAAGGTTCAAGTCCTCAAAAATTGTTGCCTTGATGAAAACCTAGAAAATAGGCATCTTGGTAACAAAAAAATACAAATTAATGAGAAAATGAGGAAATACAAAAAAATGAGAAAAATAATACAAAAATTGGAAAACCGAAAAATACAAAAAAATGAGTAAAGAGAAAAATACAAAAAAATCATAAAATGTAAAAAGGTGCAATAAAAACATGTAGCGAAAACTTGGAAACAACTGCTATTTGTGTTTTAACCAGCTTTTCCATCTATTGGACATATGTCATGGTTGTTACTTTCACTATCACTTTACATCCATTATCATAACATTATATGTGGTAATGTCTCACACTAGCTTGGGAGAAACATCTAGACCTCACTAGGGGCAATAAGACATCTAGCTTAGCAAAATGGGAAAACAATGATCAAAACACAACCAAACTTGGAACATCAATTGCCATTGGAAAGACATTAGACATCCGTATCACAATAGAAAATCCAAAATAACTAAAAAAGTCAGTCTCAAATAGTAAAAAAAAAACATGAGTCTATGTCAGTCAAACTACGTGATCTCTGCATGTATAATGTAGGTAAGTCTAATATTTGATCAACCCCTGAGGCCCTAGGGTATGTCATTAAGTTAGGTTTGATCCAAAATCTCAAAAAATCACAAAAACATCATAAAATCAGGATGGATGATCTAATCTGACTAATGGTTGAAACACTTTAAGTAAAGGCTCGATGATGTATTGAACTAGAGAAGCAAGAAATGAGAATGATTTTTGTATTTGTCTACTATTTGTGAATTAATTATTTATTGTGTGAATTATCGTCGGAAGTGTTGTACAAATGTATCACTGATGACATTTAGAATTCACACACGAAAATAATTAATCCTTGTCTTTTTACGCAAGGAATGCTCGGGTCATCTTCGTTTAATCATACCTAGATGATTGAGTTCACTTGCAATATCAAAAATCATGAAAGTAGTATTTAGGTCGTCATTGGTCTAAAATATACCATTCTTGCTTGTACTCACCTTCAACATTTTTAAAGATCTATGATGATACAAAGCAAAAAGTATTATTAGAATACCAATATTTTACATGTAAGTGTGCATGATAAAATTATATTGCATTCATAATAGTTTTTACATCTGTAGAGTGTTTGTTACAAAAGCTCATGAAGGATTCAAATTGATGATTATCTTTTGTCATAATAGATTGAGTGTACTTGACGTTAACAAAAACATCATCTTAACCATGTAGTTCCATCATCATTTTCATTTGCATATATTAGAAATCATTTCTATTTATCATTTCATAATTCATACATTTGAATCAAATAATTTTACATTCATCATATCATATTTTCCATATCACGTAAAAATTCTAATAGAAAATTTCAAAAAATAAATCATATCATTGCATTTCATTCATCCGTCAATCATTTCTCATATAACATATCATTCATCATTTCCTTTATCTTACATTTACTACATCATATCATTGCATTTCATTCATCCATCAATCATTTCACATATAGCATATCATTCATCATTTCATTTATCATACATTTATTACATCATATCATTTTGTTTCATTCATCCATCAATCATTTCTCATATAACATATCATTCATCATTTCATTTATCATAAATTTATTGCATCATATCATTGCATTTCATTCATCCATCAATCATTCCTCATATAACATATCATTCATCATTTCAATTATCATGGAATTTTCATTCACATTCATTCATCATCTTATTATGATACATCATTATCATCCATTTATTATGTCATCTATTTACCTTTACATCAACATAAAAATGCACACATCATATTTACATCACATATCCATAAAGCATTTAAACCATTAAATCTTCATTCATATATATAGATAAATCATCATAAATCATCATAGCATATCACATGATCATTAAATGCATCCATAGCATGTAAATAATCATAAGCAAATAGACATAGAAATAAATATGAATCCATCATAAAATTATAGAACACATGTAAATCGATTAATCTGTTGCATATCATATAATTCTCAGAAATCATAATGGTCAAGTATACAAAGAGGTCTAAAATATGAAAAGATACAATATCAAAACTGGCAAAACCAAAGTATACATCATGTCTCAATCTATCCCAAACCACATCATATAATAGGATTTGCTACTGCCAGATGGTGCAAGCATCTTGGGGCCAATGCCCCCACCACCAGACAGGCTAGGACCTCTTCAATGTTTGTGTGGTGATTGAGTTGCACCCTCACTAATAGTCCAGGAATGGGTCCTTCCTGATCACGATGGGGCATAATTGAATCTCCACTCAAAAGCGATTGCATCATGGTAACAACCTCTATAAAACTTTGACTCTTGGCCACACAAAGAACCTCTCTCATA
This sequence comes from Sequoiadendron giganteum, assembly GCA_007115665.2. Classification (NCBI taxonomy): domain Eukaryota; kingdom Viridiplantae; phylum Streptophyta; class Pinopsida; order Cupressales; family Cupressaceae; genus Sequoiadendron; species Sequoiadendron giganteum. The sequence goes on along the minus strand of CM021100.1, from coordinate 227,564,457 downwards.
TAGTCTACCACGGTCATTCCCTCGGCTATCCATTGTAATCTATCAGTGGTGGTTTAAGCTTTCTCTGTTATCTGCCTAGAACTATCCCACTCCGTTGTCAATGTGGAAATTTGTGTCTGTATCTGCCAACTATCCCTGTACCTTTGAATGAGCTTGGGCTTGGCTTGAAATTTACATCTAGGTCTGAGCTAGTAAACTCTGAGTTTGTACAAGCTACCCATGTAGAGTTTATACCTACACCTAAAGATTGGCAAGCTAAGTCCACTAGTGAAAATAAGGCACCCCAATACATACAGGCTGCCCAGATGGTGCTACGACCGATCACCTCTTGCGAGGTACCATCAACTCTCGCACATCCCCTCTGCCACCATCCCCTCTGTCATCTCCATCATCATTTTTGTCATCATCACTATCCTCCTCTCCGCTGCTCTCATCACCACTACCCTCCTCACCAACATCCTTCACCTCAACATCAACATCCTCCTCCTCCTTCACATCCTCCTCTCACCTCTATCACTGACTAGGTGAAACAACAACCTCCTCCTCTGTGGGTAATGGTACTGGCTCATCAGGTATAGTAATCCATAGGCATGGATGTAATACAAGATACTATACATACTCTATTGTCACTGGTACCTCTGTAATATCATGGTGTATGTCCTAGGCTGACGGATGTAGGGCATAATATCACTCTACTATGGTATCATATGACATTCATGATCCCCAATCTTCTATGTCACTCTATTGTTGGACATAATGTGCACTATCTTGGAGCATGCCTTGAACAATCCCATACTATCTATAAAATCTCTTCAGTAAAAATATCTGTAATACAAAGTGAGTCCTACAAATTACATACATAGAATCACACATATAACCTAGCTCTGCATCATCCTCATCCTACTTGTCACAGTAAAGATATTGATGCCATGTCACAACCTCTAGATAATCCAATATACACCTTCAATGCTCCAACTTACCCATCCTAGATTAGGTAAGTTGACCTTTGTATCTAAAAATATATGGCTTGGTGACATGTCTCTCTCGTGTTGGCATTAGTCACATGACAACAATATTCTCCCACGCTCACACCTGAAGAAAATTGGCTCCCAATGATAAGCTATGCCCTCTCAAGTATATAAGTTCATGTAAATCATGATACATATGTGCCAACATGCATATCCCCCAAGCAGATCTAGTCCCATGCACAACCATGCTCTCTAGTACACAACCCCATCCAATAGATTGTCCCTTTGACCTATGATCAAGACAAAGGAACCCTCCAATGAATCGTGCAAGAACTGAAGGTAGAGTGGCATATGTATCCACCATCTCCCACTATGGGATCCACATCCCAACAATCTAAGGATCCTAAAAAACTCTACAAAGAGCATATATCCTACCCACCTCTAGTGAATCATTTACTACGATATCCCCAATAAATAATATTTGTAAAATCCACCAGACCTCCTTTGTGGTGAGTGTCATCTTACTAGTGGGTAGGTGGAAAGTGGTATGGTCACTATGCCACCACTCGACTAGTGTTGTGAGGAGGCCCCAATTAATCCTAATCTACAGAATGTCAAGAAGTGAAGCTAGTTCACATCGAATAATGATCTATGTCTCCTAGCGTAAGTTTTGGTATCAAGTCAAATATCCACAGAAAATTATCTTGTATCTGGAGGTTATCCAAATGCTCCTATCATCATGAAATGTCCAAAATCAGTACATTTTGTCAAAAGTTTACATATCAATTATCTTATCAAATCTAATCAGCTCTTGGTGCAAATTTTGGTCAAAACTCATGAGCAAGCATCATCAATCCTCACTTATCATAAGGTCATCATTATCAATCTTTAATTGTACCTCGCCTAACATGAGGTCAATTTATATCAAATCAACCTCGCCCATCATGAGGATAATTCTTGTCTATCAATCATTAGACCTCACTCATCGTGAGGTTGAACATCATCAAGGTTATTCAAATCATCAAATTCTATCAAACTAAATGGCTAACACGATCAAAATCGACAAAATCAAAGACAAATTTGACAAATTTTATCAAATCTGACTTGGATGCACTAAAATAGGAATTCAAGGTGCTAAACTATCAGAATCACCATTTCATTAGTCAGAAGCATTAGAATAGTAGCTCAAAGCTCCAAATCATTCAAAGTGCTATTTTAGGTGGTCAAAGCTATGGAACAATAGCTTAAAGTGCTAATATTTTTAAAGTGCTAATCTATCATGTTAACGCGCTAAATTACCTAATCAAAGCACTAATTCTCAGAAGCACTACGACAGACCCTAGGAGCGTTAAACCAAAGTGTTGAAGTGCTACAAAATGTTCGTTGAAGTGCTAAACTATGAAAAAAAAAAAAATACAAAAAATTGCACCAAAAATGAGAATGCATGAAACACGAGGAGGTTTATGGGTACATACTAGAGGTTTGTAAGCAATAGGGTGTTGGTAGCATCTCACACACTCGAACTGGTGGGTGTGGTAGGGAATCAACATTTTGCTCCAGTTGCTCTCTCTCACAAGATTTCAAAGCTCACATGTACAAATTCATTTGAAAATGACCTTTTTGACCTTTTATAGGCTATTTTAGAGGGATTTTTTATGTGATTTATTTATTTTTCTCAAGGGAAATTAATTTCAATCCATCTAGGGCCACAATTTCTACATTTTTAATTTGGAGATAAATTATTTCACCAAAAAATCTTCATGAAATCAATATCAAATCATTGGAATAATCATAAAAAACTTTAAAAAATTCCGAAAAAATCCAAAAAATCATTAATTTATTTCTCAAGGGGGCATATATTCATCCATCACCTAAAAATCAATGTCTGGGGCATACTGAATTGTTTCGTCAATACTAGTAGCAACACCATAAATTATTTGAAGCAATGCGTAAACACTTCACTTTAAAGAGAGGAAAAATGTATACACCTAAAAATGGTCTGGATAATCTAATTAATTAAATACATTTTATTTGATTAATTACCCTTAAAATTCCTCTACTATTGAATAAATAGAAATATTTATTTATATAGTTCATGTTTAAATTCTTATTAAAATTCTTCTAATTCTTTTATTCTTTCATTTTAATTAAATAAATAAAATTAAATACTTTCTTTTATTTAATTATCAAATTCCCCTATTTATTCTATCTTAATCAGACCATTCAATCTTAAATAGTTAAACAAAGTTAAATACTTTTTTGTTTAATTATCACATCTCTTCTATATTTATTTATTAAACAAATTCTATATTTTGTTTTGTTAAATTATTTATTCTCTTTTTACTAATTTTGAATAAATCAAAATATCCAAATAAAGGGAAATTCCCTCTATTCACTCACCAATAAAATTCTATATTTCATATCTAATTAATTCAATTATCATTAATGGGAAAGCTTTGGAGATAAACTTGTAGGCAATCCTCTTCAATCTCCTTCCTCTGATTCTTCCTATCATTTGGCCTAATGTTTTCATGGGGAGGAACCATTCCCATGATCAACTCAAGCTTCTCCATCTCTCACCATTCAATTTTTCAAATTGAATCCAAGCCTTTGATGTGTTGCCTTTGTGCAAATGTGCTGGAGTGAATCTATAAATACAACCTCATTCAATAGGAAATAGACCCTAAATTTGTGCAATCTTACTTTGCAGGAAAAGAAATCAAGTAATAAAGCAATCGAGCAATCAAGCATCATAACAATAGCATCTTAGCATCAAAATATCATTAGACTTCATATTACAGCTGCATATTAGTTTTACTATAGCTTTCATTTATCAGTTTTCATGTCTGAATATCTTATAGTAGTTTCATATCATTTTGAAATCATTATCAATCATTAAATCATTGTATCTAGTATTATTCCACTCTCTAGATTGGCATTTTAAAAGTCACAATTCTTATCAAACCTGAGAGCCTTATGTGATTTAATAGATATTTGGAGATAAAAGACAATGGGACGCTTTGAAGTTTTATGTGCTTTAAATTAGTTAATTGTTGTTAAAATTTGATATAATGTTTCATTAAGAAGTGTTTCTAGTTATTTTTCTTATTTTACTTATTTATTTATTCACACTTATAGTTTATTAAATACATTGATTAAATGGTAGGTTTTTGTTAGCATTGGTACTATCCATGTTGAGGTGTTAATTTCCTATTCGTCAAGAACATATTATGTTATCAAATGGTTGGTCTAAAATAATTATTTAAAATATATTCAAAGGATGATATGCATCAAGATATTATTCGTTTTCAATTATTTTTCTTATTGTTTCTACTAGTCATTCATCTCAAGCTCATTTAATTTGCATAATTTGATTTTCAATAAGATGCATATTTTTTTCCATTCTCATTGTTGCATACAATGATGCTCTTGATTGATATTTACATGGTAATTCTTAAAAGTTGGTCATAAATTTTTTGATCCATAATCTTAAAAATTTCACTCACAACCTAGACCCAAGGATGTATGTCAAACTAGGAAAATGTGAATGAATCATGATTAGATCATTGGTAGTTAAGGACAAAGTAACATGAATGAGAACCTAATATGCACTTATAACTCTTCCGCACCATAGAGGGTAATCCTATAGGTCATCAACAAGATAATGACAAAGAAATTCTTAGGCCTCTAAAAATCATTCCTAATATATAAATGAATCCTAATTGAGTAATACTATGCTAATTTTATACTAATTTCTATAATGGGACATCCAAGACATCTATAAATAATATGAAAAATTGATTACTTCCCTTGAAATAAACTCCCTCGACATTAGTCAATTAAACATATAACCTAGAATCTAAATGTAAAATAATCACAAGCCCTAGAACTATCACAATTTACCCTCTTAGGTTTCATAAGATGGAAAAAATACAATAGTCATAACAATTAAACATGTAGATGGATACATAGACATAAAGTAGAAATCACAACCTGAAATATAAATATAGATATCAATATAAATGATTATTTTCCTTGATCAAAATTCGTAAATATCATTCATTACAATTATATCCTAGATGTCATAAAATATAATAATTTAAGTGTAAAATAATCAAGAGACTTCTAAATATTTAAGACAAGATATCCTTTTAAGCTGTATAACTTGGTAGAGCACTGAAATCTAGAACTCTCTAAATTTATATCAAGTGTAATCTCAAAAAATTAAAGTAGAGTTTATGTTGTTGAGTTATGTAGACTCGGAAGGCCTAAAACCAATATAAAAATACGAAGAGGATATAAATAATACCTTTTAAGGGTTTGGTCACTCAACCAAAGAGGATTCGTGCATATTCCTTTGGAAATAGACAATCTAAAAATAGGACACTCACATGAATATACAAATAGGAAATAGATTCGCATATACCTACAAACCAATGAATAAAAGACATACACACACATAAAAATCGACATACAAATGACTCTCAATCAAGACATTTTACAGCGTAAATGTTTTCGAAAGGATTCCTAGCACTCAGAGCAGTGACTCGAGGGTTCTGATGTGGTCAAAGTTATTTTATCTGATGAGGCAAATTGGGAATGTGAAAACTGGCAATGCCAATTTTTTTTGAAATTCCTCCCTGAAGGATTCTTTGTTGTTGGGAAGATCGGAATTCAATCTTTACAAATGGATTTTGAAAAATGAATGAAATTCCTCTTTGCATGCAAATGTGGGAGCCGAACTTCAACCATAATAAGTTTATCCCCTATGCCTTATACAATCTCCTGCTAGAATACTGGTCGAAAGAGTACCTTGTTGATGTGGGAAGTCCAATGGTCACATTGACCGCGAATCTTCATCTTCTGCTGTCTCCTCGATGTTCTTTTGCAATCTATTTATATTTTTCAATCTCTTATTGTTGAGAGATTTATGAATGAGTATGTATTCAGTGTAACAAATAATAAAACCGAGTTTTTCCTCCTTTTCTCGTGGATGTAGTCATGTATGGTGAATCATGTAAATTTATTTGTTTATCTGTGTTTGTAATATGTTCTTGTTTTTAGTTTGCTGTTCTAATTATCTATTTTTCAATCTGCTCTTTAAATTCCCAATAATTGTATCAGAGCATAGGAGAAGTTGTGGAGATTGAGCAAAGATTGAAGAGGCAATAATTGAAAAGTTCTTTGGTCAGAATTTTGGGATATGGAAGCTTCAAGTTCACGCTTTGTTAATTCAAAAGGACCTCTCAATTATGTTAGAGGGAAAGATGAAGAAGCCCAATAAAACATTTGATCACGATTGGAATATATTGGACCAAAAGGTGGATGCAACGATCATTCTCGCCTTATCTAGCAATGTCCTTTTTAATGTTGCAATAAAGAAGACATGAGAAGAAATTTGGGATCGGTTGTGCGTCATGTATGAGAGGGCTTCCATGACCAATAGAGTTTTCTTGATGAAGAGACTCTTCAATCTGAAGATGGAAGAAGGCAATAGTATATCCAATCATTTAAATGAATTTAATACTATGATAAGCCAACTAACTTTGGTGGATATTCATTTTGAAGGTAACATGAGAGCTATGTTGTTTTTGGGCTCTTTTCTTGATAGCTAGGATGGAGCTGATGACAATCAACAATTCAACATTTGTAAAAGGAGAATTTGATGACAAGGAAAAGGCAAAAGAATCAATGTTGAAATTTGATGATGTTGTTGCAACTGTTCTCAACGAAGATATGAGAAGAGGTCGAAATAAAGCACCTAAAGAAGCTTTGTTCTTTGACAATAGGGGAAGATCACAAGAAAGATCAAGGCGTAATCATAGAGGGAGTTCAAAATTGGGCAACAGATCGAAGTCGATGGGCATAAATAATGGTTGTTGGTATTGTGGTAAGCATGGTCATCTCAAAAAGAATTGTTGGTCTTATAAGAAATTCAAAAACCAATGAAAGAAAAAATGAGGTAAATAACACATATGAAGAAGATGCAAGCACATTAGTGTTATAAATGTGTGAAACTACAACTAATGAATGGGTGTTGAATTCTAGTGCCTCTTTTCATGCCTCTCTATGTTGAGATGTGTTCAAGGACTATGAAGAAGGTAAACATGGTAAGGTTTACCTTGGTGAAAATGTACCATGTAACATTGTGGAGAAAGGAGATGTGATGCTAAAGCTAAAAATATAAAAATACTAGGTTATTGTAGGATGTAAGATATGTTCTGTAACTCAAAAGGAATTTAATTTCTATGAGATAGTTAGATGCTCAAGGGTGTAGTGTCACCTATAAATCAAACACATGGAAGGTGACCAAAGGATCCTTGGTAATTGAAAGAGGCAACAAAGTGGGCACTTTGTATGTGCTAGAGAATCATGCTGAATTGGGAGTTGTGATGGAAGTTGTGGATAGTAGGACAAATCTTTGGCACAAGAGACTTAGGCAAATGAGAAAGAAGGGCCTTAAAATTTTACTCAAAAGGGATCAATTACTGAGGCTGAAATCTATTGATTTGGAATTACGTGAACATTATGTGTGCATGCATTTCTTACTCCTAAATATGCAAAAACTAAACAAGAATGCAAGGAAAAGAACACAAGACCACCTCAATGATTAGCCAAAGTAAAGCACAAAAGAGGGATAAAAATTGATGAAAAATGATTATACCTTTATGTGCTGATCTCTTTGGTTGGCACTTGATTTAGATGGAAATATGTGCTCTTTGATGGGAAGGTGATGGAAAATGGATGGGAAATGATGTCAATGCAATATGAGAGAGATAGGTGATGAATCAAACCAAATGGATATGAGCTCTTGAATGAAAATAAAATATCTAATAGCTGCTTCAATGGCTTAGAATCATAAGTTGGCTACTAAAACATGCATGAAGTCTAGACACTTTTGATGAAGGAAAAGGGGGCGTATTTATAGAGGAAATTGAATTCTCTAGAGAATTCAATGGTCAGGATTGAGCCACCATGGCCAAGATGAAGGGTTGTGGTGAGTTGAGGACTCACAAGCCCTCACATCTTGACATGTGAAGGTTGAGTTGTCCAAGGGGCAAGGTGAGATGGAAAAAATTCAAATGATGTGGAGGAAGGACAAGTACTTTACAAGTATCTTGGGGGATGAGATGATTTCCTAAAAAAAAATCTCTTGTCTCCAAATGAAGGTGAATGTGACATATGAGGAATTTTAGTATTCCTCAAAAAATCCCCATGGAGAAAAGAGAAGGTGGTTGGTAGAATAAATATTAATTTTAAATTCATATGATAAGTACCTTGTGAATAAGACAAGGTTGTTATGGAGGAGGTTGAAAAGTGCCTTGTGGATAAAACAAGGCCCTTCTAATGGAAGGTTCTTGGCTTCCATGTGACTTGATGTGACCTCTCAATGATCACATTGGGAAGAGGAGATTCCTTGGAGGAATCAAAAGTGTATTTTAAATTCATGGGGAAGAGGGAGATTCCTTATAGGAGTAAAAATAAATTTTAAATTCACACGGGGAAGACGAAAAGGAATTAAAAAATTCTTGGGGAATGAGAGAGTTGACCAAAGAGGGATTGATTAGATTAAATAATCACTGATTAGAAGATAGTTAGTGGCTAACAAAGATTAAGATCCAACTTGAAAAAGTTGGAGGATGTGACACATCCTAATCAACGATTACCCATGTGCACATCCCTAATGATGGGATTAGGAGATGGATTAGGATTAAGAAAAAGTGATGGGGGATTTTACATGTGAGGAATTAAATAAATGTGTAATTTTTTTAATTCTTTTGAGGAAAGGGGGAATAAAGGAGGTAAGGTATTTAATCATTAAATAAATACCTTAGGGATTAAAGATGGATTAAGGGTATTAATTAGATGATAGTAATTTTACCTAATTAATGTGAATAAGAGGATGTTTAGATGAAAAGGGATAAATTTGGACTAATGAAGTGTCAAAATTTAAGTGTCTACATTTTTCTCCTCTTTGAGATGGTGTTACGAAGTAGCATCATTTCAAATAATATTAAAACATAGCACCTAGAAGAAGATGGTTAGATTAAGGAAGATTGCCCAGTCATTTGAGGAGTGACTAGGAGGAAAGATGATGGGAGTAAAGATGAAGATTAAGGATTCAGGATGCCCCCTTCAGAGGACATGTGGGTTTAAGAGATGCAAGGGTAGATCGGAAAGATGATGTAAAATAATGAGAGGATGATAATATGAAGAGATAAAGGCAAGAACAAATGGATTCAAGGACAAATATTATGTTGCCTTGGTCAAGCTACAAACTAGGATGGATGTATGATCGATGGAGTGTTGTTGAGAAGGGAATGATACATCCCAAAACAACACAAGGTTAGGGAAGGATACATCCCAAAATAACACAAGGATAGGGAAGGATACATCTTGATGAGAGTGTTGCTGATGAGGGAAGGATACATCCCAAAAAAACACAAGGATAGGGAAGTATACATCCCATTGAGGAGGATGATGATTGGATCAAGGCTTGTAGCAAGTCTAGGAAGAAGACCAAGGGTGATATTAGATGATTTGTGCTAGATTGAATGGCTGAGGTTGGAATGAAGATGCTAGATGGTTAAAATGATTGAAGATCATGCAATGTAATGCAATTTTCCATTTTTGGAGCACTAATTTTTCCTATCGAATAAAACACTAGGTACCATGGTATGTAGAACCAAGGTGGATTAGTGTCTAATGCATACACAAACGAAAAAAAAAAGGCTATCCCAACACCCCAAAGTCACGATGACTTTGGTCAGGCTAGGTATTGGAATAACTACAAGTACAAAAGGATGACCCATTGTAACACAAGACCACATGGATCTTGGTGGATACTACATGGGACAACCAAGAAGATAGAAACAAACCAAAATATCAAGATATGCCCCTATGTGAACCAGTCAAAACACACCATAATATGATAGATCATGTCGGCCTTCACAAGTGATGACAGGGAGCTCAAATGATAAAAAGAAATGTCAAAATCATCAAAAGATCACAATGAAATTTTACACATCATTTTCCCCAAGATCAAAAGGATGGATGGGATTGATGCATCCTATTAGGAAGAATACATTTTGTTGAGACAAAAGATGGAGGATAAATTTGTTGATCAACATGATGCAGGATATCTGAAACTGATTGAACCTCATGATACTAATGACCTTTGTTTGTAAGCACCAGCTAGGATAGGGACATACTTGACAACACAAAAATCTGATAGAATGACATGGTGACAAGATGATGGGATAATAAAACCCTAAAGACCTAGGGGCTCGAGGGTTGATCAAAGATCAATCTTGCCTACATGAAAGCACATAACCCTCATAGTTCGATAAAATACAATGGATAAAAGCGAAAAGAGGATAATGGAGAGCTCGATGGAAAAAAGTAGATTGGATGGACAAATTCTCTGGGAGCATATCAAATGATTGACCTTTCTTACGTGAAAGCACAAGGGCAATGTAGTTTGACACAAGGCCAAAGATAAACGATGGAAGATGACAAGATAGATGAAAACTCAGAACCCTAGGGGCAGGTCAATTGATCAACATTGCCTATGTAAAAGCATAGTGGCAACGTAGTTCGACACAAGACCAAAGACCAACAGTGGAAAAGGGATGATGAGATGACCATGATAAATGGATAAAAGGATGGAGCCAATATGATGAGCTGAGATAGGCCGTATGGATATGATGGTTGATATGTTAGATATAGGTTATGTGAAGCTCAAGGATGGGATAAGATGAATTGGGAGGATGAGATAATGGATAGATGAATGATGAAGAGTGATAGGATATGAGACAAATGTGAGGAATAGATAGGAGTGATGATAGTGTATTTTATGCCATTGGATTGTGTGGGAGTAGCCTATAGCTAGATACCAATGAAAAGGGAAGATGCGGAGATAGGAAGATGCTAGGATAGGTGGATAGAGGGAATCAGATTTGGAAGGATGGAATGGATTATTGGATGGAAAAATGGATGGGGGAGGAAGGATGAGAAGAATGGGGAGATGGAAAGGATTACTTGGAGGGATGGATGGTTGATATCTCCAGGGACTCTATCATGAATAAGGAGATTCCCCCAATCCATATGCCCCCAAGGACTCTAGAAATGTGTGGATGCATTTTTTACTCCTAAATATGCAAAAGCTAAACATGAATGCAAGGAAAAGAACACAAGACCACCTCAATTATTAGTCTAAGTAAAGCACAAAAGAGAGATAAAAACTAATGAAAAATGATTATACCTTTTTGTGTTGATCTCCTTGGTTGGCCCTTGATTTAGATGGAAATATGTACTCCTTGATGGAAAGGTGATGGAAAATGGATGGGAAATGATGTGAATGCAAGATGAGAGAGATAGGTGATGGACAAAACAAAATAGATATGAACTCTTGAATGAAAATAAAATACTTAATGGCTGCTTGAATCACTTAGAATCATAAGTTGGCTACTAAAATGCATGGAGTCTAGATACCTTTAATGAAGTTAGAGGGAGGTATTTATAGATGAAATAGAATTCTCTAGAGAATTCAATAGTCAAGATGAAGCCACCATAGCCAAGATGAAGGGCTATGGTGAGTTGAGGACTCACAAGCCCTCACATCTTGATATGTGAAGGGTGAGTTGTCCAAGGGGCAAGGTGAGATGGAAAAAGTACAAATTATGTGAAGGAAGGAGAATTACTTTACAAGTACCTTGGGTGATGAGAGGATTTCCTCAAAAAAAACCTCTTGTCCCCAAATGAAGGTGAAAGTGACATATGAGGAATTTTAGTATTCCTCAAAAAATCCCCATGGAGAAGAGAGGAGGTTGGGAGAATAAATATAAATTTTAAATTCATATTATAAGTACCTTGTGGATAAGACAAGGTTCTTATGGAGAAGGCTGAAGAGTGCCTTGTGGATAAAACAAGACCCTTATAATCATAGGTTCTTGGCCTTTATGTGATGTGATGTGACTTTTCATTGATCACATGGGGAAGAGGAAATTCCTTGGAGGAATCAACAATGAATTGATGGGGAAGAGGAAGATTCCTTGGAGGAATCAAAAGTGAATTTTAAATTCATGGGGAAGAAGGATATTCCTTGGAGGAATAAAAGGGAATTTAAAATTCAAATGGGTAAGACAAAAAATAATTAAAAATTCCTTGGGGAATGAGAGAGTGGACCAAAGGGGCATTGTTTAGACTAACTAATCAATGATTAGAAGATAGTTAGTAGCTAACGAAGATTAAGAGTCAACTTGCAAAAGTTATAGCATGTGACACATGCTAATCAGGGATTAGCTATCTGCACATCCCTAATTATGGGATTAGGACATGCATTAGGATTAAGGAAAAGGATGTGACATGTGAGGAATTAAATAAATGTCATATTTATTTAATTCATTTGTTCAAAAAGAGAGTAAAGGGGGTAAGGTATTTAATCATTAACTAAATACCTTAGGTATTAAAGAGGGATTAAGGATATTAATTAGATAATAGCAATATTACCTAATTAACGCGAATAAGCGGATGTTTAGATGAAAAGGGATGGGTATGTGCAGGATCATCATGAAAAAAACAGGTCCTTAAGTGGCAATGAAAATTTAGAAAATCAGAGTTGGGCAACTTGACATAAAAATTTGAATAAGTTATCTATATTATTTCAAAAATATACAAAAATAGAATATGTGGAAAATTGAATGTAGTTTCTAAACTACTAGGTTAATTTTTGTAAAAAAAAATCTATTTGGTGAAAATTTGAAATTTCAATGCAGTAGTACTAAAATTTCAGGGAAAAAATAAGAAGTAGGTGTCTATCTGACCACCCTAACCATAAGAAAATCATAATATTTTTTAATAAAATTTTAGATAAAGGTAGAGGACTCATGTTTGGATGTGACACATATTCTTTTGTAATTTTTTTTCAAATAAATAATTAATTATGAATTTTTTATTAATTTTTTTTTAAATATAAAAACTTGTATGTCTGACCACCTTAACTTGGTCAAAACTTAATGGAATTCATTTTTTTTTTTAATCCTATAGTATGCAAAGCATAGAATGTGACACATGTTTTGGATTCAAAAAATGTGATACCGTTTGAAACTTATAGATGTTTTTCTATCAAACTATCAATCAAGACTTTAGTCGTAATTCTAATAAAAAATAAATTATTATTATTTATTAGATTCTAAGTAAAATATATTTTATATTGGTAGAAATTTGAGAAGCTCCTTTACAAACCCTTTTCATTTCATCAATTTTAGGTAAAATAAAAGTTGTCAGCCACATGGGTGAAGTTAGGAAAAACAAGGTAAGTTGTTAAACACGTTTTGCATGTTGAATTTTTAGGATTGGCAGGTCTGAACCTAATCCCAAGCCTAATACCGAGCCTAATACCAAGGCATTAAATTTTGTGTCAGAATATTGGATATCGGATTCAAATCAAATCGGATATCCGATTCAAATTCGATATCAGATTTGAATTCGATATATGATATCTCTTAGATCAGTTTTAAAACAATTTATAAAATCTTTAATATATGATTTAAAAATGCAGTTAAGTTTATAATTTAATATATATAATATCCAATAAAGTTTATAATGTAGTATATTTAATATACAATTTATGATAATCTCTTACCAAATTATGTATTTAATATATAATATATTATTAAATGTATAATATTTAAATATTATTTCAATATTTTAGTTAATCCATAAATATTTAAATATATATATATATTACCAATTTATAAAATATTTAAATATTATCTCTTTCCCTCTTGCTCTCTCCACCTCTATCTCTCTCAAGTCTCTCAATCAATCACTCCTCTCTCTCTCTCTCTCTCTCTCTCTCTCTCTCTCTCTCTCTCTCTCTCTCTCTCTCTCTCTCCTCTCCTTCTCACTCCCTCTCCTTATATCTCTCCCTCTATCCCTCTCCCTCTCCCTCTCTCCCTCTCCCTTTCCCTCTCCCTTGCTCGCTCAACTCTAAACCCTCTCTCCCTCTCCCACTCTCCCTCTCCCTCTC
>CM021100.1:227481470-227542388 GCA_007115665.2 Sequoiadendron giganteum | reverse complement strand
TCCCTCTCCCTCTCTCCCTCCTTGTCTCTCCCTCTCTCCCTCTCCTTCTCCCTCTCCCTCTCCCTCTCAACTCTAAACTCTCTCTCCCTCTCCCACTCTCCCTCTCACTCTCTCACTCTCCCCTCTCCTTCTCACTCCCTCTCCTTCTATCTCTCCCTCTCCTCTCCCTCTCCCTCTATCCCTCTCCCTCTCTCTCTCCATCTCTCCCTCTCACTATCTCACTCTATCTCCCTCTCCTATCTCCTCCTCTCCTCTCCTCCTCCTCCCGTCCCCAATCTCCTCTCTCCTCTCTCCTGTCTCTCTCCTCTCCTCTCCCTCTCCTTTAGCCTTCTCCCTCTCCCTCTCTCCCTCTCTCTCCCTCTCTCCCTCTCTCTCCCTCTCCCTCTCTCCCTCTCCCTCTCTCTCCCTCTCCCTCTCCCTCTATCTTTCTCTCTCCCTCCCCCTCGCCCTTTGGTCTATGTGTGTACAAATCGGATATCCAATTTGAGAAACTTCATTGTGCAAAGGTGAAATCTTACCATTGCAGAACATGTTTTACAAATCGGATATCTGATTATATTGGATATCGGATTTGGGGGCCATAGAAAAACCCCATGTGGGCCGGTTTTGTGCATTCCAACGGACCCTGCATTCTGTTTACAACACTTTGCAAGCAACAAATGTGCGGTTTCAGATAGGAAGAGACAAAGATAAATTTTTTGGAGCATCTTGTACTCAAATTTGTCATACATAATGATTTTTTGGCATCTTTTATTTGGTATAATGGGAGTAGCAGTTGTCAGAAGAAAAAACGTAAGAGAAAGCTGACAAAAGAACAAATTGAAGGATATAGACAAAGAGATAGAGAAGGTCATAGGAAGAAAAGACAAGGTTTGTTAAATATTGGTGAAATTGAGCCCTATGGTATTTCAAGTGAAGAGGAAATTGAATATGTTCAATGAGAAAATGTAGAACATGATATTGAAATTGGGAATGAAAATGTTCAAATTGATATTGAAAATTTTCAAGGTGAAAATGTTGGAATTGAAGATTTTGAACATGATATTGAAATTAGGAATGAAAATATTGAAATTGATAATGAAAATGTTGGAATTGAAGATGTTGAACATGATATTGAAATTGGGAATGAAAATATTGAAATTGATAATGAAAATGTTGGAATTGAAGATGTTGAACATGATATTGAAATTGGGAATGAAATTGTTCAAATTGATATTGAAAATGTTCAAGGTGAAAATGTTGGAAATGAAGATGTTGAACATAATATTGAAGAAAGTGTAAACTATGTTTCGCTAGATTACACGAGAAATGAAGAACCTTGTGTGGAAGAAAGACGTATTCCAAATTCAAGACCTTCAAGGACCCCTAAATGGTTAGTTGAAAATGATGATAACATTATAAATAATTTTGAAGCCAAGAGGTCAACATGAACTATTCGGTTGTGGGCTAGAATACTTTTCAACCAATATTTTAGTGATAAGACATTGACCAAGCAATGCCAAATTTGTGTACAATTGCTAAAGATGCAAAAGATGAGACCTTTGCTAGCCAAATTGAAGATTCGTTTGAACAAGAGGACCGAAAAAAATTCTATTATTGTCAAAAATATTTTTAATGCTCTCAAGTCTATTGGAAAAAATAACAAGGAAAAATATAATAGCCGCTCGGAGAGTCATTACCACCGCCCTAGTAATCCATCAATTGAAAAAGGCTCGCTTTATGAGACAAATGTGTATTGATTTTGACTTAAATCATAAAACTTTGGATAGAGCACTTGCAAGAATAGAAAGAATAGATGATCCTCTTCAAAATGATACATGGGCTTTTTCCGAAAGGCTTACACATGTTGATAAGAAGCTAATCGATAATGTAAAGCAGACAATTCAGCAATTTTGGAATGATAACTCTAGAGTATCACCCAATGCAAAGGATGTTTTAAATTTAAGAATTGGTAGTGAAGACCGTACACCGCATCCTAAACATATTTTGGAATCAATCCAAACAATGTTGTTCAACAAATTTATTCAAACACATCCAAATATGGAAATCTCGCAAAGAACTTTTGAAGGTTTGAAGCCATTTTATTGTGTGCCTCTTAAGATTCGTAATACTTGTTGTTGCAAATACCATGTGGAGTTTTCAATGTACCATGAAATATTATGCTATATTCATTCTACTGTACATACTATTGAAATGTTGTAGGAGTGTGGTGCAATGCATCTTCTGAAATCATCAAGAGACTTGCTAGATCTATTTTTATGTTCTAGGGATAATGTTTCCTTTTTCTATAGAAATGATTGTTTAAATGTGAAGTGCTCACAATGTGGTGGCTTGTCAAGGTTTGTTCAATGTTTTCATGAGGGTTCCGAACATGAATTTGGAAAGAATCTTGTTGAGAAAAAGAGATATGAGATAGTCAAATATACTTTGCAGAGTGGTGCTGAAGGTTCTAGATGTGAGTTGGTTACAAAAGAATGCAGTGTTGCTGATTTTATTTCAGATTTTAAGGACAATATTTTCTACAAATATGCAAGCCATAGTCATAGGCTTCAATGGTTGGATCAATAATTCAGGATATGTAAGGACTCTTTTCCGATTGCCACTATTATATCAGTGGTTGATTTTGCTGAAAACTACACATTGCAACCACAAAATGAGGTACAATCTCAGTATTGCAATTGCATTCAAATTGTTTTTTTTGTCCACATAACGTTTAGAAATGCACCTAATAGTACAGAGGAGGATTGAAAGATAATCAGAGAGTATCATTTTTATTTGAGTGATGATAGATCTCACTCGTCCGAGTATGTCCAACATTGTTTCAAGATTTTTTTTGAGTTCTTGTAGGAGCATGATATAGCATTGGGCCAACATCTCATTTGGTTAGATAACTGTATAGGTCAATTCAAGAATGCTCGTATGTTTTATTGGTTGAGTAGAATGCATGTAGAGAGGGGTCTACCTAATATTTGGAGTTTTTTTGAAGCTAGGCATGGGAAAGGGGAGCATGATGGAGTAGGTGCATGTGTGGAGAGAGCTCTAGTTAAGGAGAAATTAAAGATTTTAGGAGCAAAATTCAGTGATGCACGTTAGGTTGTTGATTGGTGTAGTTCAACATTGTCACAAGGAGGGACACTTGATTCAACAATGCACAAATTATTTTGGTTGGTTGAGGAGGGTACAATGGGATGCAGATTGGATTGTCATACAATCAAATATTCTTCAAAGATGCATTTGTTTCGAAGCTCAGATGCAAGCTTATGGACCATTTGGACACGAAAGTTGGCTTGTTTTTGTCAGAGTTGTATTCAGTGCGAGTGGGATCAATGAAAGTCAAGTGAGTGGGTGGATACATGGGTTCCATAGTATCTAACTCGTTTATCTCAAACTATATCCATGACAAAGTACACAATGGAAAGTTCACTTGTTTATGACCGGCTTTCAGATCTACTACATCCAGGACATGTTTTTGCAGTTGTTGCACTACAGGGGAATGAAGAGAGATCAAAATATTGGTTGGCTCAATGTGTGCGGGTAAAGCATAAGCTAACATAATCGATGGAAGATGATGATGGGTTCGTGTATCCTACAAGTTCAGTTGTAGTTGTAGGAACTTGGTTGCGAACATACATGATTAGAAAGAATGGAATACTTGCATTTGAAGACTATGAGAAACACAAAACCATTCTCATGTATTCACACCTTATTATAGCAACAAATGTTAAGTTATTGAAGCATCATGCCAAACTAAATACAAAACAACTATGGACACTTAGTAATGTTGATCATGAAGAAATATTGGATACTCTTAAGCAAAGAGATGACCGTTCAAACACACTTGAATAGCATATTCAAGAATGGAAAGTACAATGCTTAAGCCTCTTTTTTGTTGTGACAATATAGATATATCATTTGACAAATTTTGCGATATTCTAGGCACGATTGATCATGGACCTACTACAACAATAGCCAAATTTGATCCTTTCAAAGAGGTATGCGACATATTACAATAATATAGATTGGTTATTCAAAAAATCTTTTATAGTTTGCATTACCAATTCATCATCATTCAGGTTGTTTAAATTAATATAGATTTGTTAGTCTAAGAATATTTTTGTTGTTACAATATAGATTTATCATTTCAGAAATTTTGTGATATTCCTGGCACAATTGATCATGGACCTGCTGCAACAATAGGCAACTCTAATCCTTTCAGAGAGGTATGTGACAAATTACAATAATATTGATTGGTTATTCTAAGCATATTTTCTATTGTATGTAGTTTAACTGATACCTTGATGGTTTGTATAGGTGCTTGTCATTCCAAAATGCCAACATACTACTCTTGTGGAAGACTGTGCCTTGAATGCCTCAAATAGGAAAATTTTATAAAAATTGAATTTTGAAATGTGAAACAATGTAAAAAGGTCATAACTGTGTATTGGCATAATCTATATCCAGTGATGTTTTTTGAAATACGGTTCAAATGTCTACCATTGTATAAAGGATATGTTTAAAATGTAAAAATATTTTTGTACTTAATCGAGCTACAACCAGAGGTTTTCTTCTTGATTCTTTCCTGTCGGTATGCTTGTTTAAACCAGGTTTTGTAATATCTCCTATTTATATATAAAAAATTATAGTGGCTTGCCACTTTTTCGAAAAAAAAAGAAAAAAAAAAAGTTCATTATGAATTTCATTTTCCATGTAATTGATTCAAGTTGATTGGGTAAGAGTTTTCTGATGCAAGAGCTAGGACCTGCAGAATCTTGACCCAACCTTAAATAATTCTGTCTCCACATTTCATTGACATTAGCACTTTGGACTCTTAAGGGAAAACGTCTCTCCAATGCAGCTCAAAGTGATTCGGCGTATTTGGGTGCAAGAGAGAACCATACCTAGCATAAATGTACCCATACAGACATGTTGGAATAGTCCGTTGGGTCGTACGAGGTCGAGAATGAAATTTGCACCACTTAGCAACTTTACATTGCTTGCATCTGGCAAGTTTTTCCTCAACTGAAAACTCATCACCACGGGAAAACACCTTCCAGATAGCAAAAACTAAGAGAGGTTATTGTAGACGGTCTCAACGCGATCCCATATCCTCAGACGAAGAGTCTGTAAGCATCATGATTTCTAAGAAATAGTCCATCAAAGTTTTCTGCCTTTTAGCACTTTGGACTCTTAAGGGAAAACAGCGTTCCAATGCAGCTCAAAGCGATTCAACGTATTTGGGTGCAAGAGAGAACCATACCTAATGTAAACGTACCCATCTGGACATGTTGGAAAATTCCGTTGGGTCGTATGAGTTCGAGAATGAAAGTTGCACCACTTTGCAACTTTACATTGCTTGCATCTAGCAACTTTTCCCTCAAATAAAAACTCATCACCACGGGAAAACCCCTTTGAGATAGAAAAAACTTAGAGAGGTTATTGTATATTGTCTCAACATGATCCCATATCCTCAGACAAAGAGTCTAGAAGCATCACGGTTTCTGAGAAATAGTCTATCAAATTTTGTTGCCTTTTAGCACATTGGATTCTTAAAGAAAAGCGTCACTCCAATGCAACTAAGAGTGATTCGGCATATTTGGGTGCAAGAGAGAACCATACCTAGCATAAAAGTACACATCTAGACGTGTTGGAACAGTCCGTTGGGTTGTACAAGTTCGAGAATGAAAGTTACACCACTTTGCAACTTGACACTGCTTGCATTTGCCAACTTTTCCCCCAACTGAAAACTAATCAGCATGGGATAATTCCTTTGAGATAGAAAAAATTGAGAGAGGTTATTGTAGATGGTCTCAACGCGATCCTATATCCTAAGACAAATATTTTGTAAGCATCATGGTTTCTAAGAAATAGTCCGTCAAAGTTTGCAGCCTTTTAGAACTTTGGACTCTTAAGGGAAAACATCGCTCCAATGCAGCTCAAAGCAATTCGACGTATTTGGGTGCAAAAGAGAACCATACCTAGCATAAATGTGCCCATTCAGATGTGTTGGAATAGTCTATTGGGTCGTACGAGTTTGAGAATGAAAGTTTTAGCACTTTGCAACTTTACACTGCTTGCATCTGACAACTTTTCCCTCAACTGAAAAATCATCATTACAGGAAAACACTTTCGAGATAGAAAAAACCGAGAGAGGTTATTGTAGATGGTCTCAACAGAATCTGATATCCTTAGAAAAAGAGTTTGTAGGCATCATGGTTTCAGAGAAATAGTTGGTCAAAGTTTACTTCCTTTTAGCACTTTGGACTCTTAAGGGAAAACGTCGCTCCAATGCAACTTAGAGCGATTCGGCATATTTGAGTGCAAGAGAGAACCATACCTAGCGTAAACGTACCCATTTGGACATGTTGGAATAGTATGTTCGGTCGTACGAGTTAGAGAATGAAAGTTCCACCACTTTGCAACTTTACACTACTTGCATCTAGAAACTTTTCCCTCAACTGAAAAATCATCACCACGGGAAAACGCCTTCGAGATAGAAAAAACCGAGATAGGTTATTGTAGATGGTCTCAACACGATCCCATTTCCTCAGATGAAGAGTCTGTAAGCATCATGGTTCCTGATAAATAGTTGGTTAAAGTTTGTTGCCTTTTAACACTCTGGACTCTTAAGGGAATATGTCACTCCAATGCAGCTCAGAGCGATTCGGCATATTTGGGTGCAAGAGAAAACCAAACCTAGTGTAGATGTACCCATACAGATGTGTTGGAACCATCCGTTGGGTCGTATGATTTCAAGAATAAAAGTTGCACCACTTTGCAACTTTACACTAGTTACATCTAGCAACTTTTCCCTCAACTAAAAAATCATCACCACGGAAAATGCCTTCGAGATAGCAAAAACTAAGAGAGGTTATTGTAGATGGTCTCACCACAATCCCATATCCTTAGAAGAAGAGTCTGTAAGTATCATGATTTCGAAGAAATAGGCCGTCAAATTTTTCTGCTTGTTAGCACTTTTGACTCTTAAGGGAAAATGCCGCTCCAATGCAGCTCAGAGTGATTCGACGTATTTGGGTGCAAACAAGAACCATAAATAGCATAAACGTACCCATATGGACATCCTAAAATAGTCAGTTGAGTAGTATGAGTTTGAGAATGAAAGTTGCACCACTTTGTAGCTTTATACTACATGCATTTGGTAAGTTCTCCCCCAACTGAAAACTCATAAGCATAGGAAAATGACATCGAGATAGAAGAAATCGAGAGAGGTTATTGTAGATGGTCTCGACATGATCCCAAATCCTCTGACCAAGAATTTGTAAGCATCACGATTTTTGACAAATAGTCCGTCAAAGTTTTCTGCCTTTTACCACTTTGGAGTCTTAAGGGAAAACGCCGCTCCAATGCAGCTCGGAGCAAATCAACATATTTGGGTGCAAGAGAAAAAAATACCTAGCATAATAGTAACCATCCAGACGTGTTGGAATAGTCTGTTGGGTCGTACGAGTTCGAGAATGAAAGTTGCACCACTTTGCAACTTTACACTGCTTGCATCTAGCAACTTTTCCTTCAACTGAAAACTCATCACCACGTGAAAATGCCTTCGAGATAGAAAAACCAAGAGAGGTTATTATAGATTGTCACAACTCAATCCCATATCCTCAGATGAAGAGTCTGTAAGCATCATGGTTTATGAGAAATAGTCCGTCAAATTTTGCTGCATTTAGCACATTGGACTCTTGAGGGAAAAACTTGCTCCAATACAGCTGAGAGCAATTCGACATATTTGGGTTCAAGAGAGAACCATACCTAGCATAAACATACCCATTCAGATGTTGTGGAATAGTCTGTTCGGCTGTACAAGTTTGAGAATGAAAGTTCCACCACTTTGCAACTTTAGACTGTTGGCATTTGCCAACTTTTCCCTCAACTGAAAACTCATCACCTCGGGAAAATACCTTTGAGATAGAAAAAATTGAGAGAGGTTATTGTATATGGTCTCAACATGATCCCATATCCTCAGACAAAGATTCTGTAAGCATGATAGTTTCTAAGAAATAGTCCATCAAAGTTTGCTGCCTTTTAGCACTTTGGACTCTTAAGGGAAAACGTCGCTCCAATGCAGCTCAGAGCGATTCAGTGTATTTGGGTGGAATAGAGAAGCATACCTAGCATAAACGTACCCATCCGGATGTGTTGGAATAGTCCATTGGGTTGTATGAGTTCGAGAATGAAAGTTGTACCACTTTGGAACTTTACACTGATTGCATCTGAAAACTTTTCCCTCAACTAAAAAATCATCACCACAGGAAAATGCATTCGAGATAGAAAAAAATGAGAGAGGTTATTTTAGATGGTCTCAATAGGATCCTATATCCTCAGATAAAGAGTCTTAAAGTATCACGATTTCCAATAAATAGTCTATTAAATTTTTCTGCCTATTAGCACTTTGGACTCTTAAGGGAAAACGCCGCTCCAATGCAGCTCGGAGCGATTCGGCGTATTTGGGTGCAAAGAGAACCATAAATAGTGTAAATGTAACCCATTTGGACAGGTTGGAACAGTCCATTGGGGCGTACAAGTTCGAGAATGAAAGTTGCACCACTTTGCAACTTTACACTGCTTGCATTTGGCAACTTTTCCCTCAACCAAAAACTCATCACCACAAGAAAATGCCTTTGAGATAGCAAAAAATGAGGGAGGTTATTGTAGATGGTTTGACCACAATCATATATCCTTTGATGAAGAGTTTGTCAGAGTTGGCTGCCTTTTAGCACTTTGGACTCTTAATGAAAAACGTCGCTCCAATGTAGCTCAGAGGGATTCGACATATTTGGGTGCAAGAGAAAACCATACCTAGTGTAAATGTACCCATTCGGATGTGTTCGAAGAGTCCGTTGGGTCGTACGAGTTCGAGAATGAAAGTTGCACCACTTTGCAACTTTACATTGCTTCAATCTGGCAACTTTCCCCTCAACTGAAAACTCATCACCACGAGAAAATGCATTCGAGATAGCAAAAACCAAGAGAGGTTATTTTAGATGGTCTCAACAGGATCCTATATCCTCAGATGAAGAGTCTGTAAGTATCATGATTTCCAATAAATAGTCTATTAAATTTTTCTGCCTATTAGTTCTTTGGACTCTTAAGGGAAAACACCACTCCAATGCAGCTCGAAGCGATTCGGCGTATTTGGGTGCAAAAGAGAACCATAACTAGTGTAAATGTAACCCATTTGGATAGGTTGAAATAGTCCGTTGGGGCATACAAGTTCGAGAATGAAAGTTGCACCACTTTGCAACTTTACACTGCTTGCATTTGGCAACTTTTCCCTCAACAAAAAACTCATCACCACAAGAAAATTCCTTTGAGATAGCAAAAACCAAGGGAGGTTATTGTAGATGGTTTAAACACAATCACATATCCTTTGATGAAGAGTTTGTCAGAGTTGGCTGCCTTTTAGCACTTTGGACTCTTAATGAAAAACGTCGCTCCAATGTAGCTCGGAGGGATTTGGCATATTTGGGTGCAAGAGAAAATAATACCTAGTGTAAATGTACCCATTCGGATGTGTTGGAAGAGTTCGTTGGGTCGTACGAGTTCAAGAATGAAAGTTGCAACACTTTGCAACTTTACACTGCTTCAATCTGGCAACTTTTCCCTCAACTGAAAACCCATCACCACGGGAAAATGCATTCGAGATAGCAAAAACCGAGAGAGGTTATTGTAGATGGTCTCAACACAATCCGATATCCTAAGATGAAGATTTTGTAAGCATCATGGTTTCAGAGAAATAGTCGGTCAAAGTTTGTTGCCTTTTATCACTTTGGACTCTTAAGGGAAAACGTAGCTCCAATGCAACTCAGAGTGATTCGGCATATTTGGGTGCAAGAGAGAACCATACCTAGTGTAAATGTACCCATTGGGACGTGTTGGAATAGTCTGTTGGGTCGTACAAGTTAGAGAATGAAATTTGCACCACTTTGCAACTTTACATTGCTTGCATCTGGCAACTTTTCCCTCAACTGAAAAAATCATCACCACAGGAAAATGCCTTCAAGATAGAAAAAATTGAGATAGGTTATTGTAGATGGTCTCAACATGATTCCATATCCTTAGAAAAAAAGTCTGTAAGCATCAGGGTTTCCGATAAATAGTCCGTAAAAGTTTGCTACCTTTTAGCACTTTGGACTCTTAAAGGAAAATGTCGCTCCAATGCAGCTCAGAGCGATTCGGCATATTTGGGTGTAAGAGAAAACCATACCTAATGTAAATGTACCCATACGAATGTGTTGGAATAGTCCGTTGGGTCGTATGAGTTCAAGAATGAAAGTTGCACCACTTTGCAACTTTACAGTACTTGCATCTCGCAACTTTTCCCTCAACTGAAAAGTCATAACCACGGATAGCGCCTTCGAGATAGCAAAAAACTGAGAGAGGTTATTGTAGATGGTCTCACCATGATCCCATATCCTTAGAAGAAGAGTCTGTAAGTATCATGATTTTCAAGAAATAGTTCCTCAAAGTTTTTTGCTTGTTAGCACTTTGGACTCTTAAGGGCAAACGTCACTCCAATGTAGCTCAGAGCGATTCGGTGTATTTGGGTGCAAATGAGAACCATAACTAGTGTAAACGTATCCATTTGGGTGTGCTAAAATATTCCATTGAGTGTTACGAGTTCGAGAATGAAAGTTGCACCACTTTACAACTTTATACCGCATGCATTTGACAACTTTTCTGTCAACTAAAAACTCAACACCATAGAAAAATGACTTCGAATTAGGAAAAACAGAGAGAGGTTATTGTAGATGGTCTCGACATGATCCCATATCCTTAGATGAATAATTTTTAAGCATCATGGTTTCCGATAAATAGTCCTTCAAAGTTCTCTGGCTTTTACCACTTTGGACTCTTAAGGGAAAACACTGCTCCAATGCAGCTCAGAGCGATTCAACGTATTTGGGTGGAAGAGAGAAACATACCTAGCATAATATTACCCATCTAGATGTTTTGGAATAGTTTGTTGGGTCGTATGAGTTCAAGAATGAAAGTTGCACCACTTTGCAACTTTATAGTGCCTGCATTTGACAACTTTTCCTTAATTTGAAAACTCATCACCACGTGAAAATGTCTTCGAAATAGAAAAATTGAGAGAGGTTATTATAGATTGTCTCAACTCAATCCCATATCCTCAAATGAAGAGTCTATAAGCATCACGGTTTCTTAGAAATAGTCCATTAAATTTTGCTGCATTTAACACATTGGACTCTTAAGAGAAAATGCTGCTCGAATGCAGCTAAGAGCGATTTGGTGTATTTGGGTTCAAGAGAGAACCATACCTAACATAAAAATACCAATTCGGACATGTTGGAATAGTCTGTTGGGTTGTACAAGTTCGAGAATGAAAGTTCCACCACTTTGCAACTTTAGACTGCTTGCATTTGCAAACTTTTCCCTCAACTAAAAACTCAGCACCACGGGAAAATGCCTTTGAGATAGAAAAAAGGGAGAGACATTATTGTAGATGGTCACAACACGATCCCATATCCTTAGACAAAGAGTCTGTAAGCATCATAGTTTCTGAGAAATAGTCCGTCAAAGTTTCCTGCCTTTTAGCACTTTGGACTCTTAAGAGAAAATGTCGCTCGAATGCAGCTCAGAGTGATTCGACATATTTGGGTGAAAGAGAGAACCATACCTTGCATAAATGTACCCATCCAGATGTGTTGGAATAGTCCATTGGATCGTATGAGTTCGAGAATGAAAGTTGCACCACTTTGCAACTTTACACTGCTTGCATCTGGCAACTTTTCCCTCAACTAAAAACTCATCACCACGGGAAAATTAATTCGAGATAGAAAAAATTAAGAGAGGTTACTTTAAATGGTCTCAACATGATCCCATATCCTCAGACGAAGAGTCTGTATGCATGATGGTTTCTGATAAATAGTCCGTCAAAGTTTGTTTTGTTTTAGCACTTTGGACTCTTAGGGGAAAACATCCCTCCAATGCAGCTCAAAGCGATTCAACATATTTGGATGCAAGAGAGAACCATACCTAGCATAAATGTAAACATACAAACGTGGTGGAGTAGTATATTGCGTCGTATGAGTTTGAGAATGAAAGTTGCTCCACTTTGCAACTTTACACTACTTCCATTTGGTAACTTTTCCCTCAACTGAAAGATTATCACTACGGGAAAACGCCTTCGAGATAGCAAAAATTCAGAGAGGTTATTGTAGATGGTCTGACCACGATCCCATATCCTCAGAAGAAGAGTCTGTAAGTATCACGATTTCCAATAAATAGTCTATGAATTTTTTTTGCCTATTAGCACTTTGGACTCTTAAGGGAAAACGCCGCTCCAATGCAACTCGACGCGATTCGGCTTATTTGGGTGCAAAAGAGAACCACAACTAGTGTAAACGTAACCCATCTGGACAGGTTGAAACAATCTGTTGAGTCGTATGAGTTTGAGAATGAAAGTTGCACCACTTTGCAACTTTACACTGCTTGCATTTGGCAACTTTTCCCTCAACCAAAAACTCATAACCACAAGAAAATGCCTTTGAGAAAGCGAAAACCGAGAGAGGTTATTGTACATGGTCTCAACACAATCCCATATCTTCAGATGAAGAGTCTATAAGCATCAAGTTTTCTGAGAAATAGTTCATCAAAGTTGCCTATCTTTTAGCACTTTGAACTCTTAATGGAAAACGTCGCTCCAATGTAGCCCGGAGGGATTTAGCGTATTTGGGTGCAAGAGAGAACCATACCTAGCATAAACGTACCCATCTAGACATGCTAGAATAGTTTTTTGGGTCGTACGAGTTCGTGAATTAAAGTTGCACCACTTTGCAACTTTACACTGCTTGCATTTGACAACTTTTCCCTCAACTAAAAACTCTTCACAACAAGAAAATGCCTTCAAGATAGGAAAAACCTAGAGAGGTTATTGTAGATGGTCTTGACATGATCCCATATCTTCAGACGAAGATTTTTTAAGCATAACTGTTTCTAAGAAATTGTTCATCAAATTTTTCCACCTTTAACCACTTTGGACTCTTAAGGGAAAATGCCGCTCCAATGCAGCTCAGAGCGATTCAGGGTATTTGAGTGCAAGAGAGAAACATTTCTAGCGTAATAGTAGCCATCTAGATGTGGTTGAACAGTCCGTTGGGTCGTATGAGTTTGAGAATGAAAGTTGCACCACTTTGCAACTTTACACTGCTTGCATCTGACAACTTTTCCCTCAATTGAAAACTCATCACCACAGGAAAATACCTTTGAGATAGAAAAAATTGAGAGAGGTTATTGTAGATTGTCTCAACTCAATCCCATATCCTTAGACGAAGAGTCTATAAGAATCACGGTTTCTGAGAAATAGTCCATCAAATTTTGCTGCCTTTTAGCACATTGGACTCTTAAGGGAAAACATCACTCCAATGCAACTAATAGCAATTCGGCATATTTGGGTTCAAGAGAGAACCATACCTAGCGTAAAAATACCCATCTAGACATGTTGGAACAGTCTGTTGGGTTGTACGAGTTCGAGAATGAAAAGTTCCCTACTTTGCAACTTTAGACTACTTGCATTCGCCAACTTTTCCCTCATCTTATTGTAGATGGTCTCAACACAATCCCATATCCTCAGATGAAGAGTCTGTAAGTATCACGGTTTCTGAGAAATAGTGTATCAATGTTTGCTGCCTTTTAGCACTTTGGACTCTTAAGGGAAAACGTCGCTCCAATACAGCTCAGAGCGATTCAACGTATTTGGTTGCAAAAGAGAACCATAACTAGTGTAAATATAACCCATTTGGATGGGTTGAAACATTGCATTGGGTTGTACGAGTTCGAGAATGAAAGTTGCACCACTTTGCAACTTTACACTGCTTGCATTTGGCAACTTTTCCCTCAACCAAAAACTCATCACCACAAGAAAGTGCCTTTGAGATAGAAAAAATTGAGAAAGGTTATTATAGCTGGTCTCAACACAATCCCATATCCTCAGACAAAGAGTCTATAAGGATCATGGTTTTTGAGAAATAGTCTGTCAAAGTTGGCTACCTTTTAGCACTTTGGACTTTTAATGAAAAAAGCCGCTCCAATGCAGCCCGGAGGGATTCAACGTATTTGGGTGCAAGAGAGAACCATACCTAGCATAAATGTATCCATCTGGACATGCTAGATAAGTCTGTTGGGTCGTACGAGTTCGAGAATTAAAGTTGCACTACTTTGCAACTTTATACTGCTTGCATTTGACAACTTTTCCCTCAATTGAAAACTCTTCACAACAAGAAAATGCCTTCGAGATAGAAAAAACTGAGAGAGGTTATTCTAGATAGTCTCAACCCGATCACATATCCTCAGATGAAGAGTTTTTAAGCATCACTGATTCTGAGAAATAGTCCATCAAAATTTTATGTCTTTTACCACTATGGACTCTTAAGGGAAAACACCACTCCAACGCAGCTCAGAGCGATTCATCATATTTGGGTGCAAGAGAGAAACATACCTACCATAATAGTACCCATCTAGATGTGTTGGAACAGTCTGTTGGGTCCTACGAGTTCGAGAATGAAAGTTGCACCACTTTCCAACTTTACACTGCTTGCATCTGACAACTTTTCCCTCAACTGAAAAATAATAACCACGGAAAACGCCTTCGAGATAGGAAAAAATGAGAGAGGTTATTGTAGATGGTCTCACCACGATCCCATATCCTCAAAAGAAGAGTCCTTAAGTATCACGATTTTGAAGAAATAGTCCATCAAAGTTTGCTGCTTGTTAGCACTTTGGACTCTTAAGG
Organism: Sequoiadendron giganteum; assembly: GCA_007115665.2. Classification (NCBI taxonomy): domain Eukaryota; kingdom Viridiplantae; phylum Streptophyta; class Pinopsida; order Cupressales; family Cupressaceae; genus Sequoiadendron; species Sequoiadendron giganteum. The sequence continues at coordinate 227,527,618 of CM021100.1, read as the reverse complement.
GAAAATGCTGCTCCAATGCAGCTGAGAGTGATTCAAAGTATTTGGGTGCAAGAGAGAACCATACCTAGCATAAACATACCCATCCAGATGTGTTGGAATATTCTATTGGGTTGTACGAGTTCGCGAATGAAAGTTGCACCACTTTGCAACTTTACACTGCTTGCATTTGCCAACTTTTACCTCAACTGAAAACTCATCACCACGGGAAAATGTCTTTGAGATAGCAAAAATTGAGAGAGGTTATTGTAGATGGTCTCAACATGATCTTATATCCTTAGATGAAGAGTCCGTAAGCATCACGGTTTCTGAGAAATAGTCTATCAAATTTTGTTGCCTTTTAGCACTCTGGACACTTAATGGAAAAAGCCGCTCCAATGTAGCTTAGAGCGATTCGACGTATTTGGGTGCAAGAAAGAACCATACCTATCATAAATATACCCATCCAGATGTGTTGGAATAGTCCGTTGGGTCATACAAGATCGAGAATGAAAGTTGCAACACTTTGCAACTTTACACTGCTTGCATCTGATAACTTTTCCCTCAACTGAAAACTCATCACCACTAGAAAACGCCTTCGATATAGCAATAAATGAGAGAGGTTATTGTAGATGGTCTCAACACGATCCCATATCCTCAAACGAAGAGTCTGTAAGCATCACGGTTTCTAAGAAATAGTCCGTCAAATTTTGTTGTCTTTTAACACTTTGGACTCTTAAGGGAAAATGTCGCTCCAATGTAGCTCAGAGTGATTCGGCTTATTTGGGTGCAAGAGAGAACCATACCTAGTGTAAATGTAGCCATCCAGATGTGTTGGAATAGTCCGTTGGGTCATAAGAGTTTGAGAATGAAAGTTGTACCACTTTACAACTTTACACCTTTGTAGAGATTTAGGGATGTCCTCTTCAGAGCACTCTATTCTGAATAGCTTTGCGGAGCTACCAATGTTAAATCCAAGTTGACTGGCTTTGACAAAATTGTATCCCAGTAATCATGATAGAGGTCCCACTTCTTTTTGAATGCAAGAGCACCATCTGACCCTTTATCTCCATTCCTCTTGAAGCATCTTTTCTTTCCTCCGTTTCCTTCCTTCTTCGAGGATTGAGCGGAAAGAACATGAATGTCTTTATTTGTAGGGCTTTTTCCAATACCTCTCACAACCAACCTTGATTTCTCTGGAATATAGTCAGCCCTCAACCGATCAAACTTGGGAAGTTTCGATCTCATGCCGATTCCTTGAATGTAAGACTCCCAAGATGAAGGAAGACCATTAAGAGCCAACATGGTCAAATATTTTTCATCAACAATATGACCAATTCTCTCGCTGTCTTCAACTTAGAGATCAGATAATATAATTGAAAGCACTCAAAAAATGAAACACATAAGACAATAAACACAACAAGAAATTTTCTTACAACTTAGGCCTAGCTCATGGCTGAATTTGATACAATGAATAATAACACCTCTCGTAGATGCAAACATACAATTGAATATGCTTCTCCTTGAAATTGGCCTACTACTGCAAGATGAAGCGTTGTTTCTCAAGTGCAAATTTTTGCTTGGATTACAAATTATACAAAATAAGTTGACTCTTCAAGGAGGTTGACCTCTCTTGAAAATAATAAATTATAAAATAATATCAAGGAAGGTCGGCCTCATCTATTTAAATAAAATGAGTATAAATTAAATAGCCATAGGCTATCATTTAATTTATTTCAATTTAATGTGATCGCCATCATGTATGAAAAATGTGGTAGCATAGACAAGGTAGTGGACTATTTGAGAAAAAGCTTCAAAGAAATGTGGTTTTATAGAATTCAATGACAAACAAATGCAATTGACAACTGCTCATAGTTTTTAGTTATGCAATGTGAAGTAATTGCATAATTGCTTAGGTTGACTTTGTAAGAACTAGATTGTAATTGAAATTTTTTCATCTATGAACATCTAGTTGTTAGTTATGCAATGTGAATTAATGATTTGAGTTTGAAAGATGTGTAATGCAATGTAATCAGGGATATAAATATAAACTACATAATATAACCATTCAGTTTTAAGCTATTGTACATTGATATTTAACCATTGCTCAAGATAAAATTTTCAAAAATTTTAATCATGCACATGAGGAACAAATTAAATTTCAATTGTCAACTTCTATATATCAAATTATCTAATAATCAAGTGTATGTCTATATACAAAAATGGCATCGATGCCAACTCAAACAATGTTTTACAAAATGTGGCATATTCCATCTCAATATGTATTCAAAATTTACATGCCAAAATGTCTATCTCATCCTAAACTACTGGTGGATCATCAAAATGGAGCCTCTTTGAAGCACTCGTTGGCTCTGAAGGTAGCTTCACAAGAAAAACTCAAACCATAATTGAGATTAGTTATACTATATAATTTAAAATTGAATAATTAACATCAAAATCATTATACATTGAATTTGAAATGAACTCTAAAATTGAAATCTTGATTACTTGAAATATATGTCTCTTCAAAGGGTCAGGAGTCCTAGAATATACCAAATCAACTTTTGAAATGCCAATCTATATATGTGAACAAAAACATAAAATTGATCCAAGTTAGCATAATTATTGGTAATAGGAACTTATTTACCAAACACAAAATAAAATAAGCACATACATCTTTAGGTTGATCTTTTTCTTTATCTCCTTCAGGTGTTTCGACACCTCCTCCTTGAGGTGTTTCAACACCTACTCTTTGAGGTGTTCCAGTAACTACTCCTTTAGGCGGTGTGTCGTTTGTCATCATATTTGTATAGCTCATAATTTCCTGTACATAAATGGAAAAGTACATATGAAACTACCAATCTATGTCGACGTATGTATAATCAATATAAGATCTTAAAAATCTTAATTCAATCCAATTTGTGTTCAATTACCTTCCCCTTATCTAGATTTGTGCCTACATAGTCTGGACGATGTTGCACCTCAGTCGCACTAGGTATTTCCTACAGAAGTAAAACAAGATAAACATATAAGTTATTATATAATTTCATTAATGACAATTCAAATGACAAGCAAGTATATAATATAAAATGTAAACAAGTGAGTGCAAAAATATATACTACGTGTGTGTCCAAGCTAAATGAAATGGCCCTAAGGGTTCTATCAGTCACCTGTATGATCCTCCTCAAACATCAATTGTTAAATAGACCATGTAAATAAATATTAGTACTTGATACTATCTCTTATTAATATTCATTTAAAAACAAATGCAAGTTATGAAATTACAACTTAAGTCTTACCTGTGTCACTATTCTAGCACCTCCCTCTCTAGCAAGAGAGGACTCTGTAGGGTGCACTCCACTCCCCTATGACTGATCTATAATGTCCAAATCATGGAGGTCATAATCAGAAGTGTCCAAGGGATGCTCAGCGGGCTATACAAGAGAACCTAACATATCTAGTGGCACATAGAGCAAGTATGCGGCACACAAATATGTGGACCTAAGGAGGATGATGTAGCAGCACTCGAGCCTTCGCCAACATCACCAAAATGCGGCTCAGCTACTGTAGAAGCATGTTAAACCAAATGACCACTCAAAGAGTGAATAGCCTGAATAGTTTGTGTGGATGCATCCTGGATAATCTCTGGATGATATATTGGAGGTGGCAGAGGAAGGGGAGGAAGGGGAACATTTGGGTGCGGGACTACTCTAACTGCCCTTGGTCTATCCTAGGGCATACCTCCACCGATGCCCTAGAAGAGTTTAATGTCAAAGTAATTGACATGGTGCCCTAACACAAACTCAACGTATAATTTTTTAATAAAGTAAAATGGTATGTCAGAATTATTGTTCGGTGGTTTATCAAAAACCATACACCAACGATACCAAAAAATAGCTAAAATGTCCCTATGCATGCACCATTTTATGGAAAGTTTTGTTTTATTAACATTCACTGGCAAACCGGTGCGGGGGTCAATGAATAAAGAGGCTATTTGGGCTTTGGTTATTTGGAGATCTTTCACATCATCGTAAGACAATCCACATCGATAATATTCCCTCATGTCTTCTCACCATGAATAAAAATAATTATGTTGGGTGGAGAGGGTTTCTATATTTTTAATTATTTCCTTCAATGTGTTTGTCATATCTCTCAATCGAGACATTGTCTGATAAATTTCACAAATGCCCCTCATTTGCCCCAATTTTTCACCAATTAAGTCTTCAATTGGTGGTTATGGAGGTGGTGGAGCGTTTGGCATTTGTGAATTTTCATTCACATCCATAATACCTAATTAAAGTTAAAAACTAATTAAACTAATTGAAATTACACAATATAAATGAAATTATTGTAAAAAAACCCTAGTTTTTATTAAAAATCCAAAAAAACCCATACTTTTTCACAAAAATCCATAACAAACTCTTATTTTTGATAAAAATACATCAACAACACTAATTTTTAATCAAGATCCATTTCAAAACATTAAGTTTTAATAAAAAATCAATGTAAACTCTACTTTTTTTTTTAAATCAATAGAAAACCCTATTTTTGAAAAAAATTAATAAAACTTACTTAAACTTAAGAGAATCTACTTCAAAAATCGATTACAAGATTGAAAAAAGCAAATACATACCTTTGAAATCGGATATCTGATCAAAGCGGATATCGGATTTGGGTTTTTCCTTTTGCGCCCGCGTCAAACTGTGAGAAATGAAGTTAAACAATCGGGTGTTTTTTTATATACACTTTCCAGAAATCGAATATCCGATTTGGATCAGATATCTGATTTGTGGAAACTAGGTTTAATTTTTAGTTCAGGTAAATGTACTGACACTAGAACCTAGAAAAGGCAACTCGGCATTTCCACGTTTTTGAGCCGATCCAAAACGTGATTTTTTCTCATTGCCACTTTTTGGCCCATCGTGATCTTGCACATACCCGAATAAATTTGAACAGATTTAAGTGTCCATATTCGGATGTCTACATTTTTCCCCTCTTTGAGATGGTGTTACAAAGTAGCATCATTTCAAATAATGTTAAAACATGGAAACTTTAAAGGATGGTAAGATTGGGAATGATGCCCCAATCATCAAATGAGTGATTGGGAAGAAAGATAATGGGGGTGAAAATGAAGATTATGGATTGAGGAAGCCCGCTCGATAGGACATGCGGGTTCAAGTGAACATGAGTGTTCTCTCAAAATGAATGAAATGATGCAAGGGCAGATGGGGAAGATGAGGCAAAATGATTTATGAGAGAGGATGATGATATGAAGAGATAAATCCAAGCACAAATGGATTCTAGGACAAATATGATGTTGCCCTAGTCAAGCTACAAGCTAGGATGCACTGATGATTGATGGAGTGTTGTTGATAAGGATAGGATACATTAGTAAGTTCAAGAAGTTGGGTCCACGAAGAGGGGAAGTTTCTGCCAAAAAAAATCTCATAGAAAACGCGTACGCATTATGCATCGGGTACCTGAGCCTAAACAAAACGCGTATGCACTAAAAAATGCGTACGTGTTATATAACGTGTATGTTTTATATAATACATATGCGTTTTATAACACGTACAAGTCATTTATTTAAAAAAAATGCTTTTTAGAAACGAGTACCCATTTTAAAATGCATACACGTTTTGAAAAGAAAAACGAGCACCCATTTTAAAATGCATACATTTTTTTCTTTTCAAAACACGTACGCATTTTGAAATGAGTACCCATTTCTAAAAAATAGTTTTTTTTTTAAATAATCAAATAAATAAAGAACACATATGTGGTGTGTAACACATACGCATTTTTTAAAATGCATACGCGTTATTAAAAATTTGAATCTCTAACCCACATGCAACCTTGGTTTTAGGCTTAGGAAAGGCTTGGCAATCGGATCCTTAGCCTTTGACCTGCAACTAAAAAACTAAGGCAGATTGAAGAAGAATGTCCAAATTTGGCAATATGGCTGATGAACCTTTTTTTTAAATCAAGCTATAAAATTAAAACCCATTAGAGAACACAATGTCTAGTTTCCAAATATATAATTTTTATTAAGATTGGATTATATTTTTTTATTTCTTAATTAATTTCTAATCAAACTAGTCCTTAAACTTGAAATATTAGGTTTTTATTTTTCTAATAACTTTTTTTTGGTTAAGTTTCTTGTAAAAAAAACATATATGGCATCAATCTTTAGACAATTCTCTACACATTTAAAAAAAAAATTCAAAAATTTTTTAGTTTAGGTCCAATTATGTTGTCCGTATACGTTGATTTTTAAAACAACAATTAAGGCCAATGAAAATTCAATAAAAAAACAAATATTCAAACAAAAATTATAAAAAAAATTCCTCATCAATCTTCATGTTGTTAGTTTTCTTTCCCATAAAGGAATTAGAAAAATAATTTTATTTGGGTCAAAAAGTGGTGTCCGTACACATGCATGGTATGGTAAAAAATCAGGGACTTTTTAAAAGTTGTTTTTATACATCTCTATCAAACTTCAATTTCTATGGTCTGGGTATTTGAATAAATTACATATTTGGAAACTAGATTTAAAATTATAACTTTCATATTACTGATTTTTTTTAAGATTCATTGTGTAAGTGCCTCAAATGTTTAGTCCAAGTGTGACAAATTCTGAAAAACAGCAAAAACACTTCCACTTTTTGAGCTTTTTGTGGACCCAACTTCTTGCATAAGCCCACATCCCAAAACAACATAAAGATAGGGAAGGATACATCCTAATGAAAGCGTTGTTGATGAGGGAAAGATACATTCCAAAACAACAAAATTATAGGGAAGGATACATCTTTTTGATGATGATGATGATAGTGTTGTTCAAAACAACACAAAAGGATAGGGAAAGATACATATCATTAATGATCATCATCATCATCATTGGGTCAAGGCTTGTAGTAGGGATAGGAACAAGACCAAAGATGTGATTAGATGATTTTTTCTAGATTAAATGGATTAGGACTTGATGGATATGTGAGGGTTAAAATGAATGAAGATGATGGAGGTAAAGATGCAATGCAATGGAAGAGAAAATGAAATGAAATGCTAATGCAAGTTGCCATCTTCAGAGCATTGATTTTTTCTTTAGCATAAGGCACTAGGTACCATGGTATGTAGAACCAAGGTGAATTAGTGTCTAATGCAGACAAAAACACAACAAATCAAAAGGCTATCCCAAAACCCCAAAGTCATGATGACTTTGGTCAAGCCAGGTATTGGGATAACCACAAGCACAAGAGGATGCCCCAGCGTAACACAAGATCTGAGGGATCTTGGTGGGTACTACATGGGTCAACCAAGAAGACAACAAATAAAAAAAAAATCAAGATAGGCCCCTATGTTAACCAGTCAAAACAAACCATAACATGATAGATCATGGCGATCTTGATGAGTGATGATAGGGAGATCAAATGATAAAAAAAAACCAAAAGGATCAAAAAAATGTAATTAATTTCAAAAAGTCCTTTGTCATAGGATCGAGAGGATTGGTGGGGTTGATGCAGTCTATTATGAAGGATACATCTTGTTGAGACCAAGGATGGATGCTAAACTAAAAGATCGCTTATGATGTAGGATATCTGAAAGTTATTGAACCTCATGATACTAGTGACATTTATTTTGGAAGTACCAGTAATATAGGGACATACTTACAGGATGACAAGATGACAAGATGACAAGACAATAGGATGAACACACCCTAAAGACCTAGGGGCTCGAGGGTTGATCAAATATCATCCTTGCCTATGTGAAAGGATAAAACCCTTGTAGTTCAGGAAAAGACTATGGATAAAAGCAGAAAGTGGACAATGGAGACCTCGATGGATGAATGCAGATGGGAGGTGCAAATGCCTTGGGGGTAGATCAAACGATTGACCTTTCCTATGTGAAAGAATAGGGGAAAATGTAGGTTGACACAAGGCCAAAGATAAACTATGGAAAATAACAAGACAGATAAAAGACAAAACCATGGGGGTGGATTAAATGATCAACCTTGCATATGTGAAAGGGTAGGGGAAATGTACTTCGACAAAAGACCAAAGACCGACAATGGACAAGGGATGATGAGATGATCATGATAAAGAGATATGATGATGAAACCAATATAATGAGCCAGGATAGGCTGGATGGATAGGATAATTGATATGTCTAAGGTGTGGATTATGTGAAGCTCAGGGATGGGATAGTTATCCAAATCATCAAAAGATGAATTGTGAGGAAACAATGGATAGATGCATGATGAAGAGTGATAGGATATTAAAAAGATGGGAGATATAGATAGGAAATGTGATAATAGTGAGATGAATGGAATTGGATTGCATGGGGTAGCCTATAGCTAGATACCAATGACAAGGGATGATGGGATAGGAGGAAACTAGAGATAAATGAATGGATGAATAAAGATGGGGAGATATAAAGATGCTAGGATAGGTGGATAGATGATGGATAGATGAGTGATGAAGATTCAGAGGATATTAGAAATATGTGAGAAATACATAGGAATAATGATGGTGAGATGGCATGGCATTGGATTGCATGAGAGGTTAGCCTATGGGTGCTGGCAAGAAGTTGAGTCCACTTTTTGGCCAAAAAGTGGAAGTGTTTTCTCTAATTTTCAAAATTTGACACATTTGACCTTTAAATTTGAAGCACTTAGAGATGAAATCTTCAAAAAAGTCACTATTCATAAAATTTAGTACTCAAAGTCTAGTTTCCAAATATGTAATTTTTTTCAATACCTAGATTGTACAAATTGAGTTTCAATAGGCATTTCTAAAAACCATTGTTTAAAAGTCACTTTTTTTTTACCATACCATGCACGTGTAGGACATCCATATTTTGACCTAAATTATCTTATTTTTCTAAATCCTTTTGAGATAATATTTGTGACTCATTGAAGCTTGGTTATGATATTTTTTTATAATTTTTTATTGAATAATTTTTTTTGTTAAATTTTTATTAGGCATATTTGTCATTTTGAAAAATCATCATGTACGACATGCATAAGATGACCTAAACTTATCATTTATTTTTATTTTTATTTTTTTAAATTGAAAAAAATTGTTTGAGGTTTGTTCTAGTGCAATTCATTCATCAAAATGTTATGTTGAAAAAAAGTTATTAAAATAGTAAAAAACCTTGATTTTTAAAGTTTATGGACCTATTTAATTAGAAATTAATTGAAAAATTAAAAAAATAATACAATTGTAAGAAAAATTACATATTTGGAATCTTCATTGTCTCATCTAAAATGGGTTTCAATTTTGTCAAAAAATTCTGCAAAAAAAGTCATCAGTCATATGTCCAAAGTTAGTATTTTTTTGTGCAATTGCTAGGACCTTCAACTTGTAGGTCAAACCAGGTCCAAAGCTTAGGTTCGGGTCCCCAAGAATTTTATTGAATCGAAAAACAAAGCAAAAACCTGACCAAAAATTAAAATTTTTTAAAATGGGATCTCGTTTCATAAAAAGATAATTTTTTTATTAATTTAAGAAATGGGATCCTGTTTCTTAAAATCATAAAAAAATAGTTTTTACGTATTTTTGAAATGAGATCCCATTTTCAATTACAATTCTTCAGAGTGTCAACTACAACAAACAACAGAGGCAAGATACAAAGAGTTTTCTTCCTTATATAGGCTTCCAAAACGCATATTGAGTGGACAACTCAACACGAAAACATGAATGACCGGAGAGAGGTACATGAAACAACACATACTTAGAGTTTTGTTTACGTGTACTTTATCCCTCAGTCTTCATTCATGTTCCAACATGCCATTACATAGTCACGGGGGAGTTTTTTTATATGCTTTGCTAATTGTTCTTTGATTTGTCTGAGTTGGACTATATGTTCTTGAATCACTAACTCATTTGATTGCAAAATCCAACGAAACCTTCTGACGAAAGCTATATAATCAGATTTATTATCGAGCACTTGTGCAAATTTTCATTTTTTTTAAATTTTATTGCTGATGTTTGTCAGAATTTTGACGAACCATTTTTTTCGTCTACGTTTCGACAAAGATCTTTCGTTGAAATTTTGATGGACCTGCAAAGTTAAATTGTGGCGGGCATAAATAAAAATGAGCTCGACTATTTATTGTGATAGTGTTTTGCTCGACAATTTTCTTGGGGAAAATCAGAAGAAACTTAAGAATATGCATTTTAATTAATTCTTTGAATTAAAGCCAAAATGAGAATTACACACACCACAATAGTGAGATGAATAGAATAACCCATGATCATTTTATTCAAGATAATAATATATTCATACAATGGAGATACATGACCTTGAAATGAGTAATTTTCATTCAAATGCTAGTACTGTCTTGAAAATTAAGTACCCATGAGACTAAAACCTATAACAGAATGACACAAAACCTAAGAATAGTATCTTCACTATAATATCACTTATTCTCGACCTAAAGATATCTAAGTTTCTAACCCGTATTTTTGGTCCTGAAATCTTTCTTATAAGGAAAATGAAGGAGCAACAAACATCGGACCAGAAATACACCTGTCACTAGTCACTTGGACCGCCTTATGACATTTCAAAAATTGGTTACAACAACTGAGTCTTTGGAGAGTCTTCTTGTTCATCCCGTCCACTAGATAATAATTGTTGCATTTTCCAAACTTCAAAAACTTGCACCAAAACTGCCACCAAGACATAGCCAAAATTTGTTACAACCATAATCATTGAGTTGTTAACTGTCAGTTGTAGACTTTGTCCTATTCTTGTTTATTTAAGTACTTTTCTACCCATCCTTGATATTCTTCATTCGTTGGCCAATTAAAATTTACCACCTCATTTACCTTGGCACTGTAAGGTGTATACTTTATTGCTACTTGATTCACCTCCCTTTCAAAAGATTCCAAAAATGTGCTAGTGTTAATGATTTTATCCATACTACTCATCAACATGTCATAGTTTGAGTCATCACAAATCAATTTGATTTGTGCATTGATATTTCATCTACCTTGTCATGCCATCGCTGCAGTGATCTAACATTTCCTTGGGCATCTACAATATCTGTAAAGATGTGTCACTTCAGTCATCAAAACTCTTTACCAACTCTTTAATCCTCCTGCTGAAATCATCAGGTAAGGCCTGGAAACCTTGCAATGACTTCACAAAGTCTTGAGTAGGCCTTAATTGTTGAGGCCTATTAGTTGCATTTTGAGAATTTCATTTCCATATTTTGTTGTGCAAGTTCAATATTATGATTTTAGGAGTCTAATAGTTGGAAATCATAGTAAACTTAGAATTTAATAATTTCTGGAATTAGCATTTGAAAGTGTTTTTTGGGGTCATTAAATTCAGACTATCTTCTCTTTTGCAAGGGTGGTTGTATGCCAAATTTTTTTGGTGTAAAATATCATAATTATTATATTTTGTTACCTGTGTATGATTAAAAGTTATTGGAGTGTGAGTTTGATATTTTTTGAAGATCTAAATATTCAAGCTTGGTAAAGAAAAATCATGTTAGATAATATTAGTCCAGAACAAAATGAAGAGTCACTTGATAGATTGTGGACTAGATTCAAAAGAAAGGGTGATGGGAAATGTTATTGTCCTTGCAATAATTGCAAGGGATTAAAGACGAGAAGACTTTTAATCACAACAGTTGAGAAACATTGTAGGCAGCATGGTCACATTGAAGGGGGGCATGGTTATCGTCCATTGGTAAGTTGTTTATTATATGTGTTTATATTGATTGAATTTGTAAATGTTTATGTTTTTTTAACATTTGATGTATATATATAAAATCACTTGATCATGATCATGGTTTATTTTTGTCTATCATTATTATAAAAGTGGGGTGCCCTAGGGCACATGATATGGATTATCATGGCCCAGAGAATGTGGTTTTGCAAGCGGAGGAACATGGAGCTGTGAATATCGAAGATGAAGTTGATGATCCTATAGAAGAAGATGATCATATGCTAAAAAACACAATTGAAGATGATGGTACAAATAAATTGATCCATGACACATGTAGTGGCACATCTGATCATGTTGATCGAGATGAATTTGACGATTTTGATGATTTACTTATACTTGAGAAGGCATACGATCCCCTTTATGAAGGCTCCCAAACAACTTTTCTCTCTATTGTATTGTTGCTAGTGAACTTGAAGGTTATGAATGGTTTATCCAACACAACAATCTCATGGATGTTAAGTTATGTCATATATGTCATCTTTTTTCATATACTTAATTATTGTTAGTTCGTCGCTAGTAAATAAAGGATGAAGTATGTACCATTAATATTATATATATTAAGAAATTATTTTTTGTTGTAGATTGACTGGTGAATTTTTGTTACCACTATCAAATATTTTACATCGCTCATACCGATATTTATCTAGCATTATGAAAGATATTGGAATGGAGTATGAAGCAATAGATGCATGTCCCAATGATCATATTATATATCATAAACAACATGAATCTGCAACAGAATGCCCAGAATATCATATCAGTAGATATCGAATAGATCAACTAACAAAAAAGGTGCCTTGCAAGGTTCTTTGTTATATTCCCATTATTCCACGTATGCAACAATTATTTAGGTGTGAAAGCTTAGCGCAATTTATGGATTACCATGCACGAAATAGAAGTGGAGATGAGATTCTTCAAATGCCTATGGATGGTTATGCATTTAGGAACATTGAGGAAAAATGGCCACACTTTAGAGAAGAATCTTGTAATCTCAGGCTTTCATTGGCAGTAGACGGTGTCAGTCCATTTGGAGAGCTGAGATCTATTTACTCGTGTGGCCTATTTTTGTTATCAACAATAACTTTCCTCCATGGATTTCAATAAAGAGGGAGCACATAATGTTGGAAATGATTGTTCTAGGTATTTGTTTACATCAATTTTCTTTAACGTAGTAGCATCTCATTTGTCTTATTTGTTGCAAAACGAATTATATGTTTTTTCATTTAATAGTCATGTACATGAATTTATATATATTGCAGTAAAATGGTTATAATAATTATGTAATTTTTATGTTCATTCAACTAGGTAAGTACCAAGTTAAAGATATGAATGTATATATTGAGCCTCTTATCGATGAGTTACTAAAGTTATGGAATGGCATGACTATGTATGACGTATCTAGACCAATAGGACAAAGAAAATTTGAATTCCATGCAATACTTTTATGGACTTGATTCATGATGCCCCAGGGCTAACACATTTTTCTGGTATGTTATAACGTACGACTACATGACTTTAATGATATTTAATATTTTGAAGTAGATATCATGCATGTTTTTTAAATAATCTATTCATTATATATAATTATAAAAATTGACATATTTAATACAATTATATATAATTCGCTGGTCTTCAAACAAAGGGAAAATTTTCATATCCAATTTGTGGTCCAAAGATGAAATCTCATCATTCAACAAGTTTAAGAAAGTAGGTGTTTGATGAGTATAGGCACTTCCTCCACATAAATCATAATTATCGAACTACTGAAAAATATCTTTTCAATGAGAAAGATGAGACTACATCAAAACCACAAAGAATGACACCTCGCCTATGGAAGTTGGAATATAATAGAATTAATCATCAAGGTTATACATTGGATCAACTTTTTTATCTATCATTTCTGATATGTTTTGAATTTATATTTTTATATTGTGTTGTGTTTACTCATGCTGTAATTGACAATGATTGTCATTGTTAATTTATTTAACTTATATGCTTCACGAAGGTTGTCAAGGCATTAATGGTCGGCTTCCGTAGGGACTGAAAAGTTATCCCAGATAATTTAGTAGGTTTCCCTACTATGAGCAGCTACAAATTGTGCATTTTTTTGATACAATGTATATCAGAAAGAATATGACATAAACGTTATGAAAAATATTGGATGGAAGGCATGACAAAGAAAAAATTGTCAAAATTTGTAGTGACATTCAGGAAGCCAATCATGCAATGAAAAATTCCATTCAATTAAATAGCGATGGAGACCAAATTAATATAAGTGCCCTTCCTTGCTTATTAACGAAGCAGAAAAGCAATGCTATAAAACAAGTCATACGAAAAATTTGATTTCCCACAGGATTTGCTACGAACATAAACAATATCATAACAAAGAAAAGTGGATTTGGGTCAAGGATGAAAATGCATGATTGGAATACCATCATTAAGGTAATTATTCTGGTATATTATATATATATATATATATATATATATATTTATACTTTATGTACTTTTTAGTGTATTATGTTTACTACTTTTGGAAAAATATTAATGAAAAGATCATTTTATAATTGTTGCAATACGTTCTACCTCTGTCTCTCCTAGACAACTTTGACAATAATGTCAAGAAAGTTATATATGATCTTGGAAAATACATGAGGTAAGTAGCGATATTTCTTCAATTTTTTGTATATTTTTGTTAAATCTCATTAATATATTTGTGCCTTGAATCACCTGTAGATGGTTGTCATCTAAAGAAATCCATAAAGAAGATATAAATTATTGGAAGAGAAAAATTCCTCGTCTAATGTATGAAATGCAAAAGTGTCTACCTTAAACATTTTTCAATGCACAAGAACACTACCTCATACACCAAGTTGAGGAGATTGAATTGTGTGGACCTGTACACACAAGGTCAATGTGGATGGTTGAGAGGAACTTGAAATTTTTGAAGGCTTTGGTTAGACAAAGGGCACATCCCGAGGGTTCTATGGTGGAGGGATACATGGTATACCAGACCATGGTGTACATTACTGAATATCTTCCTAAGTTTGCAGCAAAGATCCATGTAGATCTCATTTGGGATCCCAACTCCATTAAAAAATTCGAAGGGGAGTACCTGATGGGGAAAGGTAGATTGAGGAAAGTGACAGGTAATTATAAGATGGTCATGGAGATTAATTAGAATGCATTTCACATTTGGTTTTTATGTATATTGTACTTATTTAATTATTGATCTTCAATATTCATCAATTATAAATTAAGGTCGTATACTGTGGTAATTAACTAATTATACATTGTTTGTGAATTTCAAATTTTTTTCATACAATTGGTCGAGAGTGAGATGCACTACATTTGTACATCACAAAAAATCTTGATTAGATGACGGTATGGATTGAACGATGTCAAAAATCTAGTCGCGCATTAACATGGGAAGGTGTGGCATCATTGGTTAAAGAAGCTCATCGTAATGGAGATGCCAATGCTACACCAAGGGAAATTGATTTAGCATATGGTTTAAGAGATAAACAGGCATGCATAAATATATTAATCACCCATATTATTTAATTATTTTCAATTTTATGTATGTATATATATGTTGAGATTTTTTTGTTTGCATACATTCGGCCAATAATAAATATGTTTATCAACTGATGATATTGCAATAAGTTTTACATGTTTGACATATTGCATGTGAAACACCCCAAGGCTAAGTGGTGCAATGGTCATAAATTTTGAATCAAAAAGTTGAATGACACGAAGAAAACTTGTGATTCTGGGATAACTGCAGTCTTCCAAGTGACTAATTTTTCATCTAGAAGTGACATACATCTAGAAGTCTCAGAAAATCAATACTATGGGATTTCGGATGATATAATTGAGTGTGACTTTAAGTCCTTCAAATTAGTTTTTTTTGTCATCCTATGGTATAGGCTACGATTGAATGAAAATGATCTCGAGAGAACTATTATTGAACATGATAATGGATTTACCATGGTTAATACAAGGTATTTCAAGCGAGCTGGAAATGAGCCCTATGTTCTTCCAAGCCAATGTGAGCAAGTATTTTACTCAGAGGTTCCAAGTAAAGCTGGTTGGTCATATATTATTAGAGATGATCCAAGAGGAAGGTCGGTAAAGTATAATGTGGTGGAAGAAGAAGATATTGAAGAAATAGAAGATGATGATCACGATCAACAATTAGTTGATGATGTGCCTAATGAAGATGTCGAAGAGGAGGAACTAGATCATGATGATGTAGGTGTTAATGTTCATGAAGATGATATTTGTGTGGATGATGACATTATCAAAACTGATATCAATGATGATGATGATGATATGACTAATCCTTACAATGTTGAATTTGGATTGGATGATACAGACAAAGAGTTGGAAGAAGAAGAAGATCAATGACATTGAAATGTATGAGTTATGTGATTGTATTATCTATTTGATATTAATGTCTTGATAGAATTATATTTGACTTATGTAGTTACATTATTAATTTATGATGTTTTTAATTTTAATTATATTTGAATTATATTAGAATATGCTCAGTTAACAGATGTAAAAAATAAAATGGATAAACCAAAAGATGAAAGTGTGAGACCACTACTTTGTTGGGTGTATGGAGTCTAATGAAGATCTATAAAAGTATAATATATGATGGCAATAATTCAATTTTTTTGGCACACAAATGTAGTTTATAACTTGTATAAATGTGGAAGTAAATGACTGACAAACTCTACTTGAGATAGAATGACAATCCTAGTTATGTGATTCTTCTTATTGATCCATTTAATACTCTTCAGTTACTGTGATTGACTAGAAGGGTTTAATCTTTACTTAAAAGAACCAAATAATCACATCACACAAATACAACAAATGTGTATCGGTAAACTGAATATATATATATGCTTGATATATCAATTTAAACAATAGAAAAACATGAAAATGGAGACAACCAGATAACTGTATAATTCCACAAACAACTGATACCAATAATAAGCCACAAGTTTAAAAATCTTCATTAACTTCATCAAAATTCATATACATGCATCTAAGTGTTTTAAAGGAAAGTTTCATTGCAAAATATCTACTGTATCTTTCTCGTATGCACCTATATCTATTTTACATTATTTAACATATATAAATATATCAAAATTGTGAAAGAGCACGTCCTTTGAGAAATGTCTTTTGCTTAGCAACAATAACAGACTATAAATTATGCTCTATTAAGCCATAAATAGATGTTTGACAGATAATCTTGGTAAGTTGGTCGCTTGTGTGTATTAGCATCCTCCAGTGCATTCCTTATGGCTATCTCCACTTCAAACACATTCTCATTCTGTTCACATGCCCTATCCATTGTTAAATCATTTCCTATGGCTATCTCCAAAATTGTTTGCATCATCATCTCGCATTCCTTCATTCATCCTGTGGTAATAGACATTGTTTTACTCCTCTTCGATTAAGTACTTATCCACCCATCTCTTATACTCTTCATCCATTGGCCAGCCAAAATTCACTGACTCATTCACCTTAGTATTGTAAGGTGTGTACTTCACTACAACCTGAATGGCTTCCCTTTCAAAAAACTCTAAGAATGTGTTGGTGTTAATTATCTTATCCATACTATTTACCAGAAAATCATAGTTTGAATCATCACAAATCGATTTGATTTGTGCATTGATAACTTCTTTTGCCCCATCCTGCCACTATTGCAATGTATTAACATTTCCTTGTGCATCAATAATGTCTAGAAAAAATGTATCATTCCAGTCATCAAATCTCTTTATCAACTCCCTAATTCTTCTACTCAAATCATCAGGTAGGGCCTCAAATTCATTCAATGATTTTACAAAGATTTGAGTAGGCTTCAATGACTGGGGCCTATTGTCCACATCAAACCTAGAAGATTTGTACATAATATCTAGATCATTGGCCCTAGGGATCCATTTCTCAGCCAAAGGAAAAACTATTGATCGATCCCTATTGATATTTTTTATTCCATCCAAGAATAAAGAATACAAAGAATGTACATATGGTAATTTACCATGAACCTTTTCATTAAGATGGCTCAAAACTATGTCAACCAGCTCACTTTGTTTGGAAATTGCATCATCCTCACTTGCCTTTAAGGCAACCTGCAATTCTATGATCCTATTCAACATTTGCTTCTTGGTGTGATCCACAAAATATTCAACTTGTTCTTCAAGTAGTGCTAGTGTAGGACTGAGAGCAGGTGCCTGGATGGGGGACCTCGTAGTTGAAACAATTGGAGTAGTAGGAGGAACCGATCCTGCAATAGAAGGTAATTCTCTGATACCGGGAGCACTGGAGGATTCTCCCACCTGCCCATATTTCAACCTATCTACTTCAAATTGCAGCTCAACATTCCTTTGTTGCATCCTACTATATTCTATAATTATCATATTGTATCTCCATCAGACTCTTCTTTTCAGCCTCTTCCCTCTCAGCTGTCATGTGGGCCAATTTGGCCACATTTTCTATTAGGCTTGTAGCTTCTATTGTTGAAGTTTCAGAAGCTCTCTTTATGATTATCCCTCCCCTTAGGTGTGGGCTAATATCAGTTAAATTTGGCTTTCTACCCTGGGGTTCCAATGCCCATATGGCCATAGTTTCATACTCCTCACTAAAGGTAGAGTTCTATAGAGCTTCCTTAACCTCTTCTTCACTATTTTGTATAGGGTGTTTGGACTGTAAGATAGCATTGAATGCAACTGCATCAGTTATGTACCATTCAGGAAAAAGTAAGACACCATCCTGAGTCACAAGTATTCTTCCCTCCTCAAGAGTGATGCCTTTGAATTGGTCCATTAATTCGACCTTGACCTCATCATCATTCTCTTGCTCAAACCTATCAGGTCTCGATTCTCTCCTACTCTTGAATTTGTTCTAGTACTCTTCTAGTTTCATCCTCCAAACTAGTTGCAAGAATACAAGTCTTTACAAATTCATTATCATCCAAGAATGCCTTGCAGGCCTCCATCCTGACATCTTGTACACATTTCCCCTTTACATCCATGTCAGAAAGCACCAATTATGTTGATCTAGGAGGGGAAGGCATACCAACTTACATGTCTTGATTAGTGATAATTATCTCATTCGTCAGAGTTTCCTGTGTTTCCTCAACTCTTTGCCTCTTAGGGCTTGGCTCTGATGTTAACACTATAGGATCACCTCTTGGTGGTGAATCTAGATCCACAATCCTTATCCCTCTGGGTGCTCTGATCCTTGGACCCAGCTGTGATGATGCTTGCATGACTTTTTTTCCCTTCTTATCCCCTTCATCCTCATCACTTCTCACATTCCTCTTTCTCTTGTATAGAGGCCTATCAACTGGTGGATGATAAGTTGGCCTTGTTTCTTCAGGCCTCACACCCGGTCTTTTTATACCAAAATCTAATTCCAAACTGACCCTCTTGGTCATCAAGGTGCCCATGATATATGTGAAATTTGCCATTAGAAATTCTATTCTATTGTGAAATGGAGTGAACTCCATTAATGAATCATATTTTGGATCCAGTTTATGTATTATCGCCAAAAAATTTCATATGCAATCCATTTTTCTTTATTCAACTCCTGCCTATTCAAATAAAACTCATTTCTGATTAGGTCCTCGGGAAAGTTGAATTCATGTACAAATTTACCACCTTTAATTCATGTCTGAACAATGCAAAGAATCCCTCAGGATCATGTTGTCTCCTAGGACCAATCCTCAAATCGAATTTATCAAAAAACCTTTCGAAGTGGACCCATCCTCTTGGAATAGACAAAATCAGAAACAACAGTGTAGTCAGGGAACAAAATCCCTTTTCCTTTCTTTGTTAGGTTGTCCTCATGAATACAACCTAGTTTCCACATAACTTCAGACAACCCCATCCTTGATGGTACATTAAAGGGGAGGATATGAGGGTTTACCTAGAAACCATACACCCTCAAGATAGTACTTACATGGTACAAGATGTTATCACCCCAATTGTGACACACTTTTAAATTAGGCTTCCTCACCTTCGGTCAGAGGAATTCATGCAAATCTTCAGGGACTCTTGGCACATTTACCACCAAACGATTCTCGAGTCTGGAGGCAAAGCAGTTATCAAACTGCACAAAGCTGGAACCTCCCCTGTTGTAAGACAAATCTGCACTCCACACCTATACCAATAACCTTTCTCCATTCACCTCTTGCCTCAACTCCATTTTTTTTGAGAAGAAAACAACATTCTTGTACTGGAACATATGCATCAATAGGGAGTACCAAAAAAAAGGAGTGCTAGTATCCCCCGCATGTAGCTTCATCAAACCCTCATGTATCCTCTCTGATAGGAATGATGAAAAGTCATATACCACAGAGAACTTGGGATGTTGAATCTGGGCTTTCATAAAAATGCACACAACTGGCATCACAGTATTAGGGTTGAACCCTAAAATCTCGCACAATGAATAAAATGTTGCCAACAAGTGACTGGAAAAATAGCTCAGCCTGAAAGGCTCCTAGTCATTTGGGCTAATAAGAATTGTTGAATTGCCCGCCCTAGCTAGGTGAGGAGGAAGCAACCTCAATCTGAAAAGAGGCTTTAACCTTTTTTACTCCTTCATGTCCTCAAAATCTATTTGGACTAAGAAAGGGATATACTCAATCAATTAAAAATCTACCGAATCTCATCTGCATTTATGCTTAGCAAAATTCCACCATCATTATCCCTTATGACCCTTGTCACAAGATCATACCGTTCTGCCACTGCTATGAGAAAGTCAACATCTGGGAACACATTTGGAACTGTTAGTTTCCCCATGTCGTATCTCCAGGCATTAGAGAAGGGGTGAGGTAAGTTTCGTTGTCCATACCACAACCTAAACATTTCAAGACCAGTCATAGGAATCCTAGCATCCACAATGTTATAATTTATGCATAGTAGACCTTCACCTAGGGTCTTTCCATTCATTAAAACCAAACCACTCTTCCTGTAATTTGTTGACAACAGGAGTTGATCCAGGAAGTCATCAGAAAAATTCCTCTTCAAATAATCAACATGGCCAAAGTCCTACTTTGGTGGTGCCATCTTAAACAACCAGGGCTTCTTTTAAAAAATCAAATCCTCGAAGAAACTAGGGGTACCCAGAACACAAAAATACAACACAACTATGCAATTCCAATAATTCAAACAAACTAGTAACCCTACGACAATAATTAACTAAACCCCTTGACCAGCACAATAGAACCCTTTGCAAAGACACAACCAAATTAACCCAGTAGTTTAGAAAATAACTCACGGTATTTCACGCCTTGCAGAGAACCAAACTTCATGGGTACCGCTCGAAATTTTTTATCTTTGGCTCTAAACTACTTGGAAAATACTTGAATGATTTTGTGATGAAGATAGAAAGAGAGCAGATACTTTATGTCGATTGAATTGAGCCAGTAGAAGTATTGTCCACCATTAAAGCTCATTTACATGTCGTGCCAACGGCTCCAATCGTATTTGATACAAATTTCAACTTCAGTCGTCGATCTTTTATTTTTGTCAGATCATCGAATGACCATCTTCAAAAGGGCTGACAAAATCTCTATGTCAACAGCGAGGGCCCACCACAGAAGGAAGCACCAAAGGAATACACATGGAGCCCACCCATGATATCATAATCACTAATCATGCTGCATATTTGGATCACGCGATGGCGGGCAACCGTTGATTCCTACCATCGACGATCGTGTTCACTCACAACTGTCAGTAGCACCAAACATAACCGTTGAGAATTTTTTTACCAAGATTATAACATCACTATCGATCTTAAGCACGTGCATCTTGTAATTGTTTTAGTAACCCACTTTATAACGTATTTAATTCTGACACAAATATTAAACACTTTATTAATCCCTTTTCGGCATCGACAACTTGGAACACATGGTGCTCGCCCGTGATACCACAATCACGAAACAACCAGTGGTGATGTCATCGCGAGATCGCGGGGAGCGGTCGCGATCAATCATAGGAAGATTAACGTTCATTAAAAACACAATAGTCAGCAACACCAAACATAACTGTCGAGCAACTTCTTACCAAGATTATAACATCACCGTCGATCTAGAGCACGTGCATCTCGCAGCTATTTTAATAACCCAGTTTATAACGTATTTAAGTCGGACACAAATATTAAACTCTTTCTTAATCCGTTTTTGGCATCAAAATCTTGGGACATGTGGCACTCACCCATGATATCGCGATCACCAAACAACCAGCAGTGATTTTATTGCGAGATCGTGGGGAGCAGTCAGGATCAATCGTAGGGAAGATTTACGATCATTAAAAATACCCCCTACAAAACAAAACAACCATAAAAAGGGAGAAGGGGACATCACCTAGGACAATGCCAAACGATGGCTCAAATTTGTTCTTAAAGCATGGGGCAAGGACCAACCTAGACTTAATACATAATAAAGCTAGGCGAAATAACCTTTTTGCATGTGCAGATTGCATGGCCATCGAATGAAGTGATTTCAATCTTGACCGTTGCTCACAGACCTCGCAAGGTTTCTACTAACATCACAAATATGGTGTGAGGCATGCGAGATGCTACCATCTATCATATTTGATGGTGGGGACCAATTTTTCTTGCTGATTGACGATGAAGGCTGATGCCGACAGCTGTTTCTGTACTGACACATTGTGGTTGTTCCTCGCTGACCTCATGCAATTAAAACTGCAGTTTCAATGATGTTGTGAGGTGTGCAATTTGGTGATGCATGGACTCTGATGTTGTGTGTTCATAAAAAAGGTGTGGCCCATTTGTGTGCTGATGTGGTGCCCGGTAGGTGAATATCTTGTCCATTTGGTGACTGGAGGGAGAACATGGCATTTTCAAACTATTTTGACTAAATCTGAGTCGTTCTCCTGGCCAACATTGCGATTGATCAATGACTCGTATTTCAAAATAAGCTGGTATTGTACTATAGTCATTTTATCTCACACGTGTGAATAGTAATGGCCGAGTTTGACTCTGCCTGCATAATTAAATGCTAAAATTTGCAAATTACTATTTTTGTGTTGTATCTCTATGTTGAGAAAGAATTTCATGGTATTGAGTGAAGCAAGCTGTGGTTACGATTTCTCAATTTCACTGCCCTGGATGTTCTGTGATTGAAACCGTAAGTAGCATGTACGCCATTTCTTGTAAATTCAAAAGATTTTATGGTTGCTTGTTGGGCAATTCGTGATTGTTTCCTGTTTCTCTTTCAAAGCTTGTCTAGATAATTGCTAGGGATTTTTGAATATTGAAGAATTCTTTGTTAAGGCTAAAAGAGAAAATTTTAATTATTTGCTATTTGAAAATAAGGAAACCCTTGTTCGAATTATCATTAGTCTAGTATAAATGGCACCCAAGGCTCGAAGTTCTGGTTCTGAAACCACTACCAAATCTTTATCCCAAGATATTATTGATTTGCTACAACCCTCTACTAGCAAGAAGCAATAGGGAAAGTTTTTGTTCTATGGGCCTCGAATCTTGGAAGGATTGACAGACAAGCAATGTGCAATCCAAGATGCTGAGTTACCATACACCGGGTGGCAGTTGTTCTTCAATTAGTTTGGGAATAGGAATTTGTCGGTTCCTTTGTGTAACCCCTGGAGGTTAGACCTAGGTAAATTGGTGGTTCCTAATGTTTATATGGATGTAGATCTTTTAAAGGGCATTGTTGCTAGATATGACCCTGTGGCCTAAATTGTTAGAACACATGCTGATACACAAATGATTAAGATAACCAAAGAAGAAATTGCAAAGATTTTTAAATTGCATGAATGGAGTCAGGATATGGTTCCTGTCGACTCGGAGGTTCTCAGACAAGAATATAGAAATACTAGGGGTTTGTTCAGAACATCCTTTTTAATACCTCATTTGGTAGTCTTGGGAAGAGGAAAAAATCAGAAGAAGGTAGTAATTGGTAGGAATGAGCCTGAACCTTTTCCTGTGGACTATTTCTCCAATTATTTCAAGAAGATTTTTTGTGCTTTATGTCAAGTTCTAGGAGTCAACTTAAAGAAAACCTTTCCTACCGATATTATGTATATGGCAGTAAATACCCAGCACCCAAGTTTTAATGTAATATCAGATTTTTCCACTTATTTGGCAGAGAAGATGCACATGGGTCTAGTAGCCCTAAAGGAGGGGAAGAATTGGGTTGGATTCAGATGGTATTCCTTGTTAATCCACATGTTTTTGTATAGGGTTTAGGTTGTGTTCGAAAAAGATATGGAATTAAAGAAGAACGAAGGAAATATTGAAATGTCTGTCCAATATTGGACTAGGATTCTTGGCATGCATGATCATAAGTTTGATTATGTAACTTTCCATAATTTCTTTGGATCTAAATTAAGGGAGGCTATGTTTCATGACCCCCCAAGGATCTCAAAATAAATTCATGACTTCTTGAGGCCGATGGAGAGAAGGCCTAAATTGAACATAATGCACAATTGGGGAGACATTATCCCCTATCATAATACCACATTTTTTAGGGTTTTTGGCACTAATGTCAATCTAAAGGTTCTTTCAAGGGAGGTGCCCCTTAGAATTGGATTTTTGGAAATCATGAGGTAGTTGGGGGGCACTCAAGACCTAAACTTGCCAAGTGAACAAAAGAAAGGTTCTTTCTTCCCTGAATATACAACATTTGCCAATTTTATTATGGCAAAGGGAGGATGGAAGGAGTTGCATAAATTACTTAGGAATTATAGGCTAAGGACTGTGCACCCCAAGAATCATGATCCTGAGGGTTTTATCTCTCAAATGAAGGAAAAACATCAGACAAGAGATTTTGTCCACAACTTCTACTTTCCTAAGGACACCATCAAGAGCGTTTTTGATTTGGAATTACAAGATGAGAGGAAGGCACTATACATTGCCTACTCTAAAATGGTTATACGTAAGCAGGAGAAAATACCTAGTTTCAATCCCATACCTAATGCTAAAGATGATTTTAGCAGGGCAATGTATGCTATTGATAATTTTGAGATCTTGGTTGGGGTTTTGAAAGATGAAAGGGTTGTGGAAGAAAGGGGAAAATCACAAACCATCGAGGAGTACCATGAGGTAAAGGAAGAGGAGAGGCCTACTTATCAGCCCCAAAAGAAGATAAGGGTTTTTTCTAGAAGAAAGGGAAGTAGGGTTGAATATGTTGCTAAGAATATTACACCATCTTCTTCAAGGCAGTCAGTACCAAATGTTGCTGATTTGGATTCTCCTCTAAGTTTTTCAGAACAGGCTTTCCCATCATCACCAAAGAGGTAGAGGGTTGAAAGAGTAAATATTGTTGAGTTTGATGCTGATGAGGATGATGACATTATTGTAACTTAGGATGAAATGCATCCTGAGATGCCATTGGACCTAGTTGAAATTGCAACAGGTTCAGGTACATTTTCTTTGAGGTTAGGAAAATATTTTGTGTGGAGATCACATACTGTTTTACATGCTTTGTTCATCTTTGTCATTTATTTGTATTTTTGAAGCATGATGTATTATCTCATAAGGATATGTATTTTTGTTATGTTGTTTTGTCAAGTTTACTAACAAATTTGGAGATTTTCATGTCTACAAAATGGCGCTAGAAGGAGGGAAAAATCTATGATTGTTGATGGAATCACCATGTTTTGAATGCTAAATAACGTGTTAAAAGGTTGACATCAAGGTGTTGACAACACGGTTGAGATCAAGGTGGGCATTAGAAGATGAGCAGTCAAATTAAACAAAGGAACAAGGTTGGCATCAAACACAAAACAAAGGCGAATAAAGTGAAGTTGGAAATTTCCTTTTTGAAGTCGATACTTGGAAAAATCATTTTTTAATACTTGTCTTAGAACTTCAATTCACTACCCTTTTTTTCTATTTTAAACCAACTCACATTTAATTTTGGGTTTAAAATCCAACACTAAATTTGATCTTTTCAAAGTCGGTTAAAAAGAACCTTAGAAATTTACTAGATTTTAATTTGGGCTAAAATTGGACAAGGCAAATTTCACATCTCATTTGGTGCTTTTAAAATGAACTCATCACTGCTTTGAGGTATAAAATGAACAAGTGTCTTTCATCTTTTGCAATCTTTTTCACAAATTAATATCATTAAAATGCGTATACATTTCTCTTGTGCTTCACAACGATCTTGAGAATCAAAAGCATTTTGGTGATATTAAGTTGTCAAAAAGATTGCCTTCACACTTCGATTTGGGAACTTAAAATTGAACAAACTTGTCTAGTGTGAGAAAAAGGAATTGCGAGTTTTCTCTCTTTGTTCACACAAACAAAGATGATCGAACTACAAATGCATTTACTCGCTATTGTACATCTTTAGAGGGCCTGCCTTGGTGGGAAAAATTACTCACCCCAAGGGAACGACTCAAACTAGTAATGAGCTAAATGCCAAGCTATTCCTAACTGGTATACAAATTCGAATGGTGAGGAAATTTCATTATTACAGGAGCTCCTATGGACAAGTAGGTGATACATTTTATATGGGTTGATCCTTCCTCTCGTGTGGCCTCCTGAACGGGTACCCTAATTACAAACCAATTTGTTTAAAGGCCAAAACCTTATCTATTTTGTTGGTGCAAGAAGTCATGTCCTCTGAAGCCGCCCCACATTATACATGTGGTTTTGTTGTAGAGATGGAAATTATGCCATGGGAGATTCCTGGGTACTAATGCTTGCCTGACCCGAGAAGTGTGTGTCATGGAGGGGAGCTAGTGTGGTCAAGCATTTATCCATTCGCACAAAATATGCACAGCTGGATTCATCCAAGTGGGAGCCCAACATAATATTGTCTCCTCATCCTAGGGTTGTAAAGTGCTTTGAAGTGGAAAATACATTGCTTGGTTCCTAAAAACATTTGAAAACAAACATTCACAAGACCTTCAAATTTCAAACCCCTTTTAGGAAACAAACAATTTTCATGAATTTAATCACTCTTGCTTTCCCTAGGGATTATATCCTCAGAGGTTTCTATGTTCTTGGATTCTATCGTCATTTTTTTTCAACAGGGTTAAACATAGGAAAATTTTGCCCTATTTTCCTTGATTTACACACAATGGACCTTGTGGGATGAGAAAGAAAGTGGGACACTAGACATATAGTTTGAAACATAAGCAAGCAAGTGTCTTTGGTACAAAAAAAGGAATTCATTAAGCCAAGATAAAAAGAAAAATTGGACTACACATGTGTTTTCTAAAAATGATTGGTTTACAACTTTTACAAAAAAGCTTCAAGAAACAGTCCTGAGTTGTATGGGTTTTACTATCAACAAAATCCAAAAAATTTTTCGAAAGGTTTTCTTTCCTCCCATAGGAAGTATAGTGTGTTCTTCAACACCGAGGTCTTGTAAGAAGAAATATTATTTAGGTCAAGTCTAGGATCAAATTCAATCACTTTCATCCATCTCTCAACCATCAAAATAAGTCAAAAAATCACCTCACCAACAACTCTTGGAAACTTTCTAAAGATATTTTATGCTAAGCTTTTAGGCAAAATAAAAACCACTTTGTTTGACTTAACACACCTAGTCAAACCATCATCTTATACAGAAGTTTTCTCTAGGATAACACAACTTCCTAGGGTTTACAAGTTCATCTTGCTTGGCTTAATACACAGCCAAATTATCAAATCATCACCTCGTTTGACTTAACACACTTAGTCAAATCTTCCTCTTATGTACAAGTCCACTCTAGGATAACACAACTTCCTAGGGTTTACAAGTGCATTTATCACATTTTTTTTGACTTAACACATTTAGTCAAACTATCAATCTAATCACAATCAATCAAAGTCCTAAAAAGTTTAGCATTTCCTTCAAAGTTTCTTTAAGAGTTCCATTCATTTGTATCACTCATCTTTCATTTATCTCATCCTCATCATCACTTTGATCCTTTAATTATACTAGTTCTTCGCTTCTTTGAACCTAAGGTTTAGACTGATCTAAAGGATTAGAGGTTCATCTCTTACATTCTTGAAAATTGATCTTCATTTTATGGTTCAAACTCGATCTCAACACAAGAGGGACATGGAATATAAACTTGATCCATCCATCATGAGCAATTCGAGTCAACCTATCCAAGTCTCACAATGCCAATTGATTATCAAAACTCACATTTATGCATTTAAAACATGGCATCATTATCTCCTCCAAACTTCAATGATACGAATGTGAGAGTGCCCAATCCAAAATTTGGAACACCTTTCCCAATGATAGATTTAAATCCAAGTCCAAATTTGCAAATCTATCAACCAAATGCTCAATGCATGAGTTTTCCAAACAAAATTATCCCACCAAATTCGTACATGCCAAATACAAGTTTGTTGAACGTGAACATTTCTAGTCCACACTTGGTGAACTTTGGGATAGATATACTTGCAAATCCCACTAATGTTGTTCAAAATCCTAGCAGTATATTGGCAACTCCAAATGATGATTCAAGTCAAGGTAACCTCATGCAAAATAAAAGTTACCTAACTCAAGGCAATATGATTCCCAACCACAACACTATTCAATTTCATTATATCATGCCGAATCAAAACATCACACCAAATCATCCCATTTTTCCATCGGTATCACAATAGTAGCTGGCAACCATCCAAGCAATCCCAAAAATCAACACCATCCCCAACCCACGACCACCACCACCACTGCCAAAACACAACACGACCAATTCATTCTCCATCATGTTGCAAGACACACAACAAGCTGCCCACCAAAGGGCACTCCAAGCCCAACAAACCACACAAGTTGCGCAAGTGGGACAAGTAGCCCGACAAGCTCAGGCTCAAGCTCAATCCCAACACCAAGCCCAATAGGAGCAAGCATAATTTTGGGCAATATTGTAAGAAATCCATCAATAAGTGCACCAACAAGTAGCTCAACAACAAGCCCAACAAAAAGCATTGTTTGCACAACAACGACACAACCAACAACAAGTGTTGTTGGCTCAGCAACAAACACAAGCCTTACTCATACAACAAAGCTTGCAAAAAATTCCCACCACAATTGTTGAAATCAAAAATCAAGATCAATCTATCAATGAACACATTGAAGATGTTTCCACCTCGACCAATGATCAAATCAACATACACCAAGAGCTACTTTTCAATCATGATCAAAATCCACCAAAAATACCCAACAATGATCAAATTCAAGAAATGTCAACATCACTTGATCCTATGGTTGAAGACACTGGTAATCTCTCTTCCATAATTGTTGAAAACAATGTTCAAGATCTTGAAGATGCTTCTACCCCATCCAGTGATCAACTCAACATTCATCAAGAGCCACTTTTTAGTGATCTATTTCAAGATGTGTTACAATTATTTGATCCCATTGACATAATATATGATCCGTCGACCAATGATCATATTGAAAAAGACTCTACATCACCTTATGAGCTAGAAGACATATCTCAAGAACATATTCCAAAGCATGAACAAAATATATCGCCAAGGTATAGCAATGTTCCTTCCCAAGACATATTGACATCCTTTGACCTCATGGATACAAATATTGAAGGAATTCTTAGCTCTACATTTTATCCAAATCCATTCAAAGAACAAGTGGATATTAAGCCACTTCCCATGCCTAAGGACGATACCCAAGAACCCCTTGTAAGCAATCCATCCTGTGAAATTGACCGATGTCAAGAACGTGATCCAAAGCATATCGAAAGTAATTCCAGAATTATTCAAGATCAATAATTCGTATATCCAAGATACTACAATGATCTAATGGGCAATCTTTTATCTATACAAGATGTTGCAAATGATGATCGTATCCATATAGCACATATTCCTCCATCTACCCATGAGATGCTTTCATTGGACGGACACATAAATGATCTCCATTCAAAACAAGAGTCTCCTACTCTTAACATTTGTACACAGGACCAACATGTAGAAATATCTTGTGAAAACATATCAGAAGCAAATCATGAAGAAGGCTTTTACAAAAGTTGCAAATCAGAAATATCCTATGGACACCTAGCACAAATAGATCATGAAGAAGACTTCTACAAAAATTTTGAATCAAAAGAATCATACAAAATCATATCAAGAATGAATCAGGAGGAAGAATTTTATAGTGAATCTTTAACATCGCTTGAAGAAGCAACTAAATCTGATATTTCACAAGATCAAGCTAAAGATATCAATCAGGCATTCATCCATCATGTTGAGGATCCTATCACTTATAAAGTTGGATCACTCACCTTTGTAAGGGAAAGCTACCTCATCAACGAAGAAGTCACTTTTGAAGATCCACCATAGAGCAGAGAAGGATTAACACCTTGTTTCCAAGGTAAATCATATCTTATTGCAGATAAAAATTTTCAGCAGATGAATTATCAAGGTAGAGGGTTAGGCCTACATGAACAGGGTATCCTAGAACCAGTGCAGATTATCGAAAATCCTAAGCATCAAGGCCTTGGTTATTCGACAATCAGGGTATCTCAACATATCAGTAATATTTCCACAAAACTGGGGGCAACTTCATCTCGAGAAAACATCAACATAGGGAGCACGAAGAATCCTTATGATGAAACCAATTCTAATACTACAACTGGCCATGTCACAAATCTCCATCCACCCATCACTCCATCCACGAATTGGGACCAACATCAAAAGAAAAAGTTGAATCAAAGCACAAAGAATTCTATCAAAGAAAAAGAAGTAGTGAAGCATGAAGGACAAATCGAATATATATGGATACCAAAGAATACAAAGAATGATTATCCCTATCAAATTCCATTAGTCAAAGAAACTATGGGGAAAAATAAAAAAGGGGCAAGTATCCATCTAAGATGTTCACAAAGGAAAAATCAAGCTTCTCAAGCAACATATAAAGTGTATCAAGCAGTTGGTCCCAATTCCATGCACACTTCCATATGCACCCATCATTGCTTATCTTCCCAAGTTTGGAGAGTCAAAGGTTCCAAAATATCGACCAATCCATCTTTTACTCCTAAACATACTCCATCCATGCCTCCATGCATAATATCCAATTCTCACATTAACCATGTGTTGGCAACGACCCTTCATCATAAGGATTTAGAAGGCATTCTATCGTGATGTGCCTATCAAAGAAAAAGAAGTAACGAAGCATGAAGGAAAAATCAAATACATATGGATACCAAAGAATACAAAGAATGATTATCCCTATCAAACTCCATTAGTCAAAGAAACTATGGGGGAAAATAAAAAAGGGGCAAGTATCCATCTAAGATGTCCACAAAGGCAAAATCAGGCTTCTCAAGCAACATATAAAGTGTATCAAGCAGTTGGTCCCAATTCCATGCACACTTCCATATGCACCCATCATTGCTTATCTTCCCAAGTTTGGAGAGTCAAAGGTTCCAAAATATCGACCAATCCATCTTTTACTCCTAAACATACTCCATCCATGCCTCCATGCATAATATCCAATTCTCACATTAACCATGTGTTGGCAACGACCCTTCATCATAAGGATTTAGAAGGCATTCTATCGTGATGTGCCTATCAAAGAAAAAGAAGTAACGAAGCATGAAGGAAAAATCAAATACATATGGATACCAAAGAATACAAAGAATGATTATCCCTATCAAACTCCATTAGTCAAAGAAACTATGGGGGAAAATAAAAAAGGGGCAAGTATCCATCTAAGATGTCCACAAAGGCAAAATCAGGCTTCTCAAGCAACATATAAAGTGTATCAAGCAGTTGGTCCCAATTCCATGCACACTTCCGTATCCACCCATCATTGCTCATCTTCCCAAGTTTGGAGAGTCAAAGGTTCCAAACTATTGACCAATCCATATTTTACTCCTAAACATACTCCATCCATGCCTCCATGCATAATATCCAATTCTCACATTAACCATGTGTTGGCAACGACCCTTCATCATAAGGATTCAGAAGGCACTCTATCGCGATGTGCACACAAAGATAGAGTTAAGTCTGTTATCAGCAAAGTAGAACAAATTTCTCAAAATTTTCTTTCAAGTGCACGTATTTTGGAAAAACAACTTCTTCAACAAGGATATCGATGGCACATTATGACAGAAGCATCAATGTTAGTAGTACCAGGTGATTCAACATCAACTTAAAAATCTCTCAGAAAATTTTTAAAAAAATAGAAAAATGTCCTAAAAAAATGGTCACCTTGATGAAAACTTGGCAAACACGCGTCTTGGTGACAACAAAAAAAATTCAGAAAAAGGATTGAAAATAGTAAAGAAAAAAATTTTCCTCTAGCAAAAACTGCTTTGCTGGTGCTTTGGACAGGTACCATGATGAAAAGCTGGCAAACAGGCATCATGTGTAGAATCGAGCATCTATGTGCGTCAGTTCAGGAGAAAGAATCTTATCACATCCATACATAAAGCTAACATTCCATCCATATCATTTGTTCATCCATGAACCTTTTATCTAACCCATTACCAACTATCTACCCTATCTTAAACTTGGCCATGTTTGGTACATACTTCACATGTGGTTTATGGTAAGCATCTTGACATGGGTAATTTTCATTGATCCCATCCAATCCAAATGCCATTTGAGAAATAAAGCATTATCCAAATGAGCATCCTCTATCTAAACTCGTTATCTTATCACAAGATGATCCATATCCATCCATCCATTAGTTTATCCAAGAATCCACCCATGGCCATTCAAACATTGCTAGACACTGGGGGCAAATATTTAGATCTTGCTTCAGGAATAAATCTTGATCTATATCCTCCAACTTATGTGGCAATCTGAACATTGGCAAACAAAAAATCAAATTAGTCGAAGAACTTGTGATCCAAAATCCAAATCACTAGCCCATGGCATGTTTTGACAAGATGATGTTCCTTATCAAGATTTATCTTTCATCGAACATCAATCTGAACAATTCATATCAGTCACATCTAACTTGTACATCAATGTCACATAAATCATCAAAACAATTTTTTTCCAAATCAAGCTTCATCAATCTTGATCAATCGAATCCAATCAATTATCACCTTGTTTGACTTAACACACTTAGTCAAACTATCATCTTGTGCATGAGTTTACTCTAGGATAACACAAATTCCTTGGATTTACAAGTTCATTATCATCATGTTTGGCTTAACACACTTAGCGAAATTATCAAATCCATAATCACCCTATTTGGCTTAACACACCTAGCCAAACCATCCACTTTTGTACAATTTTACTCTAGGATAACACAACTTCCTTGAATTTACAAGTGCATTATCACTTTTGTTTGACTTAACACACTTAGTCAAAACTATCAATCCATTGATCTGATTAATGAACCTTAAGCTTGGTTTTCAACAAAATCCCAAAACGGGGCACTAATATCATCACATATCCATATCCAAATCATCAAAATCATGCGAAAACTCAAAAACATTGAAAAAATTCATCAAAAATCCAAAAACATCCAAATCATCCAAAATCTAAAAACATGTCAAAATATTAGAAAATCTTCAAAAATTCATCATTGAGTCTTGTCAGTTTTTCACCTTGTCTGAACTACATTGTCTCTGAGCTTGAACGTAGGCAAGGTTGATCTTTGATCATCCCCCGAGATAGTTAGGGTTGGTCCTTAAGCGTTTGTTGCATTGGCAATCTGTTTGCCCATCGATTTTACATTTAGGTTAGTCCTTTAGGCATCCGTCGCATTGGCAATCCATTTTCCCATCTATATTTTCATTGAGTCAAGCTTGTTGTCAGTCGAACTACGTGGTCTCTATGTGTATAACGTAGGCAGGGCTAATCTACGGATCAGCTCCCGAGAGACCTAGGATAGGTCTTTAAGTTAGTTTTTTTGTCATAAATCTTGAGAATACCAAAAATATATGTAAAACATCTCAAAAATTCTAAAAATAGCCTCAAAACATTTGAAAAACCCAAAATTGTGCACCCATCCCATCTTGCTTTCACTCGCCATAAACATCGCTCATAATAAAATCAATCGTTGCCTTCATCCTTTGGTAAGGCAATCAGAAGCAAGTTTAGTAGGTTCCAGAGTGAACACCCTAATCATCAAAGTCTTGAAAGCCTAGATTAGTAAGCAAGCAAGTTGGTCAAATCGAAATATCGGTAGCTTATCATCCAATCAGTCCCATCAAAACCTTGATCACAACATGTCCTAGGATGAAGTTTTCCTATGATGGAGATAAGCGTCAGGTACCCCTCAGTACTTTAGTCTTGGCTAGCGATATGAAGAACATTAGCTTGTTTGTTTACTTTATTTAGTCTTTTTGACTTATCTTATTTTAAGCTCATTCCAAGGACCTCTCAATGATACCTAAACAAAACAGGTTTAGAGAGAAAGGAATGGGGAAATGATCATTATCTTTTTATCTGTTGCACTTGTTGGATATCCTTTTAAAATAACTCCATCATGCATACTTTTTTTTGTTTGTAGGAAGGATTTTTTAGGTATCTTGTTGACCACATAAGAAGGCTTGCCTTCTTATGGTTTGGCTCCAGATTTCTAGAATATCTGAACTGCATTCTGAATAAGGTCATGTTTGTCAAGTGTGAACAAGAGTACTCCTATTTGTTTGATGAGTCAAATTCCATCACACTAGGTGCCACACCATCCTAGTTCTTATTACCTTGATGCATCGCACTTACATGTGTTATCAAACATAAAGAAAGGTATGCTCTTTTCCCATCCTTGGATAAGCAATACATCATGATCATATCCAATAAAGTCTCGATGATTAGGGGAGATGTTGGACTTCTTCATCTTCTTGAATTTAAGGGTTGATCCCTCTCATTCTTCTATCCTATTTCGCATTAACAATGCATCCATCCTGCATCCATCTTGCATCTTTCATAATCATTTCATATCATCATAGCACAACATCATCCATTCTGCATCCACCCTCACATCTCATTTTCATAGTCATTTAAGTTGTTTAGGATAGTATAAATTTTTTATTCTTATCATTTTCCAAAAATTTCAGTTACATCATCATTATCATATAGATCATATTGTCTAACCATCCATACATCCATTTTGAACCTCTTTATTGCGAGATCGACCTCAAATCAAATCTTTTCGCTCGATCTCTCGAGCGGGTAATGTACTAACGTACTTTTTTTCACTGGGGCATCTGAAAAATCAGAATTTTTTTAATTTCAATGTCAGTGACATCATTCTTTGAACCAATGCATTAAGTACATTGCCTCAAAAAGGGCAAAAATGTAGACATACGAAATTAGCATTACTAATTAAACATCACATTCCATCATTCTTTCCTTTTAATTAATTAAATCAAATTAATTATTAAACCTCCTCAAGTCTTGATTTAATTAAATCACTCATATTCATTTCCTCTCATTTGATTTAAAAGAAATACAAAAATTTAAATCAAATGTCATGTCACCTAAACTCCTGTTAGATGAATCAAATCATGATTAGTTTAATCCTAATTACATGAATCCTCTAGATTCATCCACTTGGATAATAAATCATTTAAATTGATTTATTAAAACACTTATTTTCCCTCACAAGGGAATATACCCTCATTAACTCTCATGTTCGACTTTTTGGACAAACACAATTCCTCCCAAAAACCCTCAACCATATTCATTTATTAACATTTTCAAATTTGAATGGGCACATTGGCCAAAACTTGCACAAGCTTGAGCCAATCCCATTACGACAAGTGTATCTCTCCTATTGGATGGGATTTAGTCCCACATTGCCTAAACTTGGCTTCTCCTCTCTCAACTTCTCTTATAAATGCAATGCATTTTCTCTCATTTGCATCATCTACAATCTACAATCCACATTGAGAGCATCCTTATTATAGGAAACTTGAGTTCAAGAGCATCTCATTGTCTATCATTTAATTGTAAGAGTTGAGAAAATACAACACCACAAACACCGAAGATCACTTGCATGCAAATAACCTGTCACAAAAGAAGAGATGGAGAAAAACAAGCAAGGGTTCTCTGAAAACTGAAAATGTATATATCAAAGACAATGAGAGAATGAATTGATATAAAATACAATGGGATCAATCCTTATAAAAAGGAGATCATTCAAACCCTAATAAAACCCTAATAGAAGCTCTAATAGGATAACATAGTAAATAATATAATTATTAAATGTCACTTTATGCAAACTAACGTGAAATTTTAAGAAGGGAATAAAGGTAACTTAATCAACATAATTAAGTTAAAACCTTTACTCTAACACCCCCCCTTAAGATGAGCAACAATGCAGCTACAAACAAATGTAGAAAAGCAAAGATAACTACAATGCAAGAAGGAAAACATGGGTCCCGACAACTAGGCCAGATTAGGTACCCAAATACAACCAAATCTCTGTAAAATGGAGAAATAGAGAAAACCTTATGGGAAAAATCTCTACTCCAAAAAGAGAAGAAGAAAACCAAGAAGAGACATCACTGAAGCAGAAGAAGCTGCAAACAACTGTCGAAAGATGACTGCTATGGTGTTGAAGAACCTCCGCTAAAGATAAGATGATCAGGATCAAAAAGACAACAATCTGTATGAGCCCCATATGACACTACTCAAATTAGATGGCAAACAAAGGCAAACACCTGGAATGAAGATACATAATCTGCATGAGTGCCCCAAATGACACTACTTGAATCAGATTGCAAACAAAGGCAAACACCTGGAACGAAGATACAAATGGAATAAGTACCAATAGTCTATCAAGAAGACAACAATCTACATGAGTGCCCCAAATGACACTACTCTAATCAGATGGCAAACAAAGGCAAACACATGGAACGAAGATACAAATGGTACAAGAACCAATAGTCTGAAACACTGATCAAGTAAGAATGGAAGATTCCTTCCAAGGTGAAACCAAGGAAGAATTAGCACGAACAATATAATAACCCCCCCATAATGTTGAACTGGGAGAGCCTGACAAATCCACTGAAATGGTGTGAAACACCCTGTAGTGCATGAAGACGAAGATACATCTGAAAATGTGCAAGATAGCACCTGCAACTAAAAAAGTGGTGTGCAAAAAAAAAGCACATGTGCATGAGGCTAGAATCATATGGATCCATATTCATCGTGGAGGGACACTCACCAGACAAAGGTGTGATGGCAAACAAAGGCAAACTACACAACCCCCTGTGGTATGGATTCAATGTCGTCGTGGAGGGATACTCACTGGACAAAGATATGATGGAAAAACAAAGGCAAACTACACAACCCCTCATGGCACTTTATAATATCAGTGCGAGTACAAAATATGGCACAACCTTATGTGCAAAATCCCCAAAAGATGCATGTACAATAGTGTGACACTTTATCTTAGTGCGTTTACATAAAAGATAGCTTACAAATGATGCTCAAAATGCCCTCCAAGGATAAAATGCTAGAAATACATGAAGAACAGCAAAAAACAAAGCATCCCATGCTAACAAAATGTTTCCAAGAGCAAATATGTCCAAGTAATCCACCAGAGTGTGAAAACACAAATAACTGAATAAAATATACCTGGACTAAAATTTGGAAAAATGGCATGGATGAAACTAAAGAGCTCTAAAATACCGTTCCAACGCCGCTGAGATTGTGAAAAACGGAGAAATTGATCAAAAGTTATGAGTTTGAGACTGAAAAATAGCCCCTTTGTCTTCAACTGGCTATAGAATGCACCAACGGAAAATAGATGTGATGAGACCCACACTATTGGAAAGATGAGAAAACCAGATTTCCAACGATATCTCATTTGCCAAAAAATGATATCGTATGCCCAAGTTACGGCCTCCGGGATAAATCATCTCCAAAGAGGGAAAAAACCAGTGCAGGGTTAAATTTGACGGTCATACGACCGTCACAGCAAAAACACTAGGTTAAATTTGACGGCCAAATGACCGTCACCGTAAAAGTGCGATTGGGCTTATTTTCTGAAAAAATGTTTTTTTAATAATAAAAAAACAAGTAAAAAAAACCTTTTGATTTTTTTTAAAAAAATCATAAAAAAAACAACAAAAAAAAATGTATTGAAAGGGCCGATGGTTGTACTGCCGCGGCCACTGTACTGCCGTCGGCGGTACTGACAGTCCGTCGGTCGACAGTAAGGCCACCGACGGCTGTCAGTACACCAGTCGGCATATTGTGGACCTACAGGCCTGCGTACACAGGGACCTGTGGGTACCCCAGTACTAGGTCCGACACGCCCTTAAACTACCTTTTAATTTTTAATTTTTTTTCTTGATTTAAAAAAAATAAAATCTAAAACAGTAAAAAAAATTTGTAGAATATTGATTTTTTTTGAGGAATTTTTTTTCCGAAAGAAATGTAGAAAAATATCCGAAAAAAAATAAAATAAAAAATTACTAGACAGGCGGACAGCCGTACGACCGTACTAGCAAAAAAGTTTTGCCTCAAATTTTGACTTTGTCCAAAATGGATGAATGAATAGTCGATTTAGGGGTTTTGAACCACTGCGGACGCAATGGCAATGTTCATTTGAGTTGAAAATGCTTCAAAATTGTAGGTATGCCCTAGATCAAGAAAACAAGCCCCAAACCCTTGAAGCTCCAAAAATCTTCAAAACAAGAATAGGAAGTAGCAGGTGTGGAGCTCTGATACCAATTAGGAGTTGAGAAAATACAACACCACAAACCTCGAAGATCACCTGCATGCAAATAACCTGTCACAAAAGAAGAGATGGAGACAAACAAGCAAGGGTTATCTGAGAACTTAAAATGTATATATCAGAGAGAATGAGAGAATGAATTGATATGAAATACAATGGGATCAATCCATATAAAAAGGAGATCATGCAAACCCTAATAAAACCCTAATAGGAAAAACTCTAATAGAAGCCCTAATAAGATAACATTTAATAATTAATATAATTATTAAATGTCACTTTATGCAAACTAACGTGAAATCTTAAGAAGGGAATAAAGGTAACTTAATCAACATAATTAAGTTAAAACCTTTACTCTAACACCAATTTGGTTTATCAAGGATTGGATAAGGGCTCTTTCACATATTCAAAGAGCACCAATCCAATATGGGATAGATATATTTCATGTTTTACATGATTTGTTCATCTTTGTCATTTATTTGCATTTTTGAAGCATGATGTATTATCTCATAAGGATATGTATTTATTTTATGTTGTTTTGTCAAGTTTACTAACAAATTTTCAGATTTTCATGTCTACAAGATGTAAGGTGTTTATTGATTGTGATATCACGGGTGAGCGCCACGTGTCTTTCCTTGGCGATGCATATTGTGAAGGTCCCTTGGTGCTGAGATGGAGAGTACATCAACCTTTTGAAGGAAGTCATTCGATAACTTCTCAAACACAAGAAGATGTGATTTTGGCCCTATTAGGAGAAGAAAAAAGAATGGAAAAGGTTTAAAAGTTGATTCTCAACATGAGAATGTATTATAATCATGAGGTAATAATAATTAAAAATTAAAAATGAATGTTATGATTGTAAGAAAAAGGATCACATAGTGTGGAATTGTATAACTCGAGCCAATGATGTTCTTGAGGGAGAACTTAAAGAAAAATCAAATCATGTTAGCTTAGACTATATATATTTGTTTGTTTCAATCAACATGTTTTGTTGTGAGGAATGTAAAACTTAATAGAGGGTGTTGGAATATTAAGGTTAACATTAATAAATTCACCTTACTAACTTGTTTATTTTTGTTATT
Organism: Sequoiadendron giganteum; assembly: GCA_007115665.2. Taxonomy (NCBI): domain Eukaryota; kingdom Viridiplantae; phylum Streptophyta; class Pinopsida; order Cupressales; family Cupressaceae; genus Sequoiadendron; species Sequoiadendron giganteum. The sequence goes on along the minus strand of CM021100.1, from coordinate 227,488,210 downwards.
AAATAATTAGTTATATTCTTATAAGATAGTAGTTCAAATGGGAAGGTATATTTGAAAGGCTTTGTAAAAAACATATTGTAATATATTCCCAAATGAGTTGTATGATATAATTATTATTTTGACTGTGTTTGTGTGCAAATATAAGTTCTCTTGAATTTTCCAATATGTTTTGTATGCTCTATTAGCCATGACTTCATGATGAATTTTCCACTTTCAACACTACCTCTTACTAACTTTGCAAATGGTAGTTTATTTCTACTTAAAACTTGTGGTAATTTCATTAATCTCTTGCTACCTCTAGTGTTGAATTCGACTAGTTATGTCATCTAGGATTTGTTCCTCATTTTTTTTACTTTTTTCAAAAAAAAATTATGATGGATATACTTGTATTACCATGAATGGACATAAATTTGAGGATTTTGGGTGTTTTCATTCAATTTTTCATGTTTTCCCCTTAGCTCCTACTTTATGTGTGTTTTTTAGGGAAGCCTTTGGATATCTTTTGGCTAATAGTATTTCATGGAACCTTATTAAAGCTGCTACTTTTCGTAACTCTATAGCCCAACTATTCAATGGTCATTTTTCTAATGACTCCTTTCTAACTCTCTTGGAGGACAAACATGACATTATTTAGGATATTCAATGCCTAGATATTTTCTGGAAAGCTTTAAGGTCAAATATATAGTGGCATAAAACTCAATGTTATAGTAAATCATTCTTAGCCAAGCCCAATTGGTTCAGTTCCAATGGATAGAAGGGGGTTGATCATAAGGAAGTGTTGAGATTCCTAAGCATCTCTTTTTCCTTTTAGGTTTCACCTTCCTCTTTAAGGAAACATATCATTTCTAGAGCTGAGAAAAATTATCATATTAAATTATGAAGTCCCTTTCTTTGGCAAGGAGATTCCATGTGTGTTCAAAAATTCTTGTTGCACACATTTCTATTACTCCTGTTGCTAAGAACCTTGCAAATCCTCATATTTGAAGATTGAAAAAATCCAAAGGTATATTTTATGGCCTCCCTTTAACCAAGGAAAATGGTTTCACAAAGTATCCTAGGAGTTTTATTATTTCCCTCATGACTATAATAGGCTTGGCTTACTTTATATTCACTACTCTAAATGGCGACATAATAGGCTTCCCTTTCTTTATATTCACTACTCTAAATGGTGCCATAATTTTAAATTTAATTAACATACTCTAAAACCTAACTAAACCAGGTTGTAGGTCATCAAATTGGACAAGTGAAAGGTCAATACCAGCGCTGAGGAAGAGTTTGGAGGAGTGAAAACAAGGTCAATACCAGTGCCGACAAAGAGTTTGGAGCTAGAAAAAGGTCAATACCAGCACCGAGGATGAGGTTGAGGGTACTCAGGGAAAATCAATGACCAAGGGACAATGAGTACTATAAGTTTGGCACCCCCATTCTCTTTAACCTGCAATTTTCATGCCTAGTTTCCAAAGATCGTCTCATACATTGTGCCCCATTCTCATAAAATGGTATAAGATAAGACAAAAAAAAAATAGCTTAGTCTTTCACATTTTTATAGTGATTACTAGAGGCACATAGACCAATTCTTCATAATAGAAGAATTTGATCATACTTTTCCAATGATGGCATTATGAGAAAACCTTAGGTTAAATGAATAATTCCTAGCTAAGTTCTTGAAATCATGTCCAACTATATAAGAGAAGACCACTGCTATGTGATCCAGGTGGATCTTTAGGACCTGAAATTTAAGTGTTCCAATTTCTCTCAAAAAGCAGCACCATTGTGTAGAGCACAAAATTCTGAATCCGGCGCAACTTGAATGGGCGAAAAAGGAGTCCGTTTGCTCAAGTTACGCGCAGTCAAAGTTTGGTCAAAGGTTGGTCAACTCAGCTATCAGGGACGAGAAAAAAGGTGGAAAATTCATCATCACCAAATTGGTTGAAGTTTATGTCATCGCGAAGGTCTCATCATCACGATTCCAACGGCGTTTGTTTCATCGAAAACGGAGCATGTACGTGGGAGTTAGAGCCAGTCAAAGTTTTTGGTTGACTGAGGTACAAGTGGTATGGTTGCTGACGTCAGCATGACGTCATCTTGCTGACTTGGCAGACAGGGCATCGTACGGATGATGACATGGACCGATGGGGTCTTGACACGTGGCAGTCTGTACAGTCCGTACATCTGACGTGGTGTGGTGACCTGGCTGATGACATCATCAAAGTCGGGGAATTAGGCGATGACACGTGTCTTTCTTATGACGTGGCAGCTGACATGGATGCTGACGTGGTATCATCGGTGAGTTTTTTCCGGACACATGGCCTCCTGAGAGCTTGACACGTGGCTATGACATCGGTGTTGGATTTGAACAAAAATTTTTGTAGCCGGCTTGGGGCTCGACCCCATGATCTCCCCGGAAGTAGCGGATGGTTCAACCGTTGCACCGTCGACCGATGCATTTACCAGAAATAGGTGGCCGTTTGTTTTGTTATAAATTTTGTTTTAAAACGGTTTTAAAAGAACCGACGGCCGGGAGTTGAACCCGGAACTGCCGGGCTCCCAAAAGGTTTTGTTACCGTTGAGCCACGAAACTCTTTCATATATTTGAGGGGCTCGGTTTTGTTTTGTCAGTTGTTAGGCCCGAATGCCTAAAGCAAAATAACCAACAAATGGTTATTGGTTTTAAATCAAAACAAACCCCTCAAACTAAAAGCCCAAAATAAATTGAACGAAGGGCTCTAAATTAATTTGAAAGATTAAGGGGTTGTTTATTTTGATTTATATGTAAATATGGAGGATTTTATAACTTTATGGTTATTCCCCATATCAGGTAAACTTCAAGTATAAAAGGGAGGAGTCTTGGAGTGTTTTTAAGGGGCCATTAGTGGGGATCAACCATTAGTGGAAGATCCATTAGTTGATCATCACTTCCTAAGTTGATCCATTAGTTGATCATTCTCCATTGTATCCCTTTCTCTTAGTCTTTGAGAGACTTTTGTGAGAGAATTTTCAGAAGGAATTAGGAGAATATTTGAGTTGTGATGTATTGATGTTCTGAGTCTTGTAGTAGATCCTATTAGGCAAAGTTAGTTTTCTTCCTCTTTGTTAGTCATCCCTAGCCTTGAGAGCTTTTGAGAGGGGTGTGAGTGAGAGACTTTTTATATGACTTTGTGGAAAGGCTACAAGATATTGTAAAGCAGTGTTACAAGAGGCTCGTGGAGATTGTACTGCGTTTCAGAACATTTCAATACATTGGTCACTCGATTGAGCTCGACCCGGAGACGTAGTCACGTTGTGGCGAACTCCGTAATCAAATTGGTGTCTTCTTGTCTCTCTCTTGATTCTATGTTTTGAATTCCTTCTGATTAATGTTCCTGCTACTTCATTGTTGATGTCTTTATTCCTTTGTTCATAATCACTTAAGCAACATTTGTCATAGATCCCTTCCGCTATACGGATCACTATGTGTATTTGGATAACATGGAGAAAGGATCTTTGGTCTCTTTCATCAATCTACCAATTGTTAAATTTTAACACCTAAAAGTGAGAATAAAGAATCTTTCCTAGGATGGTGGCCAATTATGCTTCTCAACACCTAGATTACAAAATCCTTGTCAATATCATTGCCATGACAATTAAACCTATTTCTTGAGATATAGTCATAGAGGTAAAAAAATTGGCTTTCTTGATAGTAGATACATTCTATACAATTCAATCCTTGCATCGAAGATTGTTGAATGGGCCCAACAAACTACTCATGATGCCCTTACTATTAAGTTAAAAGTTTGACAAGGCATATGATTGCATCAAATGTCCTTTCATTTAAAAAAGGCTCAAATAGATTTATTTTCAACCCTAAATTATTATCACACATTCAAAATTACAAAATACCAGTTAAGGGTAAGTGCACCAATCTGTGACACAATTTTGGCTCTTAAGATGCTTTTTTTTTTTCTAAAATCAGGAAATCTGATTTGCACGAGAAAATGAAGATAGTTACGCTCAAAATTTCTAGATGCGGAAAGAACAAAAGTCGAGCTTCTAGTACTTCTAATTTTTTTTTGAAATTAATGAATATCAAAAAAGGTCTAGCGCCTAAGGGCTCCCCCTTTTTTGGTTAACATTTTTTTAGAATTTTAAAAATCCCAACAGTGAGAAATTAGGTAACACCATGTAGTTTATCCTCATTCATTTGGATAATTTCTTTAATGAATATATAATATTTTATGAATTTTCAAAGTGGACACATCCTGAAAAGCTAAAATTTGAGCGTGCTCCCCCCCAATTTTTTTGCAAACTAATGGAAAATTGATTTTTTTTCCATCATGTGTAGAATGGAGTCTAGTTTCAAAAAACATAATTTTTTTCACGTTCTGATGAGCGTGTAAAAATATATCCTAAACCTAGCACATGCTGGGTTTTGACCAAAAACAAAGGCATTTACAATAGAAGCCATGGATCACAACCTTAACTAAATCAAAATGTTTTTTTATATATATATTTAGATAGTTGAGACAAAGGTTAATGCTATCACGGTTTTTTTATAAAATTGCATTGAAAGACATGCAAATGAGACGGGGAGAATGGACAAAAATATAAGAAAATTTAGCAAATCCTATTAATTAACACATCTAAAGCAGGCCTTTTGGCAAGTGCCAAGTGGCTTGCTTTGCACAGAACTAGATTTTTTCTTTCTCTGTAAAGGAAACTATATACATGAAGTAAAAATTTAAGTACAAGTTGACATTTACATATATACATTTACTTTCTTATACTTTAAGTTATATTTCATGTATATATAGGCATGATGTTTGAGAGTGGTTTCAGATCTCTAAGAGTTATAATGCAAATTCTAGTTTTTGGAAGATCTTAAAAATTTTAGACTAGTCAAATTTCAGTAATCAGGAGGTCAAATTTTAGTACTCAGGAGGTCAAATTTCATCTTTCTCTCTCTATCTCACTCATTTTCATCTCTTATTCTCTAGACCTCTCTCTCTCACTATCTCCATCCCTTTATCTAATAATGTATTCCTTGAGCTCAAGAATTATGTCTCTACATGTCCATATCTCTCCTTCCCTCTCCAATATCTATCTCCCTCCGTCATTCCCTCTCTACATTTTTCTATCTCTCATCCCTCTCCTTTTATCTCTATATATCTCTCTCTAATCTCTATACCTACCTATCCCTCCCTCTCCTCTCTTTCTCTCTCTCTTTGCTTCCCTCGCTCTCTCCTCCCCTCTCTACTCTCTATCTTGTCATTATCTCTCTCCTTCCCTCTCTATTTCTCTCTATCTCACTTCTCTCTCCTTCCCTCCCTCCGTCTCTAATTTTCTCTATCTCCCTCTCTCTCTCCTTCCCTTTCTACTTCTCTTTATCTCACCTCTTTTTCTCCCCCTCTCTCTCTCCCTCTCTCTTCCTTTCACCCACCTTTTCTCTCTACTTCTCTTTATCTAACCTATCCCTCTATACATCTCTCTCTCTCCCCCCTCCTTCCATCTCAATCTCTCCACCTTCCTCCTTATCTCTCTACTTTTAAGCTCCATCACACATCTCTATCACCTATCTCACTTCTCTCTTTCCCCTTCCCTCTCTACTCTCTTTCTCTCTATCTCACCCTTCTCTCCCTGCCTATTCCTCCCTCCTCTCTCTTATCTCTCTCACCTCCTCTCTCCATCCCTCTCTATTTTTTTCTCTTTTATCTCCTCCTCCCTCTATCTTAATTTAGACCTTCTATATTTTTTTTCAATTCTCTCTCTCCCATCCCTACTCCTCTCCCGACATCTCTCCTTTCATATCTACTTCTCTCTACCTAGTTTTCCTTCTATACCTATTTCTCTCTCCCTCCTTGCCTCCTCTCTCTCAATATCTCCACCTTCTTTCCCTCTCTAATTCTCTCTCTATCACCTCTCTCTATCTCTCTCCTCCCTCTCTACTCTCTCTATCTCTCCCTCCCTCCCCCTCTTTCTATCTCTCCTCTCTCCCTCCCACTCTTTCTATATCTCTTTGCCCTCTCCCTACCTATATCTCTCTCCTTCTATCCATCTCAACTATCCATCTTTACCTATCACTCCCTCCTCTCTCTCTTCCACCAAAATTCACTCTACATCTCTTTGTCTAGCCTACCCCTATATACCTCATTTTCTCTCCCTCTCTCTTTCCCTCTCTCAATCTATCTACCTTCCTCATTATGCCTCTACTTCTCTCTATCACCTCTCTCTCTCCCCCTTCCCTCTTTACTTTCTTTCTCTCTATCTATCTCTAATTCTCTCCTCCCACATTCCATCCCTCCTTTCTCTCTCTCTCTCTCTATTTCACCTATCTCTCCCTCCCTACCTCTTCTTCCCTCTCCCCTCCATTCTCTACTTCCCTTTATCTTCCCTCCCTCTCGTTACCTACCTCTCTCTAAATCCTTATCTCTCCTATGATCCCTACCTCTCCATCCTCTCTCCTTCCCTCTCCACTTCTCTATATCTCCCTTTACTCTCTCTACCTACCTCTCTCTCTCCATCCCAACCTCTCCCTCCAACTCTCCTTACCTCTATACTTATCTCTACCTACCTATCCCTCTATACCTCATTCTCTCTCCCTCCCAAATTCCATCCTTCCCTCTCTCAATCTATCCACCTTCCTTCTTATCTCTATAAATTTTCCCTCCCTTCCCCTCTCTCCTTCCATCTCTACTCTATCTCTATCTCAACTCTCTCTACCTACATATATATCATTCCCTCATCTCTCTCTCTCTCTCTCTCCT
>CM021100.1:227436570-227481370 GCA_007115665.2 Sequoiadendron giganteum | reverse complement strand
ACCCTTAACCCTTAAACCCTCTACCCTCTCTCTCTCAACCATCTCCCTCCTACACCCTCTCGCTCTCTCAAGTATCTCTCTCTCACTCACTCACTCCTATGTCTCTTCCATCTACCCTTAGCTAGGCTATACCCTTAAAACATCTACGCTCTACCCTCTATCTCTCTCCCACTCCCTCCCTCCCTCTCTCTCAAGACTCTCCCTCCCACCCCCTCTCCCTCTCTCTAGTCTCTCTCTCACTCACTCCATCTCTCTCTCCCCTCTACCCTTAAACCTTCTACCCTCCCTCCCTTTATCTCTCCCACTCCCTCCATCTCTCTCTCTCAACTCTCTCCCTCGTACCCCCTCTCCCTCTCTCAATTATCTCTCTCTTAGTCACTTCCTTTGTCTCTCCCCTCTACCCTCTACCTAAAAGAGGGAGGGGTTTAGAGGGAGTGGGAGAGAGATAGAGGTAGGCATGGTTAAGGGTAGAGGGTAGAGGGTAAAAGGGTTTAATGGTTTAGGTTTTAAGGTTTAAAGATAAAGGATTAAGGGTTAAGGGTAGAGGGGAGAAAGATAGAGGGAGTGGGTGAGTGAGTGAGTGAGAGTGACCTAAGAGAGGGACAGGTGGTAGGGGAGAGAGACTTGGGAGAAAGAAAGAGGGTGGGATGGTTAAGGGTAGAGGGTAGAGGGTTCAATTTTTAAGGGTTAAGGGTTTAGGGTTTAGGGTTTAGTGTTTAGGGTTAAGGGTAGAGGGGATAGAGATAGAGGGAGTGACTGAGAGACAAAGAGAATTGATAGAACGAGAGGGGGTATGAGGGATAGACTTGAGAGAGAGAGGGAGGGGAGATATATAGACTCTCCCTCATCCCCCTCTCTCTCTCAAGACTCTCCCTCCTACCCCCCCTCTCTCTCTTAGGTCTCTCACTCAATCACTCACTCACTCCCTCTGTATCTCTCTCCCTCTATCTCTCTCCACTATACCCTTAACCCTAAACCCTTAACCCTTAATCCTTAAACCCTTAAAAAATATACCCTCTACCCTCTATCTCTCTCTAAATCCCTTCCCCTCTCTCTGAAGTCTCTCCCTCCTACGCCCTCTCCCTCTCTCAAGTATCTCTCTCTCACTCACTCCCTCTATCTATCTCCCCTCCATCCTTAACCCTTAACCATTAAACCCTGTACCCTCTATCTATCTGCAATTCCCTCCCTCCCTCTCTCTCTCTCTCGTCTCTCCCTCCTCCTTCCTCTCCCTATTTTATATCTCTCTCTCACTCATTCACTCCTTCTATTTCTCTCCCCTCTACCCTCTACCCTCTACCCTCTATCACTTTTCCACTCCCTCCCTCTCTCTCTCTCACTAACTCCCTATATCTCTCTCTCCTTTAACCTTAACTCTAAACCCTCAACCCTTAGCCCTTAAACCCTTAAGCACTCTACCCTCTACTTATCTTTATCTCCTCCCACCTCTATCTACCTATATCTCTCTTTGTTTTTTTCTCACCTCTCTCTCCATCCATACCTCTCCCTCTATCTATACTTTCATATCTACTCTCTCTACCTATTTTTCCTTCTATACCTATTTCTCTCGCCCTCCTTGCCTCCTCTCTCTCAATATATCTATCTTCTTTTCCTCTATACTTCTCTCTCTCTCTCTCTATCTGAACTCTCTTTACCTACATATATATCATTCCCTCATGTCTCTCTCTCTCTATCTCTCCTATCCTCTCTCCCTCTCTCAAGTCTCACTAGCTCTCTCTCCTCTAACCTTGACCCTTAAAACCCTCTACCCTCTACCATTAAACCTCTACCCTCTATCTCTCTCTCACTCCCTCTCTCTCTTTCTCTCTCTATATCACGTCTCTCCCTCCTACCTGCTCTCCCTATCTCAATTCTCTCTCTCACTCACTCACTCACTCACTCACTCACTCAGTCCTATATCTCTCTGCTCTACCCTTATCCCTCTACCCTTAACCCTCTACCCTCTATCTCTCTCCTACTCGCTCCCTCTCTCTCTAGTTCAAAAAATTCATTTAAAAACCCTAAGGTTTTCCCATTTAAATTTAATATTTTCCATCAAAATATTAAATTTTTATTCATTTATACCCTGTACTTTCCTTTAATCTCATTCAAAAAGGCTAAAAATTGACTTATATCATATACCACTACCCTAAACTCTTTAAATTTTTCTCCCTACCACTTTATCGTGGATAGCCTTCAAATAGCTCGCGGTTGTGCGGTAAAGGGTCAGCCTGGCGGTCATCAAACAACCACCACTATACCGCACACAGTAAAATATATACTCGTAGTAACGTGGTAAATAGGGAAGCAACCAATGACGGTGAGGGTAGCGACTAATGATCAAGCACAAAATGTTTACCACGCCACCATCTGTGGTCTAAACATAGACTACGATGGCATGGTGATGGTGATTCATCAGGAAGGCAATAGCCAGTGAAGGGCGGTACCACTGGTGGTTAAGCCAATGACTGCGGTGATTGCGGTGGAGGCCGAGACGGTGAATAGTTAGCGAGCTAGCAGTGGCAATGTAGCAGTTCGTAAGTGGTTACCGCTATATCGCAAAATGTGAAAATGGTAACCGCGGTAGCCCAGTAAGGTGATAAACAACACCGATGAAGTCAAGGTCAAGGTACCATGTTACCACAAGGAGACATAAGTTTGATTGTGGTAAGGTAGTAGAAATAAAAAGGACTTCGCAGCAGCATACAAATATTACCGTGTTACCGTGGGTATAGATTTTACTACACGCGGTATAGAAGTGATTGCTTGGTGACCGCCAGGCTGACCCTCTACCACACAACCGCGAACTATTTGAAGGCTATCCCTACTAAAGCGGTAGGGAGAAAAAATTAAATTGTTTAGGGTAGCGGTATAGGATATAAGTCATTTTTTATCCTTTTTGAAAGAGAATAAAGGAAACTATAGGGTATAAATGAATAAAAATTTAATATTTTGATGGAAAATATTAAATTCAAACGAGAAAACCTTAGGGTTTTTTAATGAATTTTTTAATGAATTTTTAGAACTAGAGAGAGAGGGAGTGAGCAAGAGAGAGATAGAGGGTGGAGGGTTTAAGGGTTTAAGGGTTAAGGGTAGAGCAGAGAGATATAGGAGTGAGTGAGTGAGTGAGTGAGAGAGAGAGACTTGAGATAGGGAGAGTGGGTAGGAGGGAGAGACGTGAGATAGAGAGCGGGAGTGGGAGAGAGATAAAGGGTAGAGGGGAGAGAGCTAGAGAGACTTGAGAGAGGGAGAGAGCATAGGGGAGAGAGAGAGAGAGAGAGAGAGAGAGAGAGAGAGATGAGGGAGGGAGGGATATTTAAGGAGAGAGGTGAGATATAGAGAAAGAAAGTAAAGAGTGGAGGGGGAGACAGAGAGGTGATAGAGATAAGTAGAGGCGTAATGAGGAAGGTAGATAGATTGAGAGCGGGAAAGAGAGATGGAGAGAAAAAGAATTATATAGGGGTAGGCTAGACAGAGATATGTAGAGTAAATTTTGGTAGAAGAGAGAGAGGAGGGAGGGATAGGTAAATATGGATAGTTGAGATAGATAGAAGGAGAGAGATATAGGTAGAGATAAGGTAAAGAGATATAGAAAGAGGGGGAGGGAGAGAGGAGAGATAGAAAGAGGGGAAGGGAGGGAGAGATAGAGAGAGAGTAGAGAGGGAGGAGAGAGATAGAAAGAGGTGATAGAGAGAGAATTAGGGTATGTCCAGGATCATTATGGAGAAAATAGGTCCTTAAGTTGCAATAAAATTCAAAAAATCAGAGTTAGGATACTTGACATAAAAATTTGAATAAGTTATCTATATTATTTCAAAAATATGTAAGAATTGAACATGTAGAAAATTCAATTTATGTTCTAAACTACTAGGTTTATGTTTTTTTTTTTAAAATCTATTTGGTGAAATTTTGAAATTTTAATGTAGTAGTACTTAAATTTCAGGGAAAAAATAAGAAGTAGGTGTCTGTCTAACCAGCCTAACCACAATAAAATGATAATATTTTTTTATAATATTTTATCTATAGAAGTATGGTACACATGTCCGGATGTGATGCATATTTTTTTTCCAAGTAAATAATTAATTATGAATTTTTTAGTACAAATATTAAAAAATATAAAAACTCGTATGTCTAACCACCTTAACTTGGTCAAAACTTCATGAAATTCAATTTTTTTTTTTTTAATCCTATATTATGTGAAGCATAGAATGTGATTTTGTTTGAAAGTTATAGATGTTTTTCAATCAGCCTATCAATTAGTAATTTAGTCCTAATTCAAATAGAAAATGAATAATAATTATTTATTAAATTCAAAGTAAAGCGTAATTTATATTGGTAGAAAGCTGAGAATATCCTTTAAAAATCCTTTTCGTTTCATCAATTTTGGGTAAAAAAAAAGTCGTCAGCCACATTGGTCATCATATCACTTAGATATTGCCACTTTTTGGCCCACCATGATCCTGCACATACCCATTAGAGAGGGAAAGAAGGTGGAAATATTGAGAGAGAGGAGACAAGGAGGGAGAGAGAAATAGGTATAGAGGGACAACTAGGTAGAGAGAAGTAGATATGAAAGGAGAGATATAGGGAGAGGTAGCGATGGAGAGAGAGGTGAGACAAAAATAGAGAGAGGTCTAGGTAGATAGAGGGAAGGAGAGAGGGAGGAAGAGGTAGGGATGGAGAGAGAGAGGTGAGAGAGATAAGAGAGAGGGGGGAGGGATAGGTAGGGAGAGAGGGGTGAAACAAAGAGAAAGAGAGTAGAGAGGGAGAGAGAGATAGAGAGAGGTGATAAAGAGATAATTAGAGAGGGAAAGAAGGTGGAGATATTGAGAGAGAGGAGGCAAGGAGGGAGAGAGAAATAGGTATAGAGGGACAACTAGGTAGAGAGAAGTAGATATGAAAGGATAGAGGTAGTGAGAGGTAGGGATGGAGAGAGAGGTGAGAAAAAAATAGAGAGAGTTATAGGTGGAGAGATGTGTGATGGAGCTGAAAAGTAGAGAGATAAGGAGGAACGTGGAGAGATTGAGAGGGAAGGAGGGGGGAGAGAGAAAGATGTATAGAGAGATAGGTTAGATAGAGAGAAGTAGAGAGAAAAGGTGGGTGAAAGGAAGAGAGAGGGAGAGAGAGAGGGGGAGAAAGATAGGTGAGATATAGATAAGTATAAAGGGAAGGAGAGAGAGGGGGATATAGAGAAAATTAGAGAGGGAGGGAGGGAAGGAGAGAGAAGTGAGATAAAGAGAACTAGAGAGGGAATATTAGGTCTCTCACTCATTCACTCCCTCTCTCTCTCTCTCCCTCTATCTCTCTCCACTATACCCTTAACCTAAACCCTTAACCCTTAACCCTTAAATCGAAAACCTTTAAAAACTCTAGCCTCTACCCTTTATCTCTCTCCAACTCCCTTCCCCTATCTTTCTCAAGTCTCTCCCTCCTACCCCCTCTCCCTCTCTCAAGTTTCTCTCTCTCTCAAGTCTCTCCCTCCTACCCCCTCTCCCTCTCTCAAGTCTCTAATGTCTCTCCTTCCTACCATAGCTCCCTCTTTCCCTCTCTCAAGTATCTCCGTCCTACCCCATCTTCCTCTCTCTTTTTGTCAAGTCTCCCCCTCTTGTACCCTCTCCCTCTCATAGTTACTCCCTCCCTCTCTCACTCTCTCTCCCTCTCCCTATGCATCTCTCTCAAGCATGTCCCTCCCACCATCTCTCCCTCTCTCTCTCAAGTAGAGGGCTTAGGGATTAAGGGTTAAGGGTTGAGGGTTGAGGTATTAAGAGGGTATGGGGGTTGAGGGATTAGAGTATAAGGGTTAAGGGTTGAAGGTTGAGGGTTGAGGGATTAGGGTTTAAGTGTTGAGGGTTGATGGATTAATAGGGTATAGGGGTTGAGGGATTAGGGTTTAAGGGTTGAGGGTTGATGGATTAGGGTTTAAGGGTTGAGGGTTGAGGGATTAAGAGGGTATAGGGGTTGAAGGATTAGGGGTTAAGGGTCGAGGGTTGAGGGATTAAGAGGGTATGGGGGTTGAGGGATTAGGGTTTAATGGTTAAGGGTTGAGGGTTGATGGATTAAGAGGGTATAGGGGTTGAGGGATTAGGGTTTAAGGGTTGAGGGTTAAGGTTTGAGGGTTGACATGGTATAAGGGTTCAGGGATTAGGTCAGGTTTAAGGTTTCAGGGGTAAGGGTTAAGGGTTGAGGGATTAATATTATAGAGGGGTTGACTGATTAGGGTTTAAGGGTTGAGGGTTGAGGGGTTGAGGGATTAAGAGGATATGGGGGTTGAGGGATTAGGAGGGTATGGGGGTTGAGGGATTAGGGTTTAAGGGTTAAGGGTTGAGCGTTGAGGGATTAAGAGGGTATGGGGGTTGATGGATTAGGGTTTAAGGGTTGAGGGTTGAGGGATTAGGAGGGTATGGGGGTTGAGGGATTAGAGTTCAAGTGTTAAGGGTTGAGGGTTGAGGGATTACAAGGGTATGGGGGTTGATGGATTAGGGTTTAAGGTTTGAGGATTGAGGGTTGAGGGTTGAGGGTTGAGGGTTGAGTGATTAAGAGGGTATAGGGGTTGAGGGATTAGGCATCACTTATCTCACAATCCCTCTCTATTAGGCCTCACTTACCTCCCACCCTAATTTCTTAGGTCTCTCCTTCCCAGCCCCTCTCTCCCACTTTGACTCTCTCTCCTTCTCTTAGGTGTCTCCCTCCCAACCTCTCTCTCTTAGGTTTCTCCCTCCCCCTCTCTTCTTCTCTTAGGTTTCTCCCTCCCAGCCTCTCTCTCTAAGAGGGTATAGGGGTCGAGGGATTAGGGTTGAAGGTTTGAGGGATTAAGAGGGTATGGGGGTTGAGGTATTAGGGTTTAAAGGTTGAGGGTTGAGGGTTGTGGGATTAAGAGGGTATGGGGGTTGAGGGATTAGGGTTTAAGGGTCTACCAATTTTTCCCTCTATATCGATTATCCTCTCCCTCCTTGCCTCCTCTCTCTCAATATCTCTACCTTCTTTCCCTCTACCTCTCTCTCTCTCTACCCTTAACCCTAAACCCTAAACACTTAAAAACCTCTACCCTCTACTCTCATTCTCTCTCCCATTCCCACTCCCTCTCTCTCTCTCTCTCAATTCTCTCCCTACTACCCCCTCTCCCTCTCTCAAGTCTCGCTCACTCACTCACTCACTCCTTCTATGTCTCTCCCCTCTACCCTTATCCCTCTCTCAACCCTTAAACCCTAAACCTGAAACCCTTATACCCTCTACCTTATACATTAGACCCTCAAATCTAATCCTTCAACCATATACCCTTAAACCTATACCCTAAACCCTCTACCCTAAACCCTAAGAGAGAGAGGAGGGAGGGATAGGTAAAGATGGATAGTTGAGATAGATAGAAGGAGAGAGATATAGGTAGAGAGAAGGTAAAGAGAGATATAAAGAGGGGGAGGAAGAGAGGAGAGATAGAAAGAGGGGGAGGGAGGGAGAGATCTAGAGAGAGTAGAGAGGGAGGAGAGAGATAGAGAGAAGTGAGATAGAGAGAACTAGAGAGGGAATCCTAGGTCTCTCACTCACTCACTCACTCACTCTCTCACTCTCTCTCTCTTAGGTCTCTCTTTCTCACACACTAACTCACTCCCTCTATCTCTCTCCCCGCTACCCTAAATCCTAAACCATTAACCCTTAAACCCTCTACCCTCTACCCTTAACCCTCCCTCCCTCTCTCTCTCTCCCACTCCCTCCCTCTCTCTCTCTTTCAAGTCTCTCCATCCCACCCCCTCTCCCTCTCTTAGGTCTTTCTCTTACTCCCTCAATCCATCTATCTCTCTCCCATCTCCCTTAAACCATATACCCTCAAACAAAAACCCTAAACCATCAACCCTATAGGTACTCAACCCTATACCTTCAATTCTCAACCATCTACTCTATACATTTGATCCTCAACCATCATCTATCTTTGTCCCTCCCTCCTCTTATCTCCTTGTCTCTATCTCACTTCTCCCTCCATCTCTCCCTCCATACATCCCACCTTCTCTTCTCTAATACTTCAACCCTATACCCTCAACCCTTAAAACCTTAAACACTCAACCCTATACCCTCAACCCTCAACCCTTAAATCCTAAACCCTTAAACCCTCTACCCTCTACCCTCAACCCAACCACCTCAATCCTAATCCCTCAACACTTAATCCATTAAACCTAATTAAACTCTCTACCCTAATCCCTCTATTAGGTATGTCACTCACTCACTCCCTCTATCTCTCTCCCATTCCCTCTCCCACTCCCTCTCTCTCACTCTCTCCCACTTTGTCTTGCTCCCTCTCTCTCTCCCTCTCTCAGAAATCTCCCTCTCACTCTCTCTCTCTCCCCCTCTATCTCATGTATCTCCCCCCACCCCCTCTATATTGAGAACTCCCTCTCCCTCCCACCCCCTCTCTATCTCCCAAGTCTCTCTCTCTCTCACTCCTTGTATCTCTCACATCCCTCTATCTCTCACTACCTCTCTCTCCTACTCTCTTAGGTATCTCCTTCCCACCCCCTCTCTCCCACTTTTTCTCCCTCTCCTTCTCTCTCGGGTGTCTCCCTCCCACCCCCTCTCCCTCCCTCTCTCAATCTCTATCTCTATCTCTATGGATTAGGGTTTAAGGGTTAAGGGTTTAGGGTTGAGGGATTAAGCCTCACTTACCTCCCACCCCCCTTCTCCCACTTTGACTCCCTCTCCTTCTCTCAGGTGTCTCCCTCCCAGCCTCTCTCTCTTAGGTTTCTCCCTCCCACACCCTCTCCCTCCCCCTCTCTCTCTCTCCCACTCCCTCTCTCTCTCACTCCCTCTATCTCTCTCCCACTTTGTGTCTCTCCCTATCTCTGAAGTCTCTCCTTTTCAAAGGAACATATTTGGCGAGTGCCAAATGGGTTTTACCTTGAAATGATAAAAATAAGGGTTGACCTCATGATTCAGGCCCACATTCTCCTGTGTTTGTCTGGTTTAGTGCTTTATCCGAGTCATAAATGTCTTTTTTTTTCTGTAGTTGACTTCATATTGTACCAATCTATGCTTGATCCATCACCTTTTTACCACCAATATGCATGGTAGACAACGTAGAAGAAGATATTTTGAAGTTTCTACATCATTTTAAATTATCTGAGGTAATATATTCATTTTGGTAAATTGAAATGTTTGTATTTATTATATATTTTTTTTTTTGACAATATAAACTAAATTTCCTGAATGATTTTATTAATCATAACAATTGGACTTAGAATTGAACATTGAATTAGATGGGATTTGCATAAAAAAGTTCAATTTTTATGAGTTTGAAGAAAATAAAAAATAGAAAACATGACATTTACTTCACATAAATTTACTTATGAATTCTATTTTCATTTCTTATAGTAGTCCATTTCCAGCATGGCTAGTGGAATTCATTGTATTTCATTCTTTTTTCAACTAATTTGGAGAACCTCATTGCCAAAGAAATAGTGAATAATGATAAGATATAGCATCACAAACCCTTCTTTGAATCCATATTATTCATGAATTTGTTGAGAATCAAAAATTTGGTTTTGAGAAAAATAAACACAAGAGTCTCTAGTTTTCATTTAGGTGGCAACAATTTATACCCTAGGTTTTTGATTCTCATTGATTTGTTGTATTGAATGGTTTCCACCCCTCTTTGCATGAATTTTTTTGTAAAATGCATTACTTACTTTTGTTCTATGTGTGTTTGTGGACATGTAGCATTCAAGGTCATGCCGAGGAACCAACTGAAGCCTCTAACACCAGAAGAACGTGCAATTAAAAATGCAAGGAGAAGAGAATAAAAAAATGTAGCTTGTGAAGCAAAGGAATTGCAGCCCATACAACCACAAATTCCCATCCAATCTAAGAGAGATGTCAAATTGGCAAAAAAAAGGGCACGAATGATGAAAGTTCGTGGAAGCATAGGAATGGATACAAAATTTGGGGGCACATCTCTAGCTGAAGACACATTGACAACAACATGTGCTTTTCTAGGTGCATCAGAAATCACATCTCCAATTGAAGACACAACATCAAAAACATTGCGTTTTGAAAGTACATCAACAAACACATCTCTATTTGAAGGAAGTCGACAAATGACATCTCAATTTGGAGGTACAACATCGTTTACATGTCAATCTCAAGGTATGTCATCAATTGCACCTCCAATTGAAGGTACACAATCTATCCTCGATGTTGTTGACCTTCCCAATATTGACACAAATTTACATTTGAGAACTCCTCCTAGATTTTTGCATAGAAAACCTACATTTTTTATTGATATTGATTCCAATGTTTTGAAATGGATGCCTAATAAGATTCCAAAATGTACATGTCAAATATATGCATAAAGGATACGGAGTTTGTTTTTTGCGAAGCTAAGTGAGGGTGGAAGAGGGCAACTATTTGTTGAAATGATGAGGCAACTCAAATTTAGGCCCACCATGAAGGATCTTGGGCTAAGAGTTTTGAATGACTCAAGTGAAAATTTCATTGTAAATAACTTGATGAATGAATACTAGAGCGTGGGTTCCACCTCACACATGAAGGATAGTTGTGCCACACGACGTGTGATGAAAACAACACTATTAAGTAGTCAAACAAGGAACAAGGCGAACCTTACAAATGAAAGTAAGTCTTTGAAAATAATTAGATCATCTCTAATGAGAGCCAAAGGAAGGTGTGAAAGAGTGGAGGATCCAAATAGCAATGAGTTATGGGAATTTTCAGGTAGAGTGCCACATAAAGACATAAGAATTACTCCAGGCTTGAGATCTTTAATTGTGAATTATTGGAAGGATAACACAAGGAACTCTCATAATCAAAGAGATGTTGTAAGAAGGAGAATTGGTAGTAAAAGCCGTGAGCCACATCCAATGCATTATTTGGATACCACTCAAACCCAATTTTTTGCTGATTTGTATAGAAGTTTCCCAAAATTAAAATATGTCAAAGGTATTTTGAAATGCTAAAGCCTTTTTATGTCAAAATAAATCAAACATGCACTACTTGTAGTTGTAGGGTTCATAATGAGTTTTCTAACCATTATGATGTTTATCGACGTACATGTGTAGATATGCCTACTAACAATGTTTTGTAGGAATGTAACATAATTCCTCCACCTAAATCATTAAGGAAATTTTTCTCTTCCATTTTATGTGAAAGAGAGGATTGTCATTTTTGTTACAAAAACTCGTGTTTGGATGGCACATGTGATCATTGTGGTCGAATGCAAAATTTTCCAATTTTCCAACACATGGCTAGTACACACACAATTGGAGAAAAAATTGGGGAATTTGGAAAATATACGACAGTGGCATACAGTCTAAAAGATGGGAAAGAAGCAAAGAAATGTTTACTAGTCAGTGATAAGATTCCAGTGTATCAGTTTATGGGCATTTTTCATAATCGGATGGTTTATGATTATGCAATGCACACACACATAGCACAATGGTTGGACTCACAGTTCAAGTTATGCAAGGACACATTTTCACTTTGTCATATCATTTCAGTTGTCGACTTTTCTAAGAACTACACACTACAACCATAGAACGAGTTGCAATAAAAGTACTACAACTCCGTGTAGGTTGCTATATTTTTACATATAGCATTCATTCATGCAAATGATAGTACAGAGGAAAATAGGAAAGTATTGAGGGAGTATCACTTTTACATCAGTGATTATCACACACATTCTATAGAGTTTGTTCAAGGTTGCTTTCATATGTTCTATGCCAATCTGGCTAGTAGGGGCATATCATTTAGTCAGCATATCATATGGTCGGATAATTGTACATCATAATTGATAGGGTAGGGATTGATGGAACAAGCACTGCTCCATGCTCTGGATCTTTGTTTGCAAGATCACCTTGGTGTCTCCTCCACCTTAACCTTTAAATCCTACTTCATAAATAGGTACCCTTGGTTCTACTGGCCAACCCCACTATCATTTCACACTCAACCTCCCAAGACAATCTTGGTGCAATGCTTCTTTTCTTCCCTAAAGGCCAATTACTCCCAACTCTCAGTTTGTTCTTTGTAGGGGTATGGGGACGGTTTCTATAGTTTCACACCATCCTAACTTAACTCTAAAAACTCCACCTTGCTTCATTAGTCCATTGTTTTCACCATACCCTCATCTAGGGTTTTAGTTCCCTAATTCTAGGCCTGTCAATTAGATCTTTTTCTTCGAGGAAATAGGTTAACACTCCTGAATTCTCCAAGGAACACAGAAGTTTTCCTTTGGTTTCTTGATCCTTATACCCATCCCTCAAAGATTCTGGAGGTATTCATCTTCACCTGATCGTACACTATCTTAGCCCTCCTTTTTGCTATTTAGGATTCTTTTAGGCCATTTCCTGACCTTGCAATGGACTGTTAGTTTGTTCTCCAATCAAAAGGACTGTTGAAGTCTCCTCTTTCATACCAATCCTTTGCAAGGATTCCATCAACCTTTCCACCACATTCTCTATCAGGGAAAGGTCACCCCTGCAAACCAAGTGCCTTGCACTTCTTGACTTTCCTAGCCGGGCATTGTCAAGCTCGCCTAGGAGAAGTCTTTCTTCATGCCTCCAAGGATCCTAACCACTCCTAACCCTAGCTTATATATAGACATGGAGGGTAACCACATTTACCAAGTGCCAATACATAAGTATAATGGGAAAGTAATTAGGACTCCATCAATTACAGTCTGCCAGAAAAAAAAATAAACTGAAAGACCAAATAAACTTAAAAAAAAAACACCTACAAACTAATCACACAAGATAATTATCACAACACAAAGCTTGGAACATAGATATACTACAAACTACAATAACCTACAGAGCCATGATCGCTCCTGATCACACAGACTCAAAGAAAACATATAATTTTACTTATTCTTCTCACTATCCACACCAGTATTCATGAACCTTCACTTTTACAATAGCTTTCAATGTCTTCCAACCTTGCTCTCAAGTTGAGGTACTCCTAAATAGATATAAAAAAGGTAGTTATCCTCCCCTTGGTTAGACATGTCAGTTACAAAGTGGCAAAAGGTGCAAAATGTACCATTTTGCCACTTTTGCCTATTCAAAGAAAACTAGGAAAAGTGAGTTTCTAAACTCATTAAACCCTTCCCTTCCTTAGCCTACTGATCGCTCCTGATCACTACTGATCAATAGTGATCACCACTTATTCCTAAACTTCTAACTTCATTGCAATGGTTAACATGACCTTCATAACTTTCAAAAACAAAGTTGCATCCTAGACTTCCTAATGCCTAGTGTTTCCTAGGTGCTCCTGCACCATTCTCCCCCTCTGCACAAACTGTAAGGAATGTGAGGAGAGAGTAGAGAGACATCGATGCCCTACTTCTTGAACTGAGCTTCATCCACCCATGTAGCCTCAGATTCATGTTTGTTCTTCCACTTGACAAGATGCTCCATGTACACTTTGTGCCTTGTAGACTTCTTTACCCTTGACTCCAAGATCCTTTTTGCTTGAAGCTTGTCTTGAATAGGTAACGGTATATTGCTGACATCCTTGAAGATCTCTTAACTATTCTGAGCTAAATCATTGACTGTTCCCTTGAATCTGATCAAATCAGCAACATTGAAAACTAGTGAAATTCCCAAATCTGAAGGTAAGTCCACCTTGTATGCATTCTTTCCATACTTGGCTAATACCTTGCATGGTCCCACTCTCTTCATCTGTAACTTGGTTGACATTCCCTTATGCAACCTTGATTTGTTAAGCTGAACCATGAAAAAGTCTCCTACTTTAAATTATAACTCTTTTCTAGATAAATACACCTTCTCTTTCAACTTTTGAGTAGCCTCGGTGACTGTATTTTTCACCTGCTCCTGAATCTCCTTCATGGTCTGAGTGAAGTCCTCTACATACCCACTCCAATGTTCCATAGCTCCTAGATCCCTGAGCTCACATATCCCTCTTGGGTGCATTCCATACACAACCTCAAAAGGACTCTTCCTTGTGGTTCGGTTTACACTATCATTATAAGCATACTTAGCCTGTGAGATCACCATGTCCCATATCTATCCATACTCTTTGGTTAGGCACCTTAGAAGGTTACCTACCACCCTGTTAACCACCTCTATTTTTCCATCAGTTTGAGGATGGTAAGTTGATCCAAAAGATAGGTTGGTACCCAATTTGCTCCATAGTGTCTTCCAAAAGTGATTCATGAACTTCACATCTCTGTCTGAAACAATACTCAATGGAAATCCATGAATCCTAACAATTTCCTTGAAGAAAAGGTGTGCAATGTAGCTAGCATTATGAGAGGTCTTGCAAGGAATAAAGTGACTCATTTTGCTGAATCTAGCCACCACTACATACACACTATCAAATCTAGTCTTTATCTTAGGGAGTCCTACCAAAAAATCCATGCTAACATACTCCCATGGTCTGTTAGGAATAGGTAGGGGTTGATATAGACCAACATTACTAGCTCCTCCCTTAGCTTTCATACACACAACACATTGCTCCACATACCTCCTGACATCTTTTGACAACTTAGGCCAATAGTAGAACCTTTGCACTAGTTCTAAAGTCTTGTTCATGCCAAAATGTCCACTAAGACTACCATTATGCTTTTCTTGAATGAGGTTTTCTCTCATTGATCCTCTTGGAACACATAACTGATTCTCTTTAAACAACAATCCACTTTGCAAAGTATACTCTGAGTATTGGCTATGAAAATGATTCTCAAAGTCAGAACATACCTTGTAGGCCTCTGAGCAATATTCATCTTCCCCATAGAGATCCTTGAAACTCTCTATTCCAATGCTCTTGATCTGTATCTCTTGCACTGTCAACAATCTTCTACTCAATGCATTTGCTACCTTGTTCAATTGTCCCTTCTTGTGCTTGATGGTGAAGTAAAAGCTTGGATGTATTCCATCCACTTCAAATGTCTATTGATCAACTTCTCTTGGGTGTTGATATAGCTAAGTGTTTGATTGTTAGTAAATACCACAAACTCCTTGGGTAGAAGGTAATGCCTCCACTTCCTAAGTGACTGAACTAAAGCATAAAGCTCTAAGTCATAGGTTGAGTACTTCTTCTTAGCCTCATTGAGATTTTCACTAAAGAAAGCTATAGGTCTACCTTCTTGACTTAACACTCCTCCTACTGCCATTCCACTAGCATCACATTCCATAGTAAACAACTTGTCAAAACTAGGTAATAGGAGAATAGGTTGAGTTGCCACTTCTTGTTTCAGTTTCTCAAATCCTTTCTCAGCTTCTTGAGTCCACACAAACTTAGTTTTCAAACCACCCTTGATTGTATCTAGGACTGGTGCACATATGCCACTAAAGTTTCTTATGAATTTCCTATAAAATTGAGCCAATCCATGGAAACTTCTTACCTCAGTCCCTGTGATTGGTGTAGGCTAGTTTAGGATAGCTTCCACCTTGCTTGGATCCATCTTCAATGATCCTTGTGACACTACAAACCCCAAATATACAAGTTCTTGTTTGAAAAAATCACACTTCTCTAGGTTGATGGCCAACTTCTCCTCTTGCAACCTTCTAAGAACCATCTCCACATGCTTTAGATGTTCTTCTACTGTCTTGCTAAAGATGAGTATATCATCAAGATATACCACCACAAATATCCCTGTAAATTCTTTGAGAACTTCATTCATGAGCCTCATGAATGTGCTAGGGGCAAATGGCATAACTCTCCACTCATATAATCCATCTGTAGTCTTAAATATTGTCTTCCACTCATCACCATCCTTGATTCTAATATGATGGTATCCACTCTTGAGATCCAACTTGGTATAGTACTGAGCTCCTCCAAGACAATCCATCAAGTCTTCAATCCTAGGAATAGGGAGCCTTTACCTAATTGTGATTCTATTTATTACGCTAGAATCAGTACATAACCTCCACTTGCCTCCTTTCTTTGATGCTAAGACTACTGGTACTGCAGATGGGCTGATGCTCTTCCTAATCAATCCTTGATCCATTAACTCTTGCACTTGTCTAGCTACCTCTAGATTCTAATCTGGTGTAAGCTTATAAGTTGCTTTGTTAGGCAATGATGCTCCAAGTATGAAGTTAATCTGATGAATAATAGCTATTTTAGGAGGTAAATTTGCAGGTGTACCATAACTTACTATGTCTTTGTACTTCTCAAGCAAACTCTGGACTGCTCTGGGTATGACTAGTTTTTCAGTCTTGTCTTCATCTTTGGGTTGCACCATGATCACATAACCTTCTCCTCCTTTATGTAAGGTGTTAAGGAAATCTTTACCACTATTCAACAAGACAGTAGGTGTCTTTGACTGTCCTTCATCCTCCTCTAACAGTGACTGCAACTTAAAGGTCTTCCCATCTTTCTTGAATGAAATTGTATTCTCCTTTCCATCATACATGGCACTTCTGTCATACTGCCATGGTCTACCCAATAGTAGATGGCATACATCCATGGGTAATACATCACACATTAGCTTATCCTTGTACCCTCCAATAAAGAACCCCATCGTTACTTGCTCATTAACAAGAACACTCTGCCCTTTGTTTAACCATGTCACTTTGTAGGGTTTAGTGTGAGGTACCTTCTCCAATTTGAGCTTCTTTACTACCTCTTATGAGATGATGTTGTCTATTGAACTTGAATCTAAAATGACCTTGCATACTTTTCCAAGTATCTTGCATCTCACTCTAAATAGAGCCCTTCTTTGTTTTGGTTCTTCCTTGATCGGTTGTTGTATCAAGACTCTCCTAAACATTAGATTCTATATGACTGATGTCAGGTGATTTGGTGCTCATGGTGTCCTCTTGTGCATATGCCACCCTTTTCTTAGCATTTGATGAAGTTTCTTTCTTCGGGCACCTATAAGCTAGATGGTCTACTTGACCACAATGGTAATATTTCATAGTAGCAAAATATGAATTGCTCCTTCTTGCTTCTCTTCCTCTATTTGATCCTCCTTGATATCCTCTACCTCTTCCATAACCTCCTCTAGAAGGCGTTTCACTCCCATGCTCAGTGAGTTTATTCTCTCCTTGGTTTCTTTGCTCATTGCCTCTACCTTGGTAGCCACCTCTCTGTCCTCTTTGATCTCTTTGATCTCTGCCTTTTCCTCTACCCTTAGAAGCTTGGTCTTGTTTCCTCTTGCTTCTTTCCTCAATCTTGGTAGCTAATTGGTAACATTGGTGTACTGTCTTAGGACTCAAAAGAGCCATCTCCTCTTGAATGTTCCACTTCAATCGTTAAGATACCTAGCCACCTTGAGACTTTCATCTTCTGAAACATTGGACCTCATACAAAGTTTTTGAAAATCCTCTGTGTAAGTGTTCACATCTTGGTCTCTTTGCCTCAAGCTTTGTATTTTCTTGTGTAAATGAATCTCATGGTCATCTGGTATGTATGCTTCTCTTACTTTTGCAACCATACCCTTCCAAGTTGAAATAGGCTTCTTGCCTTCCTTTTCCCTCTCTGTTTGGATGAATTTCCACCATGTCAAGGCTGATCCTCTCAATCTAGACTTGGCCACCTTCACCCTTTGTGCTTCAGTGACTCCATCACATTCAAAATGGTTCTCCATGCCTTCTATCCAATCTATCACTAGATGAACTTCTAATTTCCCACAAAATAGTGGTATGCCTTCAAGTGATTTTCCACTCAAAGCTTTCAATGCTTTCAAGAAAGGCTCTTCTTGCATAACAGGGTCAAGTTCAAGGGTCTTGTCTTCCTCTGCAACCTCTTCACTATTTGGTACCCTGCCCTCCAATCTATCATTCACCTCTTCAGTCTTGGTTTGCACATTACTCAATGCTTCCTCAAGTTGTGCTAGTCTTTCTCTCAGTCTCCTATTATCCTCCTGCTAATCTTCAACCTTCTTTTCTAGTTCAATATTTTTCACCATGGTTGTGGACCCACTAGATTGAAGGTCGGACATGCAAGATTCTATCCCTAATATTTAACTTGCTCTGATACCAATCTGATAGGGTAGGGTTGGATGGAACAAGCACCGCTCCATGCTCTAGATCTTTGTTTGCAAGATCACCTTGGTGTCTCCTCCACCTTAACCTTTAGGTCCTACCTCATAAATAGGTACCCCTAGTTCTACTATCCAACCCCACTATCATTTCACACTCAACCTCCCAAGACAATCTTGGTGCAATGCTTCTTTTCTTCCCTTATCCCTTAATCTTCCCTAAAGGCCAATTACTCCCAACTCTCAGTTTGTTCTTTGCAGGGGTATGGGGATGGTTTCTATAGGTTCACACCATTCTAAATTAACTCTGAAAACTCCACCTTGCTTCATTAGTCCATCGTTTTCACCATACCCTCATCTAGGGTTTTAGTTCCCTAATTCTAGGCCTGTCAATTAGGTCTTTTTCTTCGAGGAAATAGGTTAAAACTCTTGAATTCTCTGAAGAAAATAGAAGTTTTCCTTTGGTTTCTTGATCCTTATACCCATCCCTCAAAGATTCTGGAGGTATTCATCTTCTCCTGACCATACACTATCTTAACCCTCTTTTTTGCTATTTAGGCTTCTTTTAGGCCATTTCCTGACCTCACAATGGATTGTTAGTTTGTTCTCCAATCAAAAGGACTGTGAAGTCTCCTCTTTCATACCAAGACTTTGCAAGGATTCCATCTGCCTTTCTACCACATTCTCTGTCAGGGAAAGGTCACCCCTGCAAACCAAGTGCCTTGGACTTCTTGACTTTCCTAGTCGGGCACTGTCAAGCTCGCCTAGGAGAAATCTTTCTTCATGCCTCCAAGGCTCCTAACAACTCCTAATCCTAGCTTATATACATACATGGAGCCTAAACACATTTACCAAGGTCCCATACATAAGTATAGTGGGAAAGTAATTAGGACTCCATCAATTACAGTCTGCCAGACAAAACAGTAAACTAAAGGACCAAATAAACTTCAAAAAACAATGCCTGTAAACTGATCACACAAGCTAATTATCACAACACAAAGCTTGAAACATAGATATACTACAAACTACAATAACCTATAGATCCATGATCGCTTTTGATCACACAAAATCAAAGAAAACACATAATTTTACTTATTCTTCTCACTATCCACACCAGTATTCATGAACCTTCACTTTTACAACAGCTTCCAATGTCTTCCAACCTTGCTCTAAATTTGAGGCACTCCTAAATATATCAACAAAAGGTAGTTATCCTCCCCTTGGTTAGACATGTCAATTACAAAGTGGCAAAAGGTGCAAAATGTACCATTTTTCCACTTTTGCCTATTCAAAGAAAACTAGGAAAAGTGAGTTTCTAAACTCATTAAACCCTTCCCTTCCTTAGCCTACTGATCGCTCCTGAGCACTACTGATCAGTATTGATCACCAATTATTCCTAAACTTCTAACTTCATTGCAATGGTCAACATGACCTTCATAACTTTCAAAAACAAAATTGCATCCTAGACTTCCTAATGCCTAGTGTTTCCTAGGTGCTCCTGCACCAATAATTCAAGAACACCAAATTTTTTTACTGGTTTATTAGGATGCATAGGATTAGTGGTGTTCAAAATGTGTGGAACTTGTCAGAGGTTGGGCATGGAGAGGGGGAGCATGATGGAGCAGGTGCATGTATCAAAAGAGCCCTAGCACGAGAAGAGTTAAAGTACACAAATAGTGTAAAGTTGACAGATGCAAGATCAATTATCTAGTGCTGCGATGGTTCAATGGGTCCAGGTAGTGAAGGTAATTCTTTAGTTCTTAGATTTTTTCATTTAGTAGATGATACTAACATTGCAAAATATGAGGATTTTTGTACACTATCAAAATCGAGCAAGCTACACTCTTTTAGAAGCTCCAACGCAGGTACATGGACTATCCATACAAGGAAGATGGCATGCTTTTGTTATGCATGCACACTTCAATCATGGAATGATTGTGAGTCAATAGAGTGGGTTGATGAATGGTCTATAAGAAGTCTAACTCCACTTGACACTTATCAGCTCCTGATAGCTCTACAAATCACAGAGATGCAATCATCCATTGACTTTGATCATGTATCAGACCTCCTAGACCCAGGTTATATATCTTACTTACAAGTTTTATTATGTTGCTCAGTAAATAAATCTAACAAGAGGAACATATCAATGCAGGGAACATTAATGTGGTGATTGTAGACGAAGACAATGAAGAGGGTACAATTATTACCTGTGTCGTTGTATCGAGGCCAAAAAGAAATTGGAGTCCCTAATTATAGATGGAGAAAACATAGAATATCCTATAGGTTCGGTGGTTGTTACTGGAACATGGCTTCAAAGGTTTCCAATTAAGAATGTTGCAATTTTATTTTTTGAGGACTTCGAAATGCATCAAAAAATTATTCACTATTCAAACCTTGTCGTCGCCACCAACGTTCATTTGATCAAATATAAGGGTAGACCTGGGAACAAGAACTTGTGGAAAGTGCGTGAGTCTGACCACGAGGCAATTGTGACTGTAGGTAATGTTGAAGTTTGTCAAAGTATATAAGAAAAGAACAACATCGGTTGCTGGTGCAAGTGTTTAGTGGTATGAGAAACATCAATTACTGGTACATTTTTTGGTTGTCAATCTTCTCTTTCTTTTCCATCTCCTAGATTTATCGGATTCTTATATGCTACATGTTTTATGTTAAGCCTCTCAGTGATATATTTGAAATTTATACGTAGGGTCATCGAGAGATGAGAAAGTAGCAAAGGGGCACATCACCATTGTAGGACCTTCAATCGACCTCCTTATCTAGCATGCATGAAGGTGATAGTAGGTCTCATCAGTTGTATGACTGACATTATTTAGTTATTGCTCTTTTAATGATTTTTAAGTGTCTATGTCTAAGATTGAGAGGCTTTTGTAGGTTTTTTGTGGACCAAATTCCTATGATACTACACAACCATAGAGAGGCTACTACCCATGTGTTTCGTAGGGAGTAGGGGATGTACATGTTTTTAACCATTTTGGAATGCAAATAGTTGGGCCAGCTGAGCTGGAATGGAAAAATGAAACTAGGCAACAACTCCTTTTGTCCTTTTCTCAAGTACAATATATTTCATGATTTATGTTGTAAATGGGAGGATTATTTCCCTGCATGTATTACTACAAGTATTGACAAATTGGAATATTTTCAAGATGTTCTTCCATCACTATTGTAATATTTTTCATTGACTTACTATATTTTTTGAAGAATCCACATTCATAAGGACCTATTGTTGCATACACAACCATAGCTCTTAGAGTCTTGAGACACTGACTGACGTAGACTTGACAGTCATAGGACATTGACTGTGGTGAGTGAATTTGACTGTCAAGTACTTTATAATCATACACTCACTGTACTTAACAAATGATCACTACTCATTTCTAATTCATCCTTTTCATTTGTACATTGCCATGTACAGTGACCCTTCACAGTTCCCTTGTGTTCATACATTCATGATGCTTGTCTTAATGAATAATCTTCCTTTTAATATATTGTCCTTTGATGAAGTGAAAAGGTAGGGGCAGTGTATACCTCAGAGAAATCGATGCAACCTTGGTCATCTCTAACATACCTTAGGGTATGACATTCAACAAAACAACTACTATGGTTCAACCAACTTGATCCCTTAAGGGTGCAAGGTGCAAAAGGGCAACAATATTTGACAGGGTATTACTCATAAACCGTGATGATTACGAAATCTTTGTCTGAACCTATGAGATCACGTTGGACCCCTCTATAATAAAATCTCTTAGTTATTGCTATCACAGAGGCATTTTCCTGTCGTGGCAAATTTTAACTCGGGGAAAGAGTTGTCAAATGCAAGTAGTTGAAAGTTGCAAAGTGGTGCAAATTTTGTTTTGCAGATCGTGTGACCAAAAAACCTATTCCAATGTGTTTGGGTGGGTATGTTTATGCTAGGAATGGTCATCTTTCACACCTAAACATGTGGAATCGCTTTGAGCTATGTTCAACCGAATCGATCCCTTAAGGGTCCAAACTGCAAAATGGCTGCAAATTTCAGCATGCTATTATTCGGACACCATGATGCTTAAAAAATTCTCATTTGATCCTAAAATATCATGTTGGGCCCATCTAAAATAACCTCTCTTATTTTTTTCTATCTCGGAGGCATTTTCCTGTGCTGACAAATTTTCACTCGGGGAAAAAGTCAAATGCAAGTCGTTGAAAGTTGCAAAGTGGTGCAACTTTCGTAATGCAGCTCATGTGACCAAATAGACTATTCCAACACATCCAGGTGGGTACGTTTATGCTAGGAACGGTCTTCTTTTTGCACCCAAACACGCAGAATCCCTCCTAGCTACGTTCAACCAGATCGATCCCTTAAGGGTCCAAAGTGCAAAATGGCTGCGAAATTTAGCATGCTATTACTCAGACACTATAATGTCTATAAACTTCTTGTTTGATCCTATGGGATCATGTTGGGCCCCTCTACAACAACCTTTCTCAGTTTTTTCTATCTTAGAGGAATTTTCTTGTGGTGGCGAATTTTCACTCGGGGAAAGAGTTGTCAAATGCAAGTAGTTGAAAGTTGCAAGGTGGTGCAGCTTTCATTCTGCAGCTCGTGTGACCAAAAAAATTGTTCCAACACATCTGGTTGGGTACGTTTATGCTAGGAATGGTCCTCTTTCACACCTAAACACGTAGAATCGCTCGAAACTACATTCAACTGGATCGATCCCTGGAGGGTCCACAATACAAAATGGCTGCAAAATTCAGCATGCCATTACTCGAACACCGTGATTCTTATAAAATTCTCACCTGATCCTACAAGATCATGTTGGTCCCATGTACAATAACCTCTCTCAATTTTTTCTATCTCGAAGGGATTTTCCTATGCTGGCGAATTTTCACTCGGGGAAAAAGTTGTCAAATGCAAGTAGTTGAAAGATGCAAAGTGGTGCAAATTTTGTTCTACAACTCGTGTGACCAAACAGACTGTTCCAACACATCTGGGTGGTTACATTTACGCTAGGCACGGTCCTCTTTTGCACCCTAACACATAGAATTGCTCTGAGCTACGTTCACCTGGATCGATCCCTTAAGGGTCCAAAGTGCAAAATGGCTACGAACTTCAGCATGCTATTAATTGGACACCAAGATGCTTAGAAACTTCTCGCTTGATCCTATGGGATCATGTTGGGCCCCTCTACAATAACGTTTCTTGGTTTTTTCTATCTCAGAGGATTTTTCCTATGGTGGCACATTTTCACTTGAGGAAAAAGTTGTCAAATGCAAGTAGTTGAAAGTTGCAAAGTGGTGCAACTTTTGTTCTGGAGCTCGTGTGACAAAAAAAATTGTTCCAACACATCTGAGTGGGTATTTTTACATTAGGCATGGTCCTTTTTCACACCTAAACATGTGGAATCACTTCAAGCTACGTTCAACCGGATCAATCCCTGAAGGGTCCAAAGTGCAAAATGGCTGTGAAATTCAACATGCTATTACTCAGACACCGTGATGCTTAGAAAAATTCTCGTATGATCCTACAAGATCATGTTGGGCCCATCTACAATAACCTCTCTCGGTTTTTGCTATCTCGAAGGGATTTTCTTGTGTTGACGAATTTTCACTCTGGGAAAAAGTTGTCAAATGCAAGTAGTTGAAAGTTGCAAAGTGGTTCAACATTCGTTTTGCAGCTCATGTGACCAAACAGACTATTCCAATGCATTCAAATAGGTATTTTTATGCTAGGCATGGTCCTCTTTCGCACCTAAACACACGGAATCGCTCCGATCTATGTTCAACCAGATCGATCCCTTAAGGGTCCAAAGTGCAAAATGGTTGTGAACTTCAACATGCTATTATTCGGACATCATGATGCTTAGAAACTTCTTGTTTGATCCTATGGGATCACATTAGGTCCCTCTACAATAACCTTGCTCGATTTTCACTATCCCAGAGGGTTTTTCCGATGGTGGCGAATTTTCACTCAAGGAAAAAGTTGTCAAATGCAAGTAGTTGAGGCATATTATCAAACAATTCACTGCCTTGTCTATGGCTTTTCATGGTATTCCATCACCATGAGACCAGTTTTCTTTGAGGCATTTTTTCAAAAATTTCAATGGCTTTTCTATGCTATTGCTTACTATTATGCTTTCATATATTTTTTCCAAGCATCCATAGCTTGTTTGAAAGCATCTGTTTTAGGCTTTTAGCCATAGCAAGAAGGCAATGAACTATTTGATAAAATTCTATGGTAGCAATATATAAAAAATTTCGTAGCATAGACAAGGGAATGAAATATTTGAAAAAATGCCTCAAAGAAATGTGGTCTCATGGAATGCCATGACAAGCTAAAGCAATTGGCAGCTGCTCCAAGTTATTAGTTATGCAATGTGAAGTAATTACAAAATTGCTTAGGTTAACTTTGTCAAAAGCTATATTCTAATTCAAATTTTATCATCTATCAGCATCTAGTTCTTCATTATGCAATGTGAAGTGTTGCTTTGAGTTTGAAAGATGTGCAATGCATGAATAAAAACTACAAAAATATATTTTCTACATTTCATTAGTTAAACTCTTTATTTTATTTTCTCTCTATATCTCTATGCTATGGAAATGCCTTTCAATTTCAAAAAATATAGTTTTTATCTCTTGTTATAAAAAGGAGCAGATATACAATGTTAAAGAAGAGTGAAAGCACAACTAAATTTATCATTTCAAAGCAATTTTTTTGATGCATTTTTTCAAAAAGTTCACTATCTTCTCTAAGCGATTGCTTACTATTATGCTTTTGATATATTTTTCAAAGCATCCATAGCTTGTTCAAAATCACTTGTTTTAGGCTTCTAGCTATAGCAACAAGGCAGTGAATAGTTTGAGAAGATGCTTTGGTAGACATGTATGAAAAATGTGGTAACATAGACAAGGCAGGGAACTATTTCAAAAAATATCTGAAAGAAATTTGGTCTCATAGAATGCCATGATAAGAAAAATGCAATTAGCAGCTACTCCTAGTTATTAGTTATGCAATGTGAAGAAATTGCATAACTCCTTAGGTTGACTTTGTTCAAACTATATTGTAATTAAATTTTCGGCATCTAACAACATCTACTTATTAGTTATGCAAATGGAAGTAATGCGTTGACTTTGAAAGATGTTCAATGCAATGTAATCAATGACATGAATATAAACTACAAAAATCCATTTTTTACAATTCATTAGTTAAAATATTTATTGTATTTTCTCTCTATATGTATATATGCTATGTAAATACCTTGCAATTGTATTTAAAAGGCTTAATAGGTCAGTTAGGTGGTATTTGCACAATCAAGTTGTGAATGTATGGTAATTAAGAGAAAAATTGGCAAATTGCCATCTTAGAAGTTTAACAAAGGGTGGTTATGGTGGTTGATCAGCTCAAGGGGTAGTTGGAAGGTGGTATCAAGATATATTTCTGTAATACCCCAAGTTGAGGGTTGCTTTTGTTCAGTTTCTAATAAGAAAATATACTTGAAAATGTTGATGATTGGTTTTCTTTGTTTTCCTGAATTTTATTTGCCTTGCACAGGCCCATACAAGTCTATCATGACTTGAGGCTTTGGATACTTGATTGCATATGTGTTTACTCTGTTTTCATCTTTTATGAAGGTTTAAATCCATCGTTGGTGTGTGCGGGATCGACAAACTTGATTATTGTTTTGTTTTCTGTGTTAGGGGTTTTGAGGGCAACAACATGACACATTAGCCAATCCACCTACTATTTTGACCTTGTTTCTCAATGGATTGGCCCATACCATGATTATTTTGGTGTATGAATACTTTGGAGGCTGAGAGAATGAATAAACTTAGTGGGGTGTGAAGTTCTAACGCTGTTTAGGGGTGTTTCCACCATGAAAGTAAGGAATTCAAGTACTCAATCTGAGAAATATTGAAAGGAATGGGATTGTGAGTGTCCTTTAAGTTAGTTCAGAGGTATTTTGGGGTGTTTGGAACTTTGGAAGGATTGGGGGAGGTCTGGAGTTATGAGTTTCTTTAAAACCCTTATTTTTGTGAAGGTTTAGGACAGTTTGTGAGTAGAGGAATAGAAAAAGTTCTTGGGGCTCTTAAAATGGGAGAATCCTGAGTTTGGTGAGAATCCCTAGGACTATTTCAAGTTTCCTTGGTTTGGAGGTGAGTTTGTGAGGGGGTTCCTTTGGAAATTAGGCCTAATTGTGAAGCCTGGAGTGAGGGAGGTGTATTGAAAGTTCATGTTGGTCCAAAAGAGTTACTATTGGTTTTGGCATATGTTGTGTAACCTTGAAAAGGGTATCTTAATCCACCTTTAAATGGTCAAGTGTTTTGGAAAGGTTGGGAGGAATTAGGCTTCGATCGGGTTTTGGGTTTGGTGCAGGAGCACCTACACCACCTCATCAATTTATTTTTATTTGAATACATCAATAGGGAAATTTTAGTGTCTTTATGTTTATTTTCTCTAATAAGCATTGAGAGATCAAGCATAATGAAAATAAAGGGTTTTTTGTGTCTTAGAAGTCAATTAGAAATCATATAAGTTGTAAAATGTTGACAAAGCAACTTTCACACAAACAAATGTAATTAAGGGACCAACTAATCCCAAGGTTGGTTATGGGTGTTGGGGAGAATATGGTTGTTCGAAAATTATTTAAAAATCCTTACCGAGGCTCAAATGAGAGAGTGAAATAGTTTTTGTAACAATTTTACACAATAAACACCACAGTTTGAGCAATTTTCTAGAAAAATATTGTTTTCTTGATCTTTTTGAGTGTTGTACAGGCATATATAGGTTCTTCATGGTCTAATAATTTTAGAGGATGTGTTTTTATATTTTCTAAATTATTTATTTTTTATTTTGTGTCTTAAATCTTTGTTTGTAGAGAGAACCAACACAAACAGTAACTGTCCCAATGTTGTTGAATCAAGGGTTTGAGGGGAAATTTGTGATGTAAAAATCAATCCACCTATTGTTTTCTACTGTATCTCAGTGTATTGATTGAAAACATGTTATAATAAGTGTGTCAAATCATTTTGGAATAAGGAGTCATAATTATGTGGTGTTTTTGTGATTGTTATAAGACTGAACAAGGGTTTTCCAACATGGAAGTGAGGAACCAAAGAGAGGTTTTTAAGAATTAATGCCTGTAAGGGTTATGTGAGGGTGTAATGAGTCTATGCAGAATTATTTTGAGGTTTCTAGGGCTTTGGAAGTGTTGAGAGAGGTCTGGAGTTGTATGTTTCTTTAAAACCCTTGATTTTGTGAAGGTTTAGGAGGGTTTCTTGGGTTTTGTGAGTTAGAGGCTCTGTAGACACAAAATAATGACAAAATTTGATGTTTGCCACCATGACCTAAGACTCTCCAAATCATTTGGATAGGTACCTAAAGTTGGAAGGGTGGTCCCTTTGGACAAAAAAGGGCTAATTGTGAAGCCAAAATTGAAGTAGGTGTGTTGAAAGTCTATGTCAATCCAAAAGAGAGACCACTGATTCTTTGGTATGTTGTGTAACCCTAAAAAGGGTATCTCAATACATCTTGTAATTCTCTAGTGTTTTGGAAAGGTTGGGAGAAATCTAGCTAAAACTGAGTTTTGAGTACTAGAAGAATAACTAGTCACAAATGTGAGTTTTGGAAACCTTGATGAATCTGACTTATGGATTGTTGTCAATTGATTCAATTGTCATTGTATGAATGTTGATGGTCTTTGTAGGGCCTTGGTGGAGTCCTTTTTTTCATTTGCAAGGTTGAGGAGTTGAGACCCTTGAGGGTGGGTTGATGCCTATTAGGTTGAATCATTATGAAGAAGAGTTCTTGATTGAGAATTGACATTTCCATTGTGGTGAGTCTTCTCCACCTTGGCTCTGCATCAAAGTGCTACAAGGGTGGATTTTTTGAGTAAGGTGTTGAATGA
Organism: Sequoiadendron giganteum; assembly: GCA_007115665.2. NCBI lineage: Eukaryota > Viridiplantae > Streptophyta > Pinopsida > Cupressales > Cupressaceae > Sequoiadendron > Sequoiadendron giganteum. The sequence continues at coordinate 227,453,533 of CM021100.1, read as the reverse complement.
CGAGTTTGGTGTGATGGGGCTTTGAGGTTGTGTAGATTGCTCAAAATAGGTTGTATTAATCTTGTTAGAAGCCCCTTGAAGGCAGGTTGTCAGACTAATTGGGGTTGAGCCTCCTTGCCTTTGCATCAGAGAGGCACAAGTAATTGAATCATTCCAAAGAATACAAACCACAACAAATGGAGCTTATTTATACAATACGCTTTAGATGGGGCTTATTGAGAATTCAACAGTAATTGATTAAGCATTAGATGTAAAAAAAATCCATGCCTACAACATTCAAGAATACAACTTACACAATACACATGATAACATCATTCAAGAATGGCAGTAGCAAAATAAGAGTTTCTTTAATCAAAAATCCGAAAGGCTATACAATGATATATATTGATAAAAGTATATAAATATATGCAAAAAAACCATATAGGCTTAGTAAAAAGGAGCTATTTGGACATAAAATATCATGTATATATATCAATAGTACAAAACATATGTTCCAAAATGCCACATAGGCATACAAAAATAAAAAGTAATACATAGTCATTTCCCTCTAGGGGGAGGAAATAGATCCCATGTTGCCTTCGAAATTTGGCTGGATGAAGTGAATGTTGCTTGTCTTGTCTTTCGAACACGCCCACTACTCCTCCTCTCTTCACTCTGGACCGTCAACTGATACGATTAAAAGTAAAGATGTTAAAACATAGAAATTGAATTATGGAATGGCATATAACAAAATATAATCACTTACCACACACATATAGTCATCATGCACATTTAAAGCATCACCATGTCCATGATCTAGAGTGACAACCACCTATAGCAACCATGAAGATAGAAATTAAACTACATAAAATTATCGTGAAAATTTTCTGTAATAGACCATAAAAGAGTAAATATAATGTCAAATCGACTAATCTATTTCGTACCTCTCTCAATGGATCAGAACTGGCTATTTCTATAGTAGCTCCATGCTCCATCGTGCCGCCAACATCACTAGGGCTATCTCTTGTCAACATCTACAAATAAAAAAATATCTCAGGTATCATGTTGATATAGGAGAACATAATGTGACATGATCAAGGAATACTTGAATGCAATGTTTGTGTTTCTCATCAATTTTTTAGATTTGTATATACACAAAATTATGAAAACTAGCTAACATAGATTTACAACCCTACTAATGAATAAAGGCTACTTGAGTGTACATTGTTTGAGGATATGAATCACGAGGTGTGGAGGAAGAAGGTGCACTAGGAAACTATTTGAAATTTGAAGCATGTTATCAGACAAACATTCAAATATAACATTCAACTATTCAAATGCAATAATAATATCTTTAATACTAATTGCATACCTATGGACTCATCGTTGAGAATATATAAGGGTCAATAGGAATAGAGCATCCCTCCTGAACAGTGCAACCCTGGAATTTCATCATATCAAAATTTTACTAATTTAGTTATTCTTAAATTTCAAAATATATTTTAATAAACAACATTAAAATAACTTTCTAAATTTTACCTGAGTGTTAATGTCGAATGTATCATTCAAAATATTATCTATGAAAGCCATCGCCTCTACAAATAACGTAGGCTATGTAGGTGCATCACGAGCACCCTGATAATCATATGTGCAAACAACACCACAAACGCCACAATGGTGGGGTGGAGCTCGGGGCCTACACGTCTCCTCCAGACCAGGCTGTACTGGAGGACTCACACACTGTAAAATGGTCTGCGTGAGTGAACCAATCGACTTCATCGTGTCCACCTCTACACTATCCTTAACAATGGAAGGAACAACGACATGATCCACCATGGGTCTTGTCAAGGCTCTCGGTGCCAACTATGGATTATGTCGTGCGATAGGTCTATCATGTGTGGAGCCCCCACCTCTACCCTGAAAGTCTAAGATGTCAAAATAGTTTGGCATTTTATTGAGGATGAACTCACAATAGAGTTTCCACAAAAAATATTATGGACCCTCATGGTTATTGCATGGAGGTTGGTCAAATACCATCCACCACCGCTCCCAAAATTTATTTCTAATTAAATCATGGTGACACCAATGGATGGGGAATCTCCTGCATGCATGGGACAGAGGTTCATTGGCTTTTGGGTCTTTAAATAGGGAACACAACCTGACTTTGCTAATTTTTAGTTTTTTGACATCTGCATATGACAAACCATTAGCATAAAATTGCCTCATCTCGTCTCTCTTAGTTGACCAAAAATGCATTTGCTCGCTCATTTCTCCTACATGAGTTAAAATTGACTTAAATGATTTACCAATCCCTCTCCTATAAGGGTGGGTTTCAGCATGCTCGGTTAATCTTGCAATTAATTGTTGAATGTCTCTTTTATTGTTTTCAATTTGATTTTGAATATTTTCTTGTGTTCCTTGAGGATGCCTATAAATTGATGGAAGATTTTCGGGTTGCTATTGTATAGGAGGATCTTGATAAGGGGGTGATTGTGAATTCTCAATGTTTTGAGGTGGAGATTCATTCACTGAGAATTAGAACAAATTTTTATTATAAAAATCTATTTAAAGTTGCATTCCAAATCAAATTTAAAATAAATAGAATAAAAATACAAACCTCTTCGCAATCTTCGAACTCTCCGATGTGTTGGAAGAATTCTCATGAAAAATGGCAAGCTAAGGATGCAAATAATGGAGGAGATTTGGCGAGCGCAAGTTGCAGACCTAAAATATTCCTTCTCAAGCAATAGGTTGAAGACAAAATGAGGGTTCCAAACCCGACTTTTGCATTTTATATCTAGAAAACCATTTGGAGAATGCCAAATTTGGCATGCGCTAAATGTCTTTTTAGAAATTTGGCGTGCACCAAATGGCTTTCTAGTCATTTGGCATACACCAAATTTGGCATGAACCAAAGGCCTTATTTTGGGGGTTTTTTGATCATTTTTTTAATTTGGCACCTAAATTGTGTCACAGATTGGTGCACTTACCCTTAATGAAGAACCTTCATTTGAAGGTGATGTCGTCATGACCTTTGAATGAAGAACCTTCATTCAAAAATGATGCCATTTCAAGACTTTCAAATGAAGGTATTTTTTATTTTAAATATTTCATGTCCAAAATGCTTTATAAAAGGAACCTTGGCATGAAGGACCTTCAAATGAAGACCTTAATTCAAAGGTCTTTCATTATAAGATCCTTCATATGAAGGTTCCTTTAATGCCATCCCATTATAGCTCTTAGAGTTGTTAGGGATTTTTTTTTTTTGAAGTAGAGATTGGACCGTCAAACAGTGTCACCATGAATCTACCGAGATATCCATCAAATTGATAAACCCCGACTTAACAACCACAAATTCACAAGAAAATTTCCCCTCTCAGCCCTAGGGCATCAATTCAATGCCAAGTTTCTTTCTTTAAAAGACCCCTAAATTCAATGAACCTCTATCATACCATGATGCACACCAATCCACCGAGTTACAGTTCCAAGATAGTGGGTGGATTGGTGGATGTCATTTCTATTTAGCCCTCAAACCCTTACATAGGAAAAATAGGGTAGTCCCTATTAATCTGGTAAAGATGTGCCACTCCAGTCATCAAAATTTTTTACCAGTTCCTTAATATTCCTACTCAAAACATCAGATAAGGCTTGAAAACCTTGCAGTGATTTTACAATAACCTGAGTAGGCCTTAATGATTGGGGCCTGTTGTCTGCATCGAATCTAGAGACCTTATACATAACATCTATGTCATTGGCCCTAGGGATCCACTTCTCAACTAAATGCAAAACTAATTCTTGATCCCTAGTAATTTTTCTTATTGAATCTAAGAATAAAGAATATAAAGAATAAAATGATGGTAATCTACTATCAACTCCCAAATTCAAATGCCTAAAAACTATGTCTACAACTTCATTTTTCTTGGCACCTACTCCTGACAAGGTGAGGATTGGATTGAGATAATCACAATCTCAATGCTTTGGGTCTCCAATAGATAAACCCTTGGTGTTTCACTCCACCAATCAACCTATAGGTCCTAAAGGTATTTAGGCACCCCTGGTCACTTGCCAACCCTGCTATCAATTTCAGTTTGCTGCTACCAAGCTGTTCTTGATGCTTTTCCTCACTTTCTCCATCTAGCCCTTAATCCCTTTAAAGACTAGACAACCTCTAAATCCTCCTAACAACGTTGTAGGGGTGTGCATAGGTTTCCTTGGCTTCTTTCTTGGACTGTTCAGCTTGTTCCAACCTCCAAAAGACCAAACAAAGGCTCTGCCTTCTTGACCACCATGGTGAAGGTCCCTGCAACCACTACACACATTTATTTCATGGAGTTATAGCACCCCTGCAATATTAGGTCTGATTTTCAACCACCTTTTCCAAACCGGGCATCACAAGCTCGCCTAGGAAAAGATTATAACCCTACCTTCATAACTCACAAAGAATTCCATATTTACACTATATACAAGGATGGAATCTAGCTTAGTTTCCACTACTTCCATACTTCATGGTACAGGCAGGAAACAAGCTAAAACCCCATTTTTCTGATCTTTACCAAACAAAACAGCAAACCAGAAAAGAACACAGTATTTACAAAAAGATAAAAGCGATGGAGAAACTAACTAAAATGCCACAAGAAATGTCTTGAAAGGTTTCACTACATGCTATTCAACACAACAAAAATCTTTACTTAATTCATTTCTTGCAGTGTCACACGCAAGAACAAAAAAATCAGACTTCTCCAACAAAAATCACTGTTTTTCTTTTATTGTTCCCCTCAACTGCCAACGTACAAAGCTTCCAACCCCTTCAAAAAGTTGAGAGATCTCTTTCCCCAAACATTAGAAATGGTTAGGTTTTCAATCTTCTCTTAAGAACGGCTAAAAGATTGCTTTTGTAAAAACATAGTGTGTTTTGCAATCTTTTACAAAAGCTTAGGAAATGACCACAAAAAGATTTCCCAATTTATTCAACTTTTACCTATGAACCAAAAGGTCCTAAAACACAATCCAAAAGGTGTTAAAGACCTTACACAACAAAAAGAGATGGATTTTTAAAACAAGACCTCAAAAATATGCTTGCACCTTGGCACCTTGGCACCTTGGCACCTTGGCAATTGCTCCTGAACCATTCTCCCCCTCTCAGCACAAAGATCAAGGAACTCGAGGGGGGATGAGTGATAGGTCAATGCCTAACTTCTTAAAATCAGCTTCCACAACCCAGGTAGCCTCTGATTAATGTTTGTTCCTCCACTTGACGAGGTGCTCCATGTAGACCTTGTGTCTTGTAGCTTTCTTCACCCTGGATTCCAAGATCTTCTCTGCCTCAGGTTTCTCTTGATTAGGAAGGGGTATATTACTGATATCCTTAAATATCTCCTAACTATTTTGAACTTCATCACTAACTGTCCGCTTGTACCTAATCAAATCAGCAACATTAAATACTGGAGATATGCCCAAATCTGGTGGTAATTCTACCTTGTATGCATTCTTCCCATACTTGGCTAACACCTTACATGGTCCTACTCTTTTCATCTACATTTTGGTTGACATTCCCTTCTGCAAACTTGATTTGTTAAGATGAACCATAACATAATCACCTACTTGAAATTGCACATCTCTCCTTGACTCATCAACTTTATCTTTCAACTTTTGTGTTGCTGCTGTGATTGTCTTCTTAACCTGCTCATGAATCTCCTTCATGGTCTAAGTGAAGTCTTCTGCATGTCCACTCCTATTCTCCATTGTTCCAAGGTCTCTGAGTTCATAAACTCCTCTTGGGTGCATCCCATACACAACTTCAAATGGACTTTTCCCTGTAGTTCTATTAACACTGTCGTTGTAAGCATACTTAGCTTGAGAAATCACCATATCCCATGTCTGACCATATTGCTTTGTCAAGCACCTCAAAAGATTACCTAGCACTCTGTTAACCACCTCTGTTTGACCATCAGTCTAAGGATGGTATGCTGATCCAAATGATAAATTTGTTCCCAATCTACTCCATAATGTTTTCCAAAAATGGCTCATGAATTTCACATCCCTGTCTGATACAATACTTAATGGCAAACCATGGATCCTTAATATCTCCCTGAACAAAATATGGGCTATGTAACTTGCATCATGTGTAGTCTTGCAAGGGATAAAGTGACTCATCTTGCTAAATCTGTCCACAACTACATAAATACTGTCAAAACTAGTTTTGGTCTTAGGAAGACCTATCACAAAATCCATGCTCACACACTCCCATGGTCTGTAAGGAATAGGTAGGGGTTGATAAAGACCAACATTGCTAGCTCCTCCCTAAGCTCTCATGCACACAACACACTGTTCCACATATTTTCTGACATCTCTTGCTATCTTAGGCCAGTAATAGAACCTTTGAACAAGCTCTAAAGTTTTATTAATACCAAAATTCCCACTAAGACTGCCATTATGTTTTTCTTGAATCAAATTTTCCCTCATTGACCCTCTTGGAACACATAACACATTGCCCTTAAATAACAATCCATTTTGTAGTGTATACTCAACATATTAACTATGAAAGTGATTTTCAAAATCAGAGCATACCTTGTAGGCTTCTGAGAAGTCTTCATCTTCACCATAGAGGTCTTTGAAACTCTCTAATCCAATGCTCTTCAACTATATTTCTTGGACTGTCAACAACCTTCTGCTCAATGCATCTGCTACCTTATTCATTGTTCCCTTTTTGTGCTTGATAGTGAATGTGAAAGCTTGGATGTACTCCATCCATTTCAAATGCCTATTACTTAACTACTCTTGGGTGTTGATGTAGCTAAGTGTCTGGTTATCAGTGAAGACCACAAACTCCTTGGGTAACAAATAATGCCTCCACTTCCTAAGGGACTGCACTAAGGCATATAATTCAAGATCATAGGTAGAATATTTTTGATTGGCTTCATTGATATTTTCACTAAAGAAGGCTATAGGCCTACCTTCTTGACTAAGTACTCCACCTACTGCTACTCCACTTGCATCACACTCAACTGTGAATAACTTGTCAAAACTAGGTAATAATAGAATTGGTTGAGTTGCCACTTCTTGTTTCAGTTTTTCAAATCCTTTACCAACCTCTTGAGTCCATTTAAACTTTGTTTTTAGACCACCTTTAATAGTATCTAGGACTGGTGCACATATACCACTGAAATTCCTTATGAATTTTCTATAAAATTGGGCTAAACCATGAAAACTTCTTACCTCGGTTGCTGTGGTTGGTGTAGGCCAGTTTAGGATGGCTTCCACCTTACTTGGATCCATCTTCAAGGTTTCTTGGGAAACTACAAACCCCAAATACACAAGTTCTTGCTTGAAGAACTCACACTTCACAAGGTTAATTACCAATTGTTCTTCTTCCAGCCTTTTAAGAACCATTTCCACATGCTTCAAATGTTCTTCTGCTATCTTACTGAAAATCAGTATGTCATCCAAGTAGACTACCACAAAAATCCCTATGAAGTCCTTAAGCACCCCATTCATTAGTCTCAAGAACATGCTAGGGGCATTTGAGAGGCCAAATGGCATCACTTTCCACTCATATAACCCATCATTTGTCTTAAAAGTTGTCTTCCACTCATCTCCATCTTTAATCCTAATTTGATGGTAGCCACTCTTGAGGTCTAACTTGGTGTAATACTGTGCTCCTCCAAGGCAATCCATCAAATCTTCAATTCTAGGTATTGGGAACCTATACCTAATGGTGATCCTATTAATTGCTCTAGAATCAGTACAAAGTCTCCATTTACCTCCTTTCTTAGTTGCCAACACCACTGGGACAGCACATGGGCTGATGCTCTTTTGAATTAGACCTTGATTCAACAATTCTTCCACTTGCCTAGCCACCTCTAAGTTCTGATCAGGTGTAAGCTTGTATGCTGCTTTATTTGGCAATGAGGCTCCAAGTATGAAGTCAATTTGATGACTTATTGCTCTCTTTGGGGGTAGAGTTATAGGTGTTCCATCACTCACTATACTCTTGTATTTCTCAAGCAACCTTTGGACTGCTTCTGGTAAGACTGTCCTTTCAGCCTTTTCATCCTCTTTGGGCTGCATCATAATCACATACCCTTCATTTCCTTGATGTAGATTGCTGATAAACTCTTTACCACTGCTCAACATGATGTTTGGTACCTTGGACTATCCCTCGTCTTCCTCGGTCAATGACTACAGCTTGAAAGTTCTTCCATCCTTCTTGAATTCAATGGTGTTCTCCTTCCCATGATATATAGCACCTCTGTCATATTGCCATGGCCTGCCAAGTAGCAGATGGCATGCATCCATGGGTAATACATCACAAACTAGCTTATCTTTATAGCCTCCAATTGAAAATTCCACTGCTACTTGTTCATTCACCAAAACACTCTACCCTTTGTTTAGCCATGTGACTTTGTAGGGGTTGGTATGAGGTACCTTTTGCAATTTTAGTTTAGTTACTACCTCCTCTAAGATTATATTATCTGTAGAACCTGAGTCTACTATAACCTTGAAAACTTTTCCAAGAATTTTACACCTTACTCTAAAAAGAGCTCTTCTTTGCTTAGGTTCTTCTTTGACTAGTTGCCTTATCAACACTCTTCTAAACATCAGACTCTCTCCATTTTCAGACTCAATATGACTGATCTCAGTTGCCTTAGAACTCATGGTGTCCTCTTGTGCATAGGCCACTCTCTTTTCATTGCTTGAAGAAGATACTTTCTCTGGGCATCTATAAGCTGGATGACCTAGTTGATTGCAGTGATAACATTTCATGGTGGAAAAGTAAGAATTACTTCTACCTGCTCCTCTTCCTCTATTAAATCCTCCTCTTGATGATGTTTCACCTCCATGCTCAGTAAGCTTAGATTCTCCTTGGTTTCTTTGATCATTACCTCTTCCTTGGTAACCACCACGCTGTCCTCTTTGATCTCTTTGATCCCTGCCTTTGCCTCTGCCCCTGGAAGATTGATCTTGCTTCCTCTTATTCCTTTCTTCAATCTTAATAGCCAATTGATAACATTGGTGTACGGTTTTGGGGCTTAATAAGGCCATTTCTTCTTAGATATTCCACTTCAAACCATTTAGATACCTTGCCACTTTAAGGCTCTCATCCTCTATCACATTGGACCTCATACAAAGCTTTTGGAACTCTTCAGTATATGTGTTTACATCCAATTCTTTCTTCCTTAGGCTTTGCCTCCTCTTGTGCAATTAAATTTCATAATCATCAGGAATGTAGGCTTCTTTTACATTAGCAACCATACCTTTCCAAGTTGATATGAGTTGTTTGCCTTCTTTTTCCCTCTCAGTTTGAACAAACTTCCACCATGTCAAGGCTGATCCTCTCAGCCTGGACTTAACAACCTTCACCTTCTGAGCTTCAGTCACTCCATCACACTCAAAGTGATTCTCCATGCCCTCTATCCAATCCATGACTAAGTCTGGTTCCATCTTTCTACTGAATAATGGTATGCCTTCAAGTGCTTTTCCACTCAAGGCTTTCAATGCCTTCAAGAAAGGCTCCTCCTTCAAAATAGGGTTAGGTTCCAGAGTCTTGTCTTCCTCTGTAAACTCTTCTTCCTTTGGAATTCTTCCCTCAATCTGTGCACTCCTCACTACTGCCTCTAGTTGGGCTAATCTTTCCCTCAATCGATTATTGTCTTCTTCTTGCTCTTCAACCTTCTTAGCTAGCTCTGCATTTGTCAGCATGTTGGAAGAATCTCCTAACTCAATGTTTGTCATGCAATATTTCTTTCCCAAATCTTTCACTACTCTGATACCAATCTGATAGGGTGAGGATTGGATTGAGATAATCACAATCTCAATGCTCTGGGTCTCCAATAGATAAACCCTTGGTGTTTCACTCCACCAATCAACCTATAGGTCCTAAAGGTATTTAGGCACCCCTGGTCACTTGCCAACCTTGCTATCAATTTCAGTTTGCTGCTACCAAGCTGTTCTTGATGCTTTTCCTCACTTTCTCCATCTAGCCCTTAATCCCTTTAAAGACAAGACAACCTCTAAATCTTCCTAACAACGTTGCAGGGGTGTGCATAGGTTTCCTTGTCTTCTTTCTTGGACTGTTCAGCTTGTTCCAACCTCCAAAAGACCAAACAAAGGCTCTACCTTCTTGACCACCATGGTGAAGGTCCCTGCAACCACTGCACACATTTATTTCATGAAGTTACAGCACCCCTGCAATATTAGGTCTGATTTTCAACCACCTTTTCCAAACCGGGCATCACAAGCTCGCCTAGGAAAAGATTATAACCCTGCCTTCATAACTCACAAAGACTTCCATATTTAAACTATATATAAGGATGTAATCTAGCTTAGTTTCCACTACTTCCATACTTCCCAGTACGGGCAGGAAACAAGCTAAAACCCCGTTTTTCTGATCTTTACCAGACAAAACAGCGAATTAGAAAAGAACACAGTATTTACAAAAAGATAAAAGCGATGGAGAAACTAACTAAAATGCCACAAGAAATGTCTTGAAAGGTTTCACTACATGCTATTCAACACAACAAAAAGCTTTACTTAATTCATTTCTTGCAGCTGTCACACGCAAGAACAGAAAAATTAGACTTCTCCAACAAAAATCACTATTTTTCTTTTATTGTTCCCCTCAACTGCCGACGTAAAAAGCTTCCAACCCCTTCAAAAAGTCAAGAGATCTCTTTCCCCAAACATTAGGAACTTTTAGGTTTTCAATCTTCGCCTAAGAACGGCTAAAAGATTGCTTTTGTAAAACCACAGTGTGCTTTGCAATCTTTTACAAAAGCTTAGGAAACGACCACAAAAAGATTTCCCAATTTATTCAACTTTTACCTATGAACCAAAAGGTCCTCAAACACAATCCAAAAGGTGTTAAAGACCTTACACAACAAAAATAAATGGATTTTTAAAACAAGACCTCAAAAATATGCTTGCACCTTGGCACCTTGGCACCTTGGCAGGTGCTCCTGCACCAGCTCCCTTCTCACTTGCTTTTAGAGCTTCCTGTAGCTCTCTAATCTTATTAAGAATATTATTTTTGGTGGGATCTACAAAGTACTCAACCTCCTCTTCAACTAGCTCTAATGAAGGACTAGGAGCATGAGTCTAGATGGGGGACCCAGGAGTAGAAAAAATTGGAAAAGTTGGAGGTAATGATCTTGATGTAGAAGGTATGGCCAAGGTACTAGGAGCACTAGAAGACTCCCACACATGTATGTACTTCAACCTGTCTACCTCAATTTGCAGCTCAAAATTCCTTTCTACATTCTACTATACTCTCCAATAATGGTGTTTTACTTCTCCATCAAACTTTTCTTCTCAACTTCTTCTCTTTCAGCTATCTTTTGGGCTTTTGTAGTTGAATTTTCAGAAGCTCTTTTGATTATTAACCCCTCCCTTAGGTTTGGGCTAATATGAGTAACATAGGGCACAAGCCAACCTAAACTTAGGAAGTAATAAAATTAGGCAAAATATTTAACTCAATTTATAAAAAGGGGCCCGGCCTAGACGAAACAATGAGAAATAAGTCATTTTAATACCTACTCCGAAAAGCTAATGACCGAATATATCTCACCCAAGGTTTTACATGGAACATTAGGATTTTTATGAAACCCAAGGTAAAACCCAACCTTAGGTTCCTCCCAAACAATGTAACAAGCCAAGACAAGGGAAAAACATAAATGGAATTCAAATAACAAGATTTGAAACTCCATCAAATTCACCATGATGCACACCAATCCACCGAGTTACAGTTCCAAGATAGTGGGTGGATTGGTGGATGTCATTTCTAATTAGCCCTCAAACCCTTACACAGACACAATAGGGCAGTCCCTATATTTGATTGTTTAATCCCACAAAACAGTGATTGAGAACTTCAAAACAAATGAAAATGAAAGGGAACACATATATTTATCTATACCAATGATCTTAGAGCATTTCAAGCTTGTATGGATCCATACAACACAAAATAACTTCAAAAAAATTGTAAAAATGCAGAAAATTGCTTCAAGAATGTGGTATCTGATATGAAATTTTGGTATCAACTCCTCCAACAATTTCAATGGGATGGGAATACAATATGATAGAAATGGGATAAAAAATGCATCGTTTGAAGCATCAAACCAATATGCAAAGATGACATAAAGTGCTAACCCCTTAAACTAAAAAAGTTTCTTTTAACTTTAAGTTTGTTGGGTAGCCAATTCTTTTAAGTTATCAAATCCTACCATCATACATAATCAAAATTTTGTTGTTTTAAATGACTATGAGCACTAACTTTTACTATTTGAGGATGTTGAAACCTTGTCATAGAGAATTAGAACATTGATGCAACCACTAATCCTACCTTATTTAACATACCAAAAGTCTCCTAGCAATCAGACATAAGAAGATTTAAGATGACTTAAACTTTTTTTATTGCCAAAGCATAAACTTATGATGACTTTACAAGGTCTAGTACACACTCCCTCCTCATTAACCACCTAGACATATGGAAATTAAATTTAAATTTTCTGCTATTTTTAGTCATGGAGGTGTCCAATAAACCACTTGGTGGTGTTTCCCTTCAAGTTTATTTACTTGAATGAAGAGAAAAATTCCTTTGCTTACAATTAGAGAATACATTTGATGCCTTGGTTGTGTAACTGGTGAACCATAGTCACATTTAACACTTGTTACAAAGTTTGGGAGTTAAAACGTTAAGTAGATTTGATTTGTGATGGACACATTTGGACAGTAGTAACAATAACTTGCTATCTATCAAGACTTCACTACCTTATAACCTGTCAAATTCTAGTGATGAAATAATGGATTAATAATAATGTCACCTTCGGATCACATTACCATGAAAGAACTTCATCCAACATCCTTATGAGTGCAAGTACCACCAAATAGGTATTTGTCATATTTGTCCTCCTCGAGGTGAGGGAAATTTAGGAAGAGAAGAGGAAAGCGAGACATGTAGTAGGTCTAAAAGAGGGAGATCAACTAGAGGTCAAAATATTAGAAGAAAATTTTGTAAACGCATGGAATTTTTTCTTGCTGAAGGGGGGTCATGTTCTTATGATGATGAGAGCATAGGCAACATCGAGGTGCCCTTGAGGTAAAAACATCTATGGAAACAATGGGTACCCTAGGAACTTCCTCCAATAAACACTAATCTTTGTGTCAACGAGAGGATATATCGCATAGCACCATCGTCATTACATGGTTTTGGCCTATTTTGTATGGACAACATAAAGGTCTATTATGAGAAATTTACTAAGTTGATGGAGTATGTTGGACTCTGTTATAGTTACAAAGATTGGATGCAGCTGGTTCGATATACACAAAATATGCATAGGTATGCATTATCAGAAAATTATATACAACTAAAAGATAAGGATCAAAATAAAGGAGTGGCTAGGTACATTGACAGGAGGCCAAAAGCATCAGGGAATATTGAAGGGTTTATAAATAGTACATGACCCGGGTCAACAAATAAGCAACCCAATTGTATATTTGAGGCACAAGAGGGAAACTGTGTATTCATATGTGCGATAAAATGAATAACTGCAGGGGAAGAGTTTCTAATCGATTACAATTTGGATTGCTTAGATACAAAAACAATTACTATGGGGGTAGTATGTATTATATACCATTTTATCGAACCTCCAATTAATCACTCCAATAGACCATTTTATTATTATGTTTTTTTCGTAAGTCTATTGGTTTCATTTCGGTAATGTTTTTTATATTTAATTTTTGTCACAGAGGGACATTGATCATACGAGGAAGGCTCTGACCCAGAGCACAGATCGTGATCCATCTTCAGGCACTTCTATCTAATAGGTTTACCTCATTGTAATTGTACAAATTAGATACGAGCAAAATGTTTTATTATTATGTTTTTTTCATGAGTTTATTGGGTGAATTTCGATAATGTTTTTAATATTCTTGTTGCAGTTGGCTGATCAAGGAAAGGCACCAGCAGTACAGGAGAGCATCCATATGGAGGTGCAGTCACTATTAAGCAATGATGACATCGCATTTTCCACAAACCTTGTGGATATGATGAGGAAGGCCCAAAAAAAATGCAATGAAGAAATCCTTAAGTTGGTATTCATAGTGCTTCAAATAGATGAGATAAGAGAAAGGGTTAAAATATTGTCTCAGAGGGCATAGAAATTGCAAGTAAGCTGTCATGAGATCTTTAATTATAAATAAGTTTAGTCATGGTTTTATATTTTGTACTCTTTTATGTCATGAACTAAAATATGTGTTGGTTTTATAGGATTATTTGCGTCCCCATCATGCTGCTGGCCATGATCTTCCTATGCATACAACACATCATCTGACCCCATCATCCATTCCTATATTGTTGACTGAAATGTCGGCAACACATAGCATGCATGCATTTGGTAGTGCACCATCTGGAAGCAAACACATGCCACTACATGTGTCAGTACCTGTGGATACAAAGGCCTCTAGTACTAGTGATGTTTTAGCAGCATTTTTTGGATCTTCCCGTATTACTAGTACGGGAACATTGCCAGTAACATTTGTGGTGACCGAGGATTTCCTTCCCATAAAGATAGAGAAGGTCCCATGTACTTTAAAATGTTCTAATTATTACTATATATAATCCAATTAAAATTTACTTATTGATCACTCTTTATACACTAATGATCCCATGATCATTTTGCAGGAAATGATGTTTTTTATAAACATCTAAGTGATCTTATATTGGAGCTCTTTGATCCCACCATACGTACATGGTAGAATGCCCAAAATCAAGATTTAAAAGATGAGCTCATTAACCGTTTAGTTGTGTTGTTTGGTGATGAAACATTCAACCAAACCAAGGTCCTTAAGAAAGCTGGTACTTATCTAAAGTATGCGAAGGACCAATATAGGTCACATTTATAGAAGAACATAAAGTATGAGCATCCCCCTATGATTCTAGAGAGGGACTGGAAGGTGTGTATGAGAAAATGTGTCAATTAAATTGAATCTAATCTAATACACCAATGAAACATTAGATTGAAGAAAACTAAATAAATAAATCAAATCCAAACTCTAAACAACAGCTTCTTCAAATTCATTCCATTGTCCTCTATCTCCAAGGTTTCGCTTCAATATGTTTTCTCTGAGTTGTGCAAACATAGCTTATAGAATGGCACTTGAGAGAATGAGATTATTAAAATGCATATGCATCTACAAGATTGAGCTTATTGAATTGAAATGATATGAAATGCTTAATATGCGACTATAATAACTATGCATGAAAGTATGAGATTCGAGGTCCTTTTTAGTTAATGAAAGAGCTGTATTTATAGATTTTTGAAGGTAGGAATTCGATTGGCCAAGATCGACGGTCGAGTTCAAACCTGTTGAAATGAACGGTGAGAGATTGAGAATTTGAAAAGATAGAATTCTGAAAGACAGAAAATGAAGAGACAAATTGAAAGGTGTCTCTCATAATTAAATAAATATTTAATTATGTGTGAGAGAAATGTGAAAAGGCTTTAATTAAATATTGTAAATATTTAATTATGAGAAAAGGAAAAAGCCTTTTAATTAAATATTAAGAATATTTAATTTTTGTGAGAGAAGTGGGAATTTGGAAAATGATTAAATATTGAAAATATTTAATTAAATGTGGAGGGAAGAATAATCATTTAAACTTAGAATTTAAAATTTGATAATTAATGTAAATAAATTGTAAAATTTATTTAATTAATTTAGAAGAATTAGAAAATGAACAATATAAATAAATAATTAAATTTATTTATATGTAGAAGACTTAAGAAACACTAATTAAATAATTCATATTTAATTAATTAACAAGTTTGATCGACCGTGACCATTTTTAGATGTGTACATTTTGCCCCTCTTTGAAGTGATGTGTTTTATACATTGCTTCAAAGAATTTGCCCCTGACTTTGAAAAATTGCTGATGATGCTATATGCCCCCTCGAGAGATGAATCGCATGATGAGAATGATTATGAGACTGATTTGGAAGATGTTCAGATGATTTCGGAGAAAAATGGTGATTTAACTCTCGAAATAGCAATTTTCCCAGTAATAAGTGCTATTTTTACCGCTTTAAAAGATGAAAAAGGTGAAATGTCACTTTCATTTGAACGGTAACCTTTGAGAAAAAATTGGAGCTCTGAGAGAGATAAAAGCAATGCCGATCCCGTATGAGAGCCACAGATTCGAGCGAGGTCACCGTCATTAGAGACCACCAACGTATGGACCTCCGGTAAGTCGATCCAAACCTCTCCGTAAATTTTTTATGCATTTTTAGATGTTTTTTCAAATTTTTTCAAAATTCAGAATTTTGTTTTAGCACATGCGATAGGTCTTTTAGCACATATGGTAGATAGTTTAGCGCATCCAAGCTCATGCATAGGAATAGAACAGTCGTGCATAGAGGCCAGATAATCGCGCATAGGGGAATTGGCTCATAGGATAGATAAAATGGTGCATCCATGAAACCTCCCTACAGACAATGATAAAGTAGCGCATATGTGATTTAGCGCATCCATGCACTGTTATAGCGCATTTGATTAATGAATTAGAACATACATGAAATGGCGCATCCGTGGACTATTTTAGCACATCCATGGAATAAAATGGCGCGTTGATGGTTTTAGCCCATTGATTGACTGTTTTAGCGCATTTATGAATTTTTGCCAATTTACAATTTAAAAGAAAAATTGATGCATGCTTGATGATTGTTCCTAGATTAGACAACAGATTTTTTACGCATTTGAATATCATCGATGAATAGATTTGATAAATTTTCCTTCGTGCTTGAAGAACAAATAGATTTGATAAATTTTGCTTCCATGCGATATGAAAAACAAAATAGAGATGATAATTTGCTTTCCTGATTGAAAGTCAAATAGATTAAGTCATGATGACTATTGAATTTTTTTCCATGCTATATGAAAAACAAATTAGATGATAGATTTGCTTTCCTGTTTGAAAGTCAAATTAAGTCATGAT
>CM021100.1:227044349-227436470 GCA_007115665.2 Sequoiadendron giganteum | reverse complement strand
CAAGTCACACTCTAAAATATATTTATCAAGTTATGCAAGGGAAACATCATAGTAGTGAATGATAATAGAGACAAAGGCAGAGTTAATTATTCAAACAAAATGGGAAGTGGTGGATTTGTTAGGATACATGGGCAGCTATATTGATGTTAGTAACCGCCCAATGAATGGTGAAAAGGACGTGATTGTGAATTGCTATGAAGGAGCCAAAACATTCCCTTATCCTAGCTACCAAATAATAGGGGTCGATGAGTTTATATTACAAAGAATGGATTTAAAGGGGGAATTCAAACACAAGTAGCTTTCCTCTATTGTAATTGTAATCTTTGAAGAGGTGCCTTACATCATTAAGGAACAAGAGGATGGCGTGGAAATACAAGTAGGGTTTTTTCTTTCCAAGCCGCATTATCACTAAGTGACTAGCATAAGGTTATAAGGCATTTTCGCCACATATCAAAAGTTGGCCGTGTCTCCTAAAGGAATCACAACTCCTTCACTTCTTTGGTAGCCACCTCTCTACAAGACATCACAAGAAGGCAATTGTATCCTATAATGAAGTTGAGATAGATTGGAGCTTCAGGTCTATTTGATAAATATTGGTGCTATCACCAAGGAAGGACCAGTAATAGCTATGAGGAATTTCTTAGCCGCCGACTCCAATTGCCAAGCATATGATCATTCATGTAAAAAGGCCTTTACTAACCGTGCCTGGCATTAGCATTGATCAAGTTTGACAAGTCAACTTCTATTTTCCAATCAATATTTAATTCTATAAATTATGTAATACGGACGGCTATGGTTAAGTTATCATTTAATCTGTAATAATGAATGATTGCATAGAAAATTGCATCTACTTTAATCTAGTTTAGACCTATATAGAAATCAATTAAATAACTGAAGGATAAATCCAATATTTATCTGCATACTTCTAATTGGATTGAGGAGTCTGTGAGAATTTGCAAACTATAGGATTTACAAATCTGCATATACAAAGTATAAACTATTATAGTCAAAAATCATGCAAATAGTTTGACAAAATTGTTTACATTGTAAAACTTGTAAAATCGTAAACTTTCTAGTCAAAGTGGTAAGGAATACTACATTCTTGACCTAGATTAAATATACACTGCCTTCTCAAACCAAAATGATTTTCACAACTATCACTCTATACTATGCAATTTTGAAATCGTTCCAGAGTTGTTCTATATCGTATGGCATATGGGCGAAGTGTCTTTAGATAATTTTGAGTTGGTGCGTACCATACAGTGTACAATCAAATTGATTTCACACTAATTGCTTTGTGGTGGCCCTACGTTGCACTTCTTTCCCAATCTCCTTCACCATACAATCTTGATCTCTCTTCTCCGTACGGCTCTACCCTTGCTTCATTGTACAGTTTCAATCCTCCACTATATGGTTGCAACCTTCCTTTGCCATACCTATATGGTTTTACCCTTCCTATGGTCTGAAATGTCTTCAATCATACAATGCTATATTGTCGTACATTTTGCCTTTGGTGTCTCCGTATGATTCACCCTTTCTCTCATACGATCAAGCACTCTTGTTGTACTGCTTTGTTTTGCCATCATCCTTATAGCTGTATGCTCTTTCTTTCCAATCATGTGGTATAACCCTTTTGAGTGTATTGATTCCATACAATACGCTGTCTTCTGTGAACCATTTTGTAGGCCGTACGATGCTCTCTTCACTCTACAAGCTTCTTCCTTGTATGGTTCTTTTGCCTTGTCTCTACATAATAACCCTCGGTCGTACGGTACGGTTTGTTCCTTGTAAAATTTTATAACTCCCTTTGTGTCGTATTAGTTGTAGTTTATAATTCCTCATTGCCAATATTTGAACTAATCCTCATACTTCAAGTTTTCTTATTTTTAAGTTTTTCATATTTTCTACTATAGTATTTTTTTCTTTTTGACTTATAATTTTTTTGTTTTTCCCGCTTTCTGAAACTTTTATCATTTTCAACTCTATCAATTTTTTTTTGTTTTTTTGTGTTTTATTCTTTTTATCTTCTTCTTTACCATTAAATTTTCTTTTTTGGCTCTTCCTTTCCTCCCATCTTCTTACCTTCACCTCTGATGCATACTACCATTTACAAGAAGAAGGTGTTCTTTTATATTTCTCTTCTTCACAACATGTTCCTAGATGTTCCAAATTGAAAAAATTATCTGAGAGGAGTGGGTCCTGTACCTTTATAGTTGTCATTGACGTACCTCACTCCGTAATGTTGATATCGTGTAACGTTTTCTCCTTCCATTGTCGGTAGACCCACTAGATTTGGTATCACTTGCCACAGTCTAGTGGAAGTCACTAGTGGAGATAGCTTCAAATTGTGTTCTCTGGCACATTTGTTTACTTCTTTGTTTTATTCATTTGTTTGGGTGATGAACATATCTTCCACCATTATTAAATCTTTCAGGCATGGTCCTTCCTTTTCTTGATACTTGTCCCTGTCGTATTTGTCCGAGTTGTCTTTGTCCAAGTCATCTTCCTTTTGGACTTCTTTTTCCTTTCTTTCCTTCTTAGCTTCTTTGTTGAGTTCATAGGACACGTATCCTCTTCTTTCTCCTTCATAAGGTGTATGAAATTTCCAGTGGCCCCATACTCTTCTCCACATCGCTGATGTTTCGAACAGGGCTTTCGTTAAATGTTTATGTATCCATTGTACTGTAATCCCTTCTACTTTTTTCTTGACGAGTCTTTATTCCACTATAGTATCTCCAAACCAATAACATGATTTCAATGCATGGAAAATGTATATATAATATGTACTTTCAGTGATAGGGCGAGGATTGGATTGAGATAATCACAATCTCAATGCTCTGGGTCTCCAATAGATAAACCCTTGGTGTTTCACTCCACCAATCAACCTATAGGTCCTAAAGGTATTTAGGCACCCCTGGTCACTTGCTAGCCGTACTATCAATTTCAGTTTGCTGCTACCAAGCTGTTCTTGATGCTTTTCCTCACTTTCTCCATCTAGCCCTTAATCCCTTTAAAGACTAGACAACCTCTAAATCCTCCTAACAACGTTGCAGGGGTGTGCATAGGTTTTCTTGACTTCAAAAACGATCTAGGAATGGTCCTTGTCCAAGCTCAACTCACCTTTCTTCTATCGCTGCCATCATACCCTAGGTTAGGGTTCTAGGAGGGCTACTAGGATTAGGCCTCCCAACATAAGAAAAATGCTTATCACTCCTCTCCTTCACCTTAGCAGGCCAAACTTGCTTCTGTCACCCTTGCTCAAATTTGGAACACTAACAGATTTTCAAGGTATTGGACTGTTTTCTGCCCATACATATGGTGTACCCTGTTCTTGCAAGAACTAAGGTTTCCTTGGCTTCTTTCTTGGACTGTTCAGCTTGTTCCAACCTCCAAAAGACCAAACAAAGGCTCTGCCTTCTTGACCAACATGGTGAAGGTCCCTGCAACCACTGCACGCATTTATTTCATGAAGTTACAACACCCCTGCAATATTAGGTCTGATTTCCAACCACCCTTTTCCAAACCGGGCATCACAAGCTCGCCTAGGAAAAGATTATAACCCTGCCTTCATAACTCACAAAGACTTCCATATTTAAACTATATACAAGGATGGATTCTAGCTTAGTTTCCACTACTTCCATACTTCCTGGTACGGGCAGGAAACAAGCTAAAACCCCATTTTTCTGATCTTTACCAGAGAAAACAGTAAACTAGAAAAGAACACAGTATTTACAAAAAGATAAAAGCGATGGAGAAACTAACTAAAATGCCACAAGAAATGTCTTGAAAGGTTTCACTACATGCTATTCAACACAAAAAAAGCTTTACTTAATTCAGTTCTTGCAGCTGTCACACGCAAGAACAGAAAAATCAAACTTTTTTCCAAAAAAAAAAATCACTGTTTTCTTTTATTTTCAGTTCACTGCAGATGTTCCCATTCTCCAACTTCTCCAACCACCAACAAATTGGTTGAGAGACTCTCTTTTACAAACCTCACAGGTAGTTACACATTCATGGGTCAGACATAACCACCAACTTTAGCAAAAATTGCACTTTTGCAACATTTTTGGACTTTTTTCAATTATTCCAACTTCTAGTGATTCCTAGCAGAGAATTTCACTCATACAAATAAGAACCACTAAATAACCTTTGTTATAACCTTCTCTAACTCTACTAGCTCAAAATGAAATGGTCAACATGACCAAGAAGCATTAAAACATAAAAAACACAAAAAATCTCCTAGTGTTCCTCTTTGTTTCCTAGGTGCTCCTACACCATTCTCCCCCTCTCTGCACAAAAGTCAAGGAACTTGAGGTGAGATCAGTGATAGATCAATGCCTAGCTTCTTGAAGTCAGCTTCCTCAATCCAAGTAGCCTCAGACTCATGTTTTTTTCTCCACTTGACAAGGTGCTCCATGTATTCCTTGTGTCTTGTAGCCTTCTTCACCCTGGACTCCAAGATCTTCTCTGCCTGAGGTTTCTCTTGAGTAGGAAGGGGTATATTACTAATATCCTAAAAGATCTCCTAACTGTTCTGAACTTCATCACTAACTGTCCCCTTGTACTTGATCAAATCAGCAACATTAAGTACTGGAGATATGCCCAAATCTGGTGGTAATTCTACCTTGTATGCATTCTTGCCATATTTGGCTAACACCTTACATGGTCCTACTCTTTTCATCTGCATTTTGGTTGACATTCCCTTCTGCAACCTTGATTTGTTAAGATGGACCATAACATAGTCACCTACTACAAATTGCACATCTCTCCTTGACACATCAATTTTATCTTTCAATTTTTGTGTTGCTGCTGTGATTGTCTTCTTAACCTGCTCATGAATCTCCTTCATGGTCTGAGTGAAGTCTTCTGCATGTCCACTCCTATTCTCCATTGTTCCAAGGTCTCTGAGTTCACAAACACCTCTTGGGTGCATCCCATACACAACTTCAAATGGACTTTTCCCTGTAGTTCTATTAACACTATCATTGTAAGCATACTCAGCTTGAGAAATCACCACATCCCAGGTCTGTCCATATTCCTTTGTCAAGCATCTCAAAAGATTACCTAACACTCTGTTAACCACCTCTGTTTGACCATCAGTCCGAGGATGGTAAGCTGATCCAAATGATAAATTTGTTCCCAATCTGCTCCATAATGTTTTCCAAAAATGGCTCATGAATTTCACATCCCTGTCTGATACAATACTTAATGGCAAACCATGGATCCTTACTATCTCCCTGAAGAAAAGATGGGCTATGTAACTTGCATCATGTGTAGTCTTGCAAGGGATAAAGTGACTCATCTTGCTAAATCTGTCCACAACTACATAAATACTGTCAAAACCAGTTTTGGTCTTAGGAAGACCTACCACAAAATCCATGCTCACACACTCCCATGGTCTATAAGGAATAGGTAGGGGTTGATAAAGACCAGCATTGCTAGCTCCTCCCTTAGCTCTCATGCACACAACACACTGTTCCACATATTTCCTAACATCTTTTGCTAACTTAGGCCAGTAATAGAACCTTTGAACAAGCTCTAAAGTTTTATTAATACCAAAATGCCCACTAAGACTGCCATTATGTTTTTCTTGAATCAAATTTTCCCTCATAGACCCTCTTGGAACACATAACAGATTACCCTTAAATAACAATCCATTTTGTAGTGTATACTCAGCATATTGACTATGAAAGTGATTTTCAAAATCAGATCATACCTTGTAGGCTTCTGAGAAGTCTTCATCTTCACCATAGAGGTCTTTGAAACTCTCTAATCCAATACTCTTCAACTGTATTTCTTGGACTGTCAACAACCTTCTGCTCAATGCATATGCTACCTTATTCATTGTTCCCTTTTTGTGCTTGATAGTGAATGTGAAAGCTTGGATGTATTCCATCCATTTCAAATTCCTATTACTTAACTTCTCTTGGGTATTGATGTAACTAAGTGCCTGGTTATCAGTGAAGACCACAAACTCCTTGGGTAACAAATAATGCCTCCACTTCCTAAGGGACTACACTAAGGCATATAATTCAAGATCATAGGTAGAATATTTTTGCTTGGCTTCATTGAGATTTTCACTAAAGAAGGCTATAGGCCTACCTTCTTGACTAAGTACTCCACCTACTGCTACTCCACTTGCATCACACTCAACTGTGAATAACTTGTCAAAACTAGGTAATAATAGAATTGGTTGAGTTGCCACTTCTTGTTTCAGTTTTTCAAATCCTTTACCAACCTCTTGAGTCCATTTAAACTTTGTTTTTAGACCACCTTTAATAGTATCTAGGACTGGTGCACATATACCACTGAAATTCCTTATGAATTTTCTATAAAATTGGGCTAAACCATGAAAACTTCTTACCTCGGTTGCTGTGGTTGGTGTAGGCCAGTTTAGGATGGCTTCCACCTTACTTGGATCCATCTTCAAGGTTTCTTGGGAAACTACAAACCCCAAATACACAAGTTCTTGCTTGAAGAACTCACACTTCACAAGGTTAATTACCAATTGTTCTTCTTCCAGCCTTTTAAGAACCATTTCCACATGCTTCAAATGTTCTTCTGCTATCTTACTGAAAATCAGTATGTCATCCAAGTAGACTACCACAAAAATCCCTATGAAGTCCTTAAGCACCCCATTCATTAGTCTCAAGAACATGCTAGGGGCATTTGAGAGGCCAAATGGCATCACTTTCCACTCATATAACCCATCATTTGTCTTAAAAGTTGTCTTCCACTCATCTCCATCTTTAATCCTAATTTGATGGTAGCCACTCTTGAGGTCTAACTTGGTGTAATACTGTGCTCCTCCAAGGCAATCCATCAAATCTTCAATTCTAGGTATTGGGAACCTATACCTAATGGTGATCCTATTAATTGCTCTAGAATCAGTACAAAGTCTCCATTTACCTCCTTTCTTAGTTGCCAACACCACTGGGACAGCACATGGGCTGATGCTCTTTTGAATTAGACCTTGATTCAACAATTCTTCCACTTGCCTAGCCACCTCTAAGTTCTGATCAGGTGTAAGCTTGTATGCTGCTTTATTTGGCAATGAGGCTCCAAGTATGAAGTCAATTTGATGACTTATTGCTCTCTTTGGGGGTAGAGTTATAGGTGTTCCATCACTCACTATACTCTTGTATTTCTCAAGCAACCTTTGGACTGCTTCTGGTAAGACTGTCCTTTCAGCCTTTTCATCCTCTTTGGGCTGCATCATAATCACATACCCTTCATTTCCTTGATGTAGATTGCTGATAAACTCTTTACCACTGCTCAACATGATGTTTGGTACCTTGGACTATCCCTCGTCTTCCTCGGTCAATGACTACAGCTTGAAAGTTCTTCCATCCTTCTTGAATTCAATGGTGTTCTCCTTCCCATGATATATAGCACCTCTGTCATATTGCCATGGCCTGCCAAGTAGCAGATGGCATGCATCCATGGGTAATACATCACAAACTAGCTTATCTTTATAGCCTCCAATTGAAAATTCCACTGCTACTTGTTCATTCACCAAAACACTCTACCCTTTGTTTAGCCATGTGACTTTGTAGGGGTTGGTATGAGGTACCTTTTGCAATTTTAGTTTAGTTACTACCTCCTCTAAGATTATATTATCTGTAGAACCTGAGTCTACTATAACCTTGAAAACTTTTCCAAGAATTTTACACCTTACTCTAAAAAGAGCTCTTCTTTGCTTAGGTTCTTCTTTGACTAGTTGCCTTATCAACACTCTTCTAAACATCAGACTCTCTCCATTTTCAGACTCAATATGACTGATCTCAGTTGCCTTAGAACTCATGGTGTCCTCTTGTGCATAGGCCACTCTCTTTTCATTGCTTGAAGAAGATACTTTCTCTGGGCATCTATAAGCTGGATGACCTAGTTGATTGCAGTGATAACATTTCATGGTGGAAAAGTAAGAATTACTTCTACCTGCTCCTCTTCCTCTATTAAATCCTCCTCTTGATGATGTTTCACCTCCATGCTCAGTAAGCTTAGATTCTCCTTGGTTTCTTTGATCATTACCTCTTCCTTGGTAACCACCACGCTGTCCTCTTTGATCTCTTTGATCCCTGCCTTTGCCTCTGCCCCTGGAAGATTGATCTTGCTTCCTCTTATTCCTTTCTTCAATCTTAATAGCCAATTGATAACATTGGTGTACGGTTTTGGGGCTTAATAAGGCCATTTCTTCTTAGATATTCCACTTCAAACCATTTAGATACCTTGCCACTTTAAGGCTCTCATCCTCTATCACATTGGACCTCATACAAAGCTTTTGGAACTCTTCAGTATATGTGTTTACATCCAATTCTTTCTTCCTTAGGCTTTGCCTCCTCTTGTGCAATTAAATTTCATAATCATCAGGAATGTAGGCTTCTTTTACATTAGCAACCATACCTTTCCAAGTTGATATGAGTTGTTTGCCTTCTTTTTCCCTCTCAGTTTGAACAAACTTCCACCATGTCAAGGCTGATCCTCTCAGCCTGGACTTAACAACCTTCACCTTCTGAGCTTCAGTCACTCCATCACACTCAAAGTGATTCTCCATGCCCTCTATCCAATCCATGACTAAGTCTGGTTCCATCTTTCTACTGAATAATGGTATGCCTTCAAGTGCTTTTCCACTCAAGGCTTTCAATGCCTTCAAGAAAGGCTCCTCCTTCAAAATAGGGTTAGGTTCCAGAGTCTTGTCTTCCTCTGTAAACTCTTCTTCCTTTGGAATTCTTCCCTCAATCTGTGCACTCCTCACTACTGCCTCTAGTTGGGCTAATCTTTCCCTCAATCGATTATTGTCTTCTTCTTGCTCTTCAACCTTCTTAGCTAGCTCTGCATTTGTCAGCATGTTGGAAGAATCTCCTAACTCAATGTTTGTCATGCAATATTTCTTTCCCAAATCTTTCACTACTCTGATACCAATCTGATAGGGTGAGGATTGGATTGAGATAATCACAATCTCAATGCTCTGGGTCTCCAATAGATAAACCCTTGGTGTTTCACTCCACCAATCAACCTATAGGTCCTAAAGGTATTTAGGCACCCCTGGTCACTTGCCAACCTTGCTATCAATTTCAGTTTGCTGCTACCAAGCTGTTCTTGATGCTTTTCCTCACTTTCTCCATCTAGCCCTTAATCCCTTTAAAGACAAGACAACCTCTAAATCTTCCTAACAACGTTGCAGGGGTGTGCATAGGTTTCCTTGTCTTCTTTCTTGGACTGTTCAGCTTGTTCCAACCTCCAAAAGACCAAACAAAGGCTCTACCTTCTTGACCACCATGGTGAAGGTCCCTGCAACCACTGCACACATTTATTTCATGAAGTTACAGCACCCCTGCAATATTAGGTCTGATTTTCAACCACCTTTTCCAAACCGGGCATCACAAGCTCGCCTAGGAAAAGATTATAACCCTGCCTTCATAACTCACAAAGACTTCCATATTTAAACTATATATAAGGATGTAATCTAGCTTAGTTTCCACTACTTCCATACTTCCCAGTACGGGCAGGAAACAAGCTAAAACCCCGTTTTTCTGATCTTTACCAGACAAAACAGCGAATTAGAAAAGAACACAGTATTTACAAAAAGATAAAAGCGATGGAGAAACTAACTAAAATGCCACAAGAAATGTCTTGAAAGGTTTCACTACATGCTATTCAACACAACAAAAAGCTTTACTTAATTCATTTCTTGCAGCTGTCACACGCAAGAACAGAAAAATTAGACTTCTCCAACAAAAATCACTATTTTTCTTTTATTGTTCCCCTCAACTGCCGACGTAAAAAGCTTCCAACCCCTTCAAAAAGTCAAGAGATCTCTTTCCCCAAACATTAGGAACTTTTAGGTTTTCAATCTTCGCCTAAGAACGGCTAAAAGATTGCTTTTGTAAAACCACAGTGTGCTTTGCAATCTTTTACAAAAGCTTAGGAAACGACCACAAAAAGATTTCCCAATTTATTCAACTTTTACCTATGAACCAAAAGGTCCTCAAACACAATCCAAAAGGTGTTAAAGACCTTACACAACAAAAATAAATGGATTTTTAAAACAAGACCTCAAAAATATGCTTGCACCTTGGCACCTTGGCACCTTGGCAGGTGCTCCTGCACCAGCTCCCTTCTCACTTGCTTTTAGAGCTTCCTGTAGCTCTCTAATCTTATTAAGAATATTATTTTTGGTGGGATCTACAAAGTACTCAACCTCCTCTTCAACTAGCTCTAATGAAGGACTAGGAGCATGAGTCTAGATGGGGGACCCAGGAGTAGAAAAAATTGGAAAAGTTGGAGGTAATGATCTTGATGTAGAAGGTATGGCCAAGGTACTAGGAGCACTAGAAGACTCCCACACATGTATGTACTTCAACCTGTCTACCTCAATTTGCAGCTCAAAATTCCTTTCTACATTCTACTATACTCTCCAATAATGGTGTTTTACTTCTCCATCAAACTTTTCTTCTCAACTTCTTCTCTTTCAGCTATCTTTTGGGCTTTTGTAGTTGAATTTTCAGAAGCTCTTTTGATTATTAACCCCTCCCTTAGGTTTGGGCTAATATGAGTAACATAGGGCACAAGCCAACCTAAACTTAGGAAGTAATAAAATTAGGCAAAATATTTAACTCAATTTATAAAAAGGGGCCCGGCCTAGACGAAACAATGAGAAATAAGTCATTTTAATACCTACTCCGAAAAGCTAATGACCGAATATATCTCACCCAAGGTTTTACATGGAACATTAGGATTTTTATGAAACCCAAGGTAAAACCCAACCTTAGGTTCCTCCCAAACAATGTAACAAGCCAAGACAAGGGAAAAACATAAATGGAATTCAAATAACAAGATTTGAAACTCCATCAAATTCACCATGATGCACACCAATCCACCGAGTTACAGTTCCAAGATAGTGGGTGGATTGGTGGATGTCATTTCTAATTAGCCCTCAAACCCTTACACAGACACAATAGGGCAGTCCCTATATTTGATTGTTTAATCCCACAAAACAGTGATTGAGAACTTCAAAACAAATGAAAATGAAAGGGAACACATATATTTATCTATACCAATGATCTTAGAGCATTTCAAGCTTGTATGGATCCATACAACACAAAATAACTTCAAAAAAATTGTAAAAATGCAGAAAATTGCTTCAAGAATGTGGTATCTGATATGAAATTTTGGTATCAACTCCTCCAACAATTTCAATGGGATGGGAATACAATATGATAGAAATGGGATAAAAAATGCATCGTTTGAAGCATCAAACCAATATGCAAAGATGACATAAAGTGCTAACCCCTTAAACTAAAAAAGTTTCTTTTAACTTTAAGTTTGTTGGGTAGCCAATTCTTTTAAGTTATCAAATCCTACCATCATACATAATCAAAATTTTGTTGTTTTAAATGACTATGAGCACTAACTTTTACTATTTGAGGATGTTGAAACCTTGTCATAGAGAATTAGAACATTGATGCAACCACTAATCCTACCTTATTTAACATACCAAAAGTCTCCTAGCAATCAGACATAAGAAGATTTAAGATGACTTAAACTTTTTTTATTGCCAAAGCATAAACTTATGATGACTTTACAAGGTCTAGTACACACTCCCTCCTCATTAACCACCTAGACATATGGAAATTAAATTTAAATTTTCTGCTATTTTTAGTCATGGAGGTGTCCAATAAACCACTTGGTGGTGTTTCCCTTCAAGTTTATTTACTTGAATGAAGAGAAAAATTCCTTTGCTTACAATTAGAGAATACATTTGATGCCTTGGTTGTGTAACTGGTGAACCATAGTCACATTTAACACTTGTTACAAAGTTTGGGAGTTAAAACGTTAAGTAGATTTGATTTGTGATGGACACATTTGGACAGTAGTAACAATAACTTGCTATCTATCAAGACTTCACTACCTTATAACCTGTCAAATTCTAGTGATGAAATAATGGATTAATAATAATGTCACCTTCGGATCACATTACCATGAAAGAACTTCATCCAACATCCTTATGAGTGCAAGTACCACCAAATAGGTATTTGTCATATTTGTCCTCCTCGAGGTGAGGGAAATTTAGGAAGAGAAGAGGAAAGCGAGACATGTAGTAGGTCTAAAAGAGGGAGATCAACTAGAGGTCAAAATATTAGAAGAAAATTTTGTAAACGCATGGAATTTTTTCTTGCTGAAGGGGGGTCATGTTCTTATGATGATGAGAGCATAGGCAACATCGAGGTGCCCTTGAGGTAAAAACATCTATGGAAACAATGGGTACCCTAGGAACTTCCTCCAATAAACACTAATCTTTGTGTCAACGAGAGGATATATCGCATAGCACCATCGTCATTACATGGTTTTGGCCTATTTTGTATGGACAACATAAAGGTCTATTATGAGAAATTTACTAAGTTGATGGAGTATGTTGGACTCTGTTATAGTTACAAAGATTGGATGCAGCTGGTTCGATATACACAAAATATGCATAGGTATGCATTATCAGAAAATTATATACAACTAAAAGATAAGGATCAAAATAAAGGAGTGGCTAGGTACATTGACAGGAGGCCAAAAGCATCAGGGAATATTGAAGGGTTTATAAATAGTACATGACCCGGGTCAACAAATAAGCAACCCAATTGTATATTTGAGGCACAAGAGGGAAACTGTGTATTCATATGTGCGATAAAATGAATAACTGCAGGGGAAGAGTTTCTAATCGATTACAATTTGGATTGCTTAGATACAAAAACAATTACTATGGGGGTAGTATGTATTATATACCATTTTATCGAACCTCCAATTAATCACTCCAATAGACCATTTTATTATTATGTTTTTTTCGTAAGTCTATTGGTTTCATTTCGGTAATGTTTTTTATATTTAATTTTTGTCACAGAGGGACATTGATCATACGAGGAAGGCTCTGACCCAGAGCACAGATCGTGATCCATCTTCAGGCACTTCTATCTAATAGGTTTACCTCATTGTAATTGTACAAATTAGATACGAGCAAAATGTTTTATTATTATGTTTTTTTCATGAGTTTATTGGGTGAATTTCGATAATGTTTTTAATATTCTTGTTGCAGTTGGCTGATCAAGGAAAGGCACCAGCAGTACAGGAGAGCATCCATATGGAGGTGCAGTCACTATTAAGCAATGATGACATCGCATTTTCCACAAACCTTGTGGATATGATGAGGAAGGCCCAAAAAAAATGCAATGAAGAAATCCTTAAGTTGGTATTCATAGTGCTTCAAATAGATGAGATAAGAGAAAGGGTTAAAATATTGTCTCAGAGGGCATAGAAATTGCAAGTAAGCTGTCATGAGATCTTTAATTATAAATAAGTTTAGTCATGGTTTTATATTTTGTACTCTTTTATGTCATGAACTAAAATATGTGTTGGTTTTATAGGATTATTTGCGTCCCCATCATGCTGCTGGCCATGATCTTCCTATGCATACAACACATCATCTGACCCCATCATCCATTCCTATATTGTTGACTGAAATGTCGGCAACACATAGCATGCATGCATTTGGTAGTGCACCATCTGGAAGCAAACACATGCCACTACATGTGTCAGTACCTGTGGATACAAAGGCCTCTAGTACTAGTGATGTTTTAGCAGCATTTTTTGGATCTTCCCGTATTACTAGTACGGGAACATTGCCAGTAACATTTGTGGTGACCGAGGATTTCCTTCCCATAAAGATAGAGAAGGTCCCATGTACTTTAAAATGTTCTAATTATTACTATATATAATCCAATTAAAATTTACTTATTGATCACTCTTTATACACTAATGATCCCATGATCATTTTGCAGGAAATGATGTTTTTTATAAACATCTAAGTGATCTTATATTGGAGCTCTTTGATCCCACCATACGTACATGGTAGAATGCCCAAAATCAAGATTTAAAAGATGAGCTCATTAACCGTTTAGTTGTGTTGTTTGGTGATGAAACATTCAACCAAACCAAGGTCCTTAAGAAAGCTGGTACTTATCTAAAGTATGCGAAGGACCAATATAGGTCACATTTATAGAAGAACATAAAGTATGAGCATCCCCCTATGATTCTAGAGAGGGACTGGAAGGTGTGTATGAGAAAATGTGTCAATTAAATTGAATCTAATCTAATACACCAATGAAACATTAGATTGAAGAAAACTAAATAAATAAATCAAATCCAAACTCTAAACAACAGCTTCTTCAAATTCATTCCATTGTCCTCTATCTCCAAGGTTTCGCTTCAATATGTTTTCTCTGAGTTGTGCAAACATAGCTTATAGAATGGCACTTGAGAGAATGAGATTATTAAAATGCATATGCATCTACAAGATTGAGCTTATTGAATTGAAATGATATGAAATGCTTAATATGCGACTATAATAACTATGCATGAAAGTATGAGATTCGAGGTCCTTTTTAGTTAATGAAAGAGCTGTATTTATAGATTTTTGAAGGTAGGAATTCGATTGGCCAAGATCGACGGTCGAGTTCAAACCTGTTGAAATGAACGGTGAGAGATTGAGAATTTGAAAAGATAGAATTCTGAAAGACAGAAAATGAAGAGACAAATTGAAAGGTGTCTCTCATAATTAAATAAATATTTAATTATGTGTGAGAGAAATGTGAAAAGGCTTTAATTAAATATTGTAAATATTTAATTATGAGAAAAGGAAAAAGCCTTTTAATTAAATATTAAGAATATTTAATTTTTGTGAGAGAAGTGGGAATTTGGAAAATGATTAAATATTGAAAATATTTAATTAAATGTGGAGGGAAGAATAATCATTTAAACTTAGAATTTAAAATTTGATAATTAATGTAAATAAATTGTAAAATTTATTTAATTAATTTAGAAGAATTAGAAAATGAACAATATAAATAAATAATTAAATTTATTTATATGTAGAAGACTTAAGAAACACTAATTAAATAATTCATATTTAATTAATTAACAAGTTTGATCGACCGTGACCATTTTTAGATGTGTACATTTTGCCCCTCTTTGAAGTGATGTGTTTTATACATTGCTTCAAAGAATTTGCCCCTGACTTTGAAAAATTGCTGATGATGCTATATGCCCCCTCGAGAGATGAATCGCATGATGAGAATGATTATGAGACTGATTTGGAAGATGTTCAGATGATTTCGGAGAAAAATGGTGATTTAACTCTCGAAATAGCAATTTTCCCAGTAATAAGTGCTATTTTTACCGCTTTAAAAGATGAAAAAGGTGAAATGTCACTTTCATTTGAACGGTAACCTTTGAGAAAAAATTGGAGCTCTGAGAGAGATAAAAGCAATGCCGATCCCGTATGAGAGCCACAGATTCGAGCGAGGTCACCGTCATTAGAGACCACCAACGTATGGACCTCCGGTAAGTCGATCCAAACCTCTCCGTAAATTTTTTATGCATTTTTAGATGTTTTTTCAAATTTTTTCAAAATTCAGAATTTTGTTTTAGCACATGCGATAGGTCTTTTAGCACATATGGTAGATAGTTTAGCGCATCCAAGCTCATGCATAGGAATAGAACAGTCGTGCATAGAGGCCAGATAATCGCGCATAGGGGAATTGGCTCATAGGATAGATAAAATGGTGCATCCATGAAACCTCCCTACAGACAATGATAAAGTAGCGCATATGTGATTTAGCGCATCCATGCACTGTTATAGCGCATTTGATTAATGAATTAGAACATACATGAAATGGCGCATCCGTGGACTATTTTAGCACATCCATGGAATAAAATGGCGCGTTGATGGTTTTAGCCCATTGATTGACTGTTTTAGCGCATTTATGAATTTTTGCCAATTTACAATTTAAAAGAAAAATTGATGCATGCTTGATGATTGTTCCTAGATTAGACAACAGATTTTTTACGCATTTGAATATCATCGATGAATAGATTTGATAAATTTTCCTTCGTGCTTGAAGAACAAATAGATTTGATAAATTTTGCTTCCATGCGATATGAAAAACAAAATAGAGATGATAATTTGCTTTCCTGATTGAAAGTCAAATAGATTAAGTCATGATGACTATTGAATTTTTTTCCATGCTATATGAAAAACAAATTAGATGATAGATTTGCTTTCCTGTTTGAAAGTCAAATTAAGTCATGATGACTGTTAAATTTGTTTCCATGCGATATGAAAAACAAATTAGATGATAGACTTGTTTTCCTGTTTGAAAGTCAAATTAAGTCATGATGACTGTTAAATTTGTTTCCATGTGATATGAAAAAAAAATTAGGTGTGATGTAAACTTGCTTGATGTATTGATTGATTGATGATATCCATTTGTGATTTATTTTGCATGCTTGCTTGATAATTTTGTAAAGGAGGATTTTGGTCTCCTTTAGATGAAAGAGAGATTTCCGCAGACATGGGAGATGATTCCCCGACTGTCCCATGATGATTTGGCAGTGATAGACGAGTGTGGCTTGAGAGCTCTGTTGAGTATCCCATAGTATTAGGTCAATAGGGGACTATTGACTACCCTAGTAGAGCGGTGGCACAGTGAGCACAACACCTTCCATTTGCCGATAGGAGAGATTACAGTGACGCCAGAGGATGTCTATAGGATTTTGGGTATTCCTGTGGTTGGAGAGCTTGTGATTTATGATCACAAGGAGATTGGGGGTACAAAGGCTTTGAGATGAGTCTTCCAGGATCCTCATGTCTACGGATATGAGATTCCCTAGAAGGAGATGACGGCAAGGTACGCCGCACTACCGTCGATTTTGGCGGGGATGATCGGTGGTTTCCTTTGTCCTGATCACAGGTCAAAGGGACTATCATTAGGGTGGGGTCGGATCTTGGAGGACATGCTTCTCCACCATACTAAATATGCATGGGGATCATGCATGTTAGCCCATCTGTATCATGACCTTCATCAGGTCGTGTATACAGGTGGGAAGAGTCTTTCCTATGGGGTGACTCTTTTACAGTTATTTGCATGGCAACATTTTGCAATCACTCGGCCTATTGTCAAGAGAGATCGCCCTCTCAGATTTCCATACGTTTATGCATACACAGGGCCCCTTGTCCAGCCGAGGCTGGGCAAACTAGAGTACTAGCGACGGGTACTGGATGATTTGGACACGCTCACCTAGCGACCGTATGTGGATTACGACCCACGATAGACAGACGACCTAGGGATGCCATATGTGGCGAGGCCAAGATACTTGATTGGACGCACCCGCTTTATTATTGAGAGATTTTTGAGTCAAAGGGTTCTGAGACAGTTTGGATGGGTTCAAATGATGCCCCAGGGGACGACACAGTATGCCAGGTGTCAAGGAGACATACCAGAGTGGGGGCCAGTTCTAACTATTGAGGCCACCAAAGAGGAGTACCTTGACCTGTAGCTCGGTGATTGGACCACACGACCAGAGGTCACAAATGCAGGGATGATAGGTGATTACACTGCATATTTCTACACACATCCCTTTCCATGGTTTACTAGTCCAGATGAGCCTGCCCCATTGATGGGAGGTCCAGTTATCCAGGCAGGGGTACAATAGCCACAAGGACATCCAGCAGCAAGGCAGCCACAAGATCAGGGGTAGGTACAGGCAGACATTGGTGGGGGAGCTATGGATATAGATGATGAGAGCTCTGAGACCGATGGGACAGAGGAGGAGTCAGATGACTCCGATGATGGGGATGATGGGGGTGGTGGGAGATAGAGACTGTTCTTTGATATTCCCTTCAGTACCAAGCCACGAACATCTAGAGCAGTGGGTCCGGCCAATACTTCAGCGCCGCGGATCACCATCAGAGCTCCGTCATAGGGACAGGTAGATGCTATGCAGATTGAGGTTCAGACTTTGAGGAGTCACTTAGCATAGGCCCAGGTGACCATCAGCCAGTTACAGGGACAGATAACACAACCTCCACCTCTAGACCCACAGATAGCACAGCTTATGGACGAGAGGGATACTTTCTGAGAGAGATGCATACAGGTCGAGGGGGTAGCTGAGAGATTACTGAGGTTAGTGGAGAGCACCTCTATTGGAGAGGTTGTGGCTGAGGGATTAGAGATTGCTCGAGAGGCTGAGTATTACAGGATGCGGTATTTTGAGGCAGTGCCACCTGAGCGGCGGATAGCCTTCACTCAGTCAGGTACTCGATCTCGGACTCACTCACGTAGTCACTCTAGGAGTGTGTCTAGGATTGTGGGCCAGCCACCGAGACGACATAGCAAAGCCTCCGGGATCAGAGATCCAGCGAGACCCACTACTTCCGGTGGTAGTAGTAACCATGAGCCATGGCCAGATGTCCCTCCTTGATGAACAGTTTATTATACACATTGATGCCATTGTATGATATATCTTTTTGAAGCATTTGATATCCTTGTATTCCTGGACATTTTTTTTTATGATTTCTATGATATGCAGTGGCGATTTGATTATATATGTGTTATGGATGTTTTATTTGGATTTTTATATGTTATGTATGTATGATGATGTAATGATGATAATATTTCTTTTATGATGTATGTATGGCATACAATATGTAAGATGTGAATGCTTTTAGATGAGATGTGTAATGTATGATGATGATGAAAAATGCACTTATGTAATGACCTTATGATATATGATGTAATGATGTGAAAAAAATGAATGCAATTTCTTATTTTATGAATGTGTGAAATATGCAGATGTATATGTTAATGAATGATGAATGATAATCATGCCTATAATGTAATGAATGCCTATGATGTATATTGATGTAAAATGATATGATAAGAAATATGATAATGAGATGATGAGATGTAACAAATGTCCAGTCTTACTCAACCATTGTCAAAAAAAAGATATTGTAAGAATGTGATCCACCCTCAAAAATCTATTTAAAAGGAACCTCAAGATGGAAATGAATTATGCAATACTAAATGAATTAATGCAACCCTAAATGAATTAACAAACCATTCTCATTGTTGCCATTTCTTGCTATGTTTAGTTATCATCATTGAGCCTTTTGATATGTTGAAAGTTAGTACAAGCATCAAAGGGTATGTTAGCACCAGTGATGACCTGAGTACTGCTTCCATAATGTTTAATGTAGCAAGTTAATACAAGCATCGAGGTATAATTGAACCAAGATGACCTGAGTATTGCTTGCATAAACAGACAAAAGTTAATCGTTTTCTTATGCAAATTCTGAAATGTCATCAATGATACGTTGTAGAGCATGTCCCGCGACCAATTCACATAATACTAATGGTTAACTTACAGACAGCAAGCAAAGAAAAATCATACTTCTTCCTTGTGATTCTAGTTCAGTACATCATTGAACCACTCCAAAGATATGATGTCATCAAATATCAAAACAACAATTTGCAACTTATGCTTGTAGGTTTTGTCATTAATTTTATTCAGATTAAGATCATCCAATTTGTCTTTTAAATCATCTATCAAGATAAACATGCAAGCTCAGAAACTATTGTTTTAGACATTCCGATGCTAGACACATGCTGCTGACTACCTCCTAGAAAAGCAAACTACCCCCTAGTGAGCTTGTACTCTGACTCTTTCTAGACACAACCATTGCGATGGATAAACCTCAAATCATCAAGCCATCATGAGATCCTTATCGTTTCAAGGAAAATGATGCGAATGTGATAGTGAGGTGTGTGTGATGCTGATGTGAGAATGTATATGCAGAATGAATCCTAATAGATGAGAGAGCTAAATGAAATCACAAACAATGCCTGTTTGCCAGGTTTTCACTGTTTGTTTTTATTGCACTTTTTCCTGATTTTATGATTTTTTTGCTATTACCAAGATGCCTGTTTGCCAGGTTTTCATCAAGGTAATGGGTTTTTTTTTTTTTCAGGACTTTTTGTATTGTTTTTTATTTTTTAAATGTTGTTGACCGGATCTTCAAACAGGTCCCCTTCTACTGTCGACAACTGATATGCCCCCAATCCATAGTTTGCAACGATAATGAATGGGCCTAGCCAATTTGCTTTAAACTTGCCTTTCTTTTCCCGATCTTGTTGATTTCGAGGGTTTTCTCTGAGGACCAAATCACCCACTTGAAAACTCTGTGGTTGTAACTGTGAGACATGATTTGTTGGTATCCCTTCATATGATTAACCGCAATTTGACATCGTTCATCAAGTAGTTCCAGCTCTTGTAACCTTGATACTCTGTAGTCTTCATCATTGATTAGCCCTTTGAGTGATACTCGAAGTGGAGGGATCTCAACTTCTAGTGATAAAATAGCTTCTGCTCCATAGACCAAAGAATAAGGAGTAGCTCCTCTCGGTGTGCAAATGCTTGTTCTATATGCCCATAATGCCAGATTTAACTAAACATGCCAATCACAACCTGCTTCATTCATTGTTTTCTTTAAAAAATTTAGAATTGTTTTGTTTGAAGCTTCAGCTTGACCATTCCCCTGTGGATAATAAGGTGTGGACTACCTGTGTTGGATGCAAAATCTTTCACATAGTTCATCAACTTCTTGATTTTTAAAGGGTCTACCATTATCTATTATAATGGAGCTAGGAATGCCATATCTGCACAATATATGATTCAAGATAAATGAAGAGATTTGTTTACCTGTAACAGTTGTCAGAGGAACAACTTTAATCCAGTTATTGAAATATTCAGTGGCTGTAATGATAAATTTGTGTCCATTTGAAGATGATGGATGTATCTTGCCAACCAAATCTAATCCCCACTGAGCGAAAGGCCATGTTGTGGTAAAAGGTTGTAATTATTGAGCAGAAGCATGAATGAGATTCCCATGAATCTGACATTTGGCATATTTCTTCACAAAGGTGAATGATTCTTTCTCCATGTTTGGCCAGTAGTATCCTAATCTTACAAGTTTCTTCGCTAAGGTTAGTCCACTTGAATGTGTCCCACAAATTCCACCATGGACCTCTTGTAAGGCTTTTTTTGATTCATCGCGTTCAAGACACCTAAGGAGGGTACCATCCAAACCATGCCAGTATAAGATGTTAGCAATTAAGGTGTAATGGGATGATTGACGAATGAAATTCCATTTTTGATTCCTAGACAAGCCTAAGGGTAAAGTAGCATCTTTCAAGTAAGTGTAAATTTGGCCATATAAGGAAGAGTCAGAAAGCGTAAGATGGCAAATGATTTGTGTTTCAGGATTGTCATGGGTGGGAGAAAAAAATTGTTCCACCAGGAAATCATATCATCTCTGATTATCTGACAATGGGAGTAGAGAGGCGATTGTAGCCATAGCGTCCACTGCTTTATTATCAATGCGTGGAATCTGTATGAACTTGATGTTAACAAATTATTTATTGAGATCTTCCACCATTATTTTGTAAGGTGTCAACTTGTCATCTTTAGTGTGATATTCATCATTGATTTGGTTTATAACAAGTTGTGAATAACCAAAAACCTAAAGTTCTACGATCTTCCAATCTACTGCAATTTTCATGCTGATTATCAATGCCTCATATTCAACTATGTTGTTTGTGTAGGGAAACACTAGCTGATAAGATTTTGGGATCGTATGTCCTTGAGGTGTAATAAAAAGAATTCCTGCTCTTGAGCCATGTTGAGTATAAGAACCATCAAAGTAGAGTGACCATGACTGTTCAATACCCACTGTAAAAACATCGACATCAGGAAAATCAACATGTATTGGGTGTTCTGCTATCATTGGTGCTTCTGCTAGTTGATCTATAATTACTTGTCCCTTTATAGATTTTCGATCCATATATTGAATATCAAACTCGCTTAAGATCATGACCCATTTAGCCAACCTGCCAGTTAAGGTTGCCTTGCTTAGAAGATACTTGAGTGGGTCAATCTTAGCCACAAGCTTTATTGTATGAGTCAACATGTAGTGTCGTAATTTTGAGACTTGAACACCACTACTAAACAAGATTTTTCAATGAAGGTGTAATTTAGTTCGTGACTTGTTAGAGTTCTGCTGATGTAATAAATGGCTCATTCTTTTCCTGAATAGTCTTCTTGTGCCAATAATGCTCCTAAAGATACTTTTGTGGTAGCAATATATAATATGAGGGGTGCACCTTGTATTGGTGGAGCCAATATTGGAGGATTCATGAGATATTTCTTTATTTTTTTAGAGGCTGCTTCACATTTGTTCTCCCATTTGAATGGAACATTCTTATGCAAGAGATACGTAAATGGTAAACTCTTATCCACCAATTGAGCAATGAATCTATGAATGGATTGTAACCGTCCATGTAAAGAGCATAGCTGACTAATGTTCCTTGGCGGTGACATATCAAGGATTGCTTGTAATTTAGCTGGATCTACTTCAATTCCCTTTTCTGACACAATATATCCTAATAACTTTTCGGATTTTACTCCAAAGACACATTTCTTAGGATTAAGTCTTACTTTGAATTGTTCCATTCTTTTGAAAATTTTAGACAAGATATCAATGTGTCCTTCTCTAGTGTTAGACTTGGCAAGAAGATCATCAACATAATACTCCATAAATGTATGCATCATGTCATGAAAAATTGTTGTCATTGCTTGTTGGTAATTAGCTCCTTCATTTTTCAATCCGAATGGCATTACGTTCCAGCAATAAGTACCCCAAGGACATGTGAATGTTGTTTTATATTGATCTTCTAGTGCAATATTTATTTGGTTGTATCCTGAGAATCCATCCATTAATGAGTAGATTGCATGTCCAACAGTTAAATGCACAATCATATCAATGTTTGGTAAAGGAAAATCATCTTTAGGACATGCTTTGTTCAAATCCCTAAAATCTGTGCAAATTCTGATCCTTCCATCTGGCTTAGAAACAAGTACAATATTGGAAATCCATTCTACATAATCGATGGATCAGATGAATCCAACGTCTAAAAGTTTCTTTAGTTCCTCTTTAACCAACAACGCAACATGTGGATGTATTTTTTTGAGTTTCTGTTTTACAGGCCTTGCCTCCGATGTAATAGATAAATGATGCATGATGAGATCTGGATCTAATCCCGGCATATCTGCGTAGGACCATGCAAAACTAACTTGATTATCTTTGAGAAATTCTATGAATTTAGGTACTTCTTCATCTGTAAGAGATGCAGCCAATTGCAACACTTTAGGCTTTTTTGTGGTACCGATATTGAGTGCCTCTATTGGTTCAATCAAAATGGAAGATTTTTCCTGATAGTTTTCTGGAAGAGTGTCAAGTTTCCCATCCTCTGGCACCTTTGAAAGGTTTTCACGATTGGATACACTTTTTATTTTTCTCTTTTCTTGACCTAATACTACCTTTGTTAGGTTTTCACCATTAGATCTTTCTTTCATTTTTCCTTTTTCTTGACCTAATACTGCCTTTGTTAGGTTTTCACCATTAGGTCTTTCTTTTATGTTATTTATTTCATAGCTGAGAAACTTGGCACTTTCCTGTCAAAAACTCTGATTTGGTGATTCCCTGGTGGAACTTGTTTCGGGAAGGGAAGAACAAAGAAAGTTTATTATGGTTTCATCATTTGGAAAAGTTGGGACATCAATGGGTGTGATTTGTTCCCAAGCAATGAGTTCGGGATGAACCAAAGGTAATGAATCATTAGATTGAGTAAGGTCTTTGGTTGTGAGGGTCATGATGTTATTGTCAACATTATTATAGGGGAGATCTACGATGGTATCCTCCTCAAAATGATCTATCTCACTTTGAATCGAATTGGTCTCACTAGAATCCTGATCACTTTGTAAGACACAATCAAGTGAAGGTCTTGAGCTTTCTCCTTGTAAGAATGTAGGTGAGAATTTGTGTATGACATCCACCCATTTATCTCTCCACAATTCATCGTCATAGATGGTGTCCCATTCATATTCATTGGAGTCAGTGTCAAAATCATTTTCTTGCATTTGTAGAATGTTTTCAGCTGACTCCTCATTGGATGTTAAGTTTGCTACTTCTTCCTTAGTATCCTCAACATATCCTAGCCTAGTTTTATCCTTTGGGTGCATTGTTTTTAATTGGACAGGTTCAACAATACCTTCTTTTCTTTTACCTAGAGGGCCATTTCCTTCATAACCCATCTGTTGCATGATAGCATAACCCTTTCCATATTGTTGTGTGGGTAACTTGATATGTTGCACGGATTCTTCTTCATCTTTGTAGAGCCAATCAAAAATAGCTCTATCTTCCTCTTTAGTTCCTTTGATAAACCTCCCATTAAACTTGGTGATGGGGGTTCAAGTTGAGGCTAAAACTGCTGTAGCTTGTTGTGTGGATGTCGATGGTTGACCATGGGATCTCAGAGATAGGGGTAGATTAGAGAGAGATAAAGAATATTCTCCCACCCCCTTGTCTTTCAGTTTTAGCTTGCTGCCAAAATTGCTTATCATTTCTTGCACTTGTTCTTTGTTTTTGGGAGTAGAGATGGCCAAAGCCTCTCTGTTATGCGGGACGAGTGTGTCCTTAGTTGCTCTTAGGTTAGAACAACTTTGACTGCTATTGTGATCAGCTGGTATTGTTACTTCTTGTCCATCATATGGAAACTTCAAACATTGATGGTAAGTAGATGGGACAGCTTGCATGTCATGAATCCATGGACGACCCAATAGTATGTTATAGGTTAGATCTCGATCGAGAACTTGACAAAAAGTATTCTTCACAATAGGTCCCACTTTGATTGGTAACATGATGAGTCCTTTTGAAGTCCTTTCCTCATTATCATAGGCCTTGATTGTAATTTTTCTCCTTGGGTCTATAGAGTCTGCTGAATATCCCAAAGCTAGGACCAATTTGAAAGTACAAATATTTAATCCAGCTCCCCCATCTATAAGGACACGTCTAATGCAAGCTTTGTGAACCATGACTTCTAAGTAGAGTGATGAATTATGTGGATGGGTTATGGATGAATCATCTCTTTCAGAAAAACATAAACATGTGTTGGAGGACAAGTGTCCCACCATGGCTTGAAATTTATTGGTATCTAGATTAGGAGATACGGTTGTATCAATAAGAGCCTTTTCGAGAATGTCCTTATGTGCAGGTGATAACTTCAAGAGCTCCAAGATAGAAATTTGGGCTGATTTTTTTTGTAATTGCTCAACAAAATTGTATTGACTTGGAGGGGGAATAGCTGCTTTAGATGAGCCACCTTTGACAATGATCTTGGCTTGTCCCCTTGTAGTAACATTGACCTCTTGATATTCTGGCTTACCTTTGATTCGGATAGCATTGATTTGAGGGTCATCAATATAGATATGATTGATAATAATGTCTTGGATGTGATTAATATTCTTGGCCTTATCATTCGAGGATTCCTCTTTGTGATAATTAGGGAGCGGGTTTTTGAATGCTTGATGATCATTATTGACATTATGTCCCTCAACCGTGATGGTACAATTATCAATCAAATCTTGAACAATATTCTTTAACCCGTGGCGATTGTTTGTCTTATGACCTTTGCACCTATGATAATCACAGAAGTGTGAGTCATTCCACGATGGTGGTTTAACTAAAGGTTCATAGTCTTTTTGTGGTGGCAATGTAATAGCATTTTGATTCAATAATTCTTTGAGAATGGATTCCAAAGATTGACCCAAGGGAGTAAAATTCCGTCGATTTCAAAAATATGATGGTCTGGGCGTACCGGGATTGCCAAAATTATTTCCACGAGTATTAGTTGTGTTTCTTTGATTAGAAACATTGCCTTGGGCGTTAGAAAGTCCAACATTATTGTTATG
This sequence comes from Sequoiadendron giganteum, assembly GCA_007115665.2. Taxonomy (NCBI): domain Eukaryota; kingdom Viridiplantae; phylum Streptophyta; class Pinopsida; order Cupressales; family Cupressaceae; genus Sequoiadendron; species Sequoiadendron giganteum. Next base: position 227,410,781 of record CM021100.1, on the reverse strand, counting down.
TTGAGCACCTGACACATTTAGAATGACGGGTTTTGAATTTATGTTGTTAGCACCCACTACCCCATCATTTCCAACATTTTTATTTCGGGTCAAAAATCGTGACTTGTCATTGTTGGTATTATGATTGTTGTTGTTGTTGTACGAATTTGAACCCTCTTTATCAATTTTTAGAACTCCACGCTTGATCAATGCTCCCTCAATAGTGATTGCATTTTCAATCAACTTTTCAAATGATGGAGGACAATGAAGGTTGAGTCTGTAACTCATTTCTTGATTAAGACTATTGATAAAGATTTCCATCTTTTCCTTTTCAGTAACAAGACGAGAATATCTAGCAGATGTTTTTCTCCATCTTTGCAAAAATGTAGTGAAAGATTCCCCTACTTTTTGTTTTATCTTACAAAGATCAAGCATAGTTATCTGATGTTGGATGTTGTAAGAGTATTGTGATATAAATTTATTCATCATCTCTTTAAAGGTTTTGATGGGGGGAGTGATCTTTGAAAGCCACTCCATGGATTGTCCACCCAAACTTCATGGAAACAATCGCATTAAGTAGGTGTCTTCATGAGCAAATTGTAAACTCATATTTCGGAAATCCCTTATATGTTCAATGGGGTCAGTTTTCCCATTATATCTATCAAATTTAGGGATTTCGCAATGTTTTAGAAAAGGAATCATTTGAAGATTTCTAAATGGATAAGGACATATCTCCTCCAAAACATACTTCTTTGTTGTTCCCCCTTGTATTTCTTGTAGTTTCCCTTGTAGTTCCTTGACCTGTTGAGTAAGGACACTAACATTGTCAAGAGGGGTTTCAGGACTTTCTTTAAACCTCTCCATGTCAAAATTTGATGGTAACTTAGCTTCTTGCATAGCAAAATTATAAAAATATTTTTCCTTGTTTCGTTCCATCATCTTGTCCATAAGAACATGGAAGTTTGGATCTTGTTCAGCTTCTTGGAGTTTTTCTTCTGTTATTTCTTCCATTGTTGAAAAATGCCAAGGAATCTCTTCCTTCTTAGTATTATCACCCATTTCACTTGCTATGTTTTTGTCTTTTTCCAACTTCTTTTGAGATCTTGTGACAACAAGCATAAGCTTTATTCAAACTCTACTAACTTTGATCAAAGGAATGAAGTAGTGCAATAGTGATGAAAGTCAATATAGAATGAAGACTCTATGACTTAAGAGATTTTTAATCTTTAGTTCATGATTCCCTTAGTGAAAGGATGAAAATCCTATTTGTGGGAATTAAACCAAAGATTGAAAAATAAAGGTGATTTTTGCACTTTGTGAAGTTTGATCTTAGTTTTGTAGATAGATGAATTTAGTGGATGCCTAAATGTGTTTGGACTCTCAATTGTAGAATTTGATTTGGATAAGTAGCATATGTGATTGCAAGTTGGTAAAAATGAGAAGGATGACTATGCCCTGATTTCTGAAAATCCAAAAAATCACACCTAAAGTTCGGAAGACTGATGCGCCAAGACAGAGACTAAATGCGCTAAAATAGAGCATAGATGCACTGAAACAATGCACAGATGCACTGAAACAGAGACGCAATGTGCTAAAACAAAGACCCAATGAGCTAAAACAGAGACCCAATGCGCTAAGGCAAAGACCCGATGCACTAAGACAGAGACCCAATGCGCTAAGACAGAGACCCGATGCATTGAAACAGTGCACAGATGCGCTGAAATAGAGACCCAATGCACTAAAACAGAGACCCAATGTGTTAAGATAGAGACCCAATGCGCTAAAACAGTTCTAAGACCGACATGTTTTTGACAGTTTGGCAAAATTTTCTTGTTTTGGATGATCTTAATCTGATTTAAATGTGAAAAACACAGCATAGAAGCAGAAAATTGTTTTGCTAATCCTAAGATCTAAACAAAGAGTGTATGTTCTTGAGATTTCCACAGGTTTTAAACAAGATAAACAATTCAATCAGACTCACTCTTAATTTGTCAAATAGGTCATCATCATAATCACAGCCCACAGCTTAAAATCGCGTCGACTCACACAGCCTTGTCACCCCCTAGAGGGCGCCCATGTTTTTGTCTTTTTCAGGTGTGTACTCAAAGTGACGGAAGTGGATACTGAATCCCTTGAGCAAACAATCCGTGGTGACTATATGGTGAGTGTCTTGTGGGTGGATTCTTCCCTCCCCTTGCACCGTGATTAAAATGATGTTTGTTACTGACACGGCTAGCTTCTACACTAGGTTCATAGTAAGTCTTTCCGTTTGGTGTGATAATAGATATACTCCCTCGAGAGACCTCCCAACCTTTAGAACAAAGGCTTTGGGGATGGTTATCCTATCTATTGCTATCAAGTTGGATTTTCATACACAACTTGCTTTTGATTATAGTGGGTTGGAAACCTTGGGTTTAGGTGTTCCCACTTAGGTCATTCCCGTAGGGTGAGTACTTTTTCCCACTATGGCAGGCCTTCTAAAGGATGTAATAAAGCATTAAATTGCATAAAATAAAAGGTAAGTCTGGTATTCTGATCACCCAGTTAAGGGGAGAGCATAGACCTATTACCCAGAATCACAACATGCAAATAATGGTTCAATTTTAAAACCTAAATTGAAAGTTTTTCTATTCTAAGTGAAGATGTTGCTTCACTAAAAACATGGGATTCATTTTAACCAAAAGAAAAATACATTTGGTGACTATCCTAGGATTGGTTAATCTAGAATTAAGTGTCTACCCTACGATTGGTTCATTCTGTTTAAAAATAGCATCAAAAAAATTATGTCCGTGGATTGTGTCGGAATTAGAATTAAAATTTTTACAAATGAATGCACTGAAACAGAATCTGTATGCGCTGAAACAGGACACATATGCGCTAAAAGATCTGGTAAATGTGCTGAAATAGGTTACGAATGCACCAAAAGAATTCCCAGGGATACGCCAAAATAGGGTTTCTATGCGCTGAAAGAGGTCACGGATGCGCTAGAACAGGTCATGTATGCGCCAGAATAGTCATCGTATGCGCTAAAACAAACTTCGTATGCACTAAACCGAGACTCGTATGCGCTAAACCGTAGTTTTAGTTTGTCACCTGCCAGAAAAATTTTGCAAAATAGAAGTTAAATGCGGGGCTTGGCCGCATGGTGGGCACCAGAAATGTGTATGAGAAAATGCATCAATTAAATTGAATCTAATCTAATACACCAATGAAACATTAGATTGAAGAAAACTAAATAAATAAATCAAATGCAAACTCTAAACAGCAGGTTCTTCAAATTCGTTCCATTGTCGTCTATCTCCAAGGTTTCGCTTCAATATGTTTGCTCTGAGTTGTGCAAACATAGCTTATACAATGGCACTTGAGAGAATGAGATTATTAAAATGCATATGCATCTACAACATTGAGCTTATTGAATTGAAATGATATGAAATGCTTAATATGCGACTATAATAACTACGCATGAAAGTATGAGATTCGAGGTCCTTTTTAGTTCATGAAAGAGCTGTATTTATAGATTTTTGAAGGTAGGAATTCGATTGGCCAAGATCGACGGTCGAGTTCAAACCTATTGAAATGAACGGTGAGAGATCGAGAATTCGAAAAGATAGAACTCTGAGAGACAGAAAATGAAGAGACAAATTGAAAGGTGTCTCTCATAATTAAATAAATATTTAATTATGTGTCAGAGAAATGTGGAAAGGCTTTAATTAAATATTGTAAATATTTAATTATGAGAAAAGGAAAAAGCCTTTTAATTAAATATTAGGAATATTTAATTTTTGTGAGAGAAGTGGGAATTTGGAAAATGATTAAATATTGAAAATATTTAATTAAATGTGGAGGGAAGAATAATCATTTAAATTTAGAATTTAAAATTTGATAATTAATGTAAATAAATTGTAAAATTTATTTAATTAATTAAGAGGAAGATAGCATTAATTAAATAAAGTTCATTTATTTAATTAATTTAGAAGAATTAGAAAATGAACAATATAAATAAATAATTAAATTTATTTATATGTAGAAGACTTAAGAAACATTAATTAAATAATTCATATTTAATTAATTAACAGGTTTGATCGACCGTGACCATTTTTAGATGTGTACAGAAGGACTTGGTGTCGGATGGAAAGGAGAAGGCTTAAAATAAAAAAGGAAAGACACCATCGGGCCAAGGAAGGTATGTGATACTATAAAAAATTTAATTATATATGGATTACTCTTTCTTTTTACATAATCTAACGTATTTCAAAATTTTCATAGGCTGTCTGACACATTGAAGGCAACAAAGGCAAGACAAGAAAAACACGGGCAGCACAAACTTGGCTATGGTGGTTATATGAAATTAGCCGCATGATTTGTAAGTATCAATAAATGAAATATTGCATCCAAATAATAAATTGCAAACAATTTTGGTTTTCTCACACCATAGAAGCAAAATTCATGATTGCATGCAAAAATGCAGGGTTGTGGTTTCAACAGAGTTCCCACAGAAGAGAACCTGAGGATTGCCTTCCACCAAGTCTATGGAGCCCTGACTAAACATCTAAGAGTCTCAACTGGGCAAACACAATCTTCCACTACATCCAACACAGAGGTAAATAAACTCAATAAAGTTTATTTCAAATTGAATACTTGTGCAATCTATTCAATATTAATTTCCAACATAATAATGTGCCTATTTTTTTTACACATATAAGAAATGATAATACTGCACATGACATTGGAATGCAGCCTAGTGAGGGTGGAGCACAACCTGCCAATGAAGGCCATGGTGTGCATTCCGATATTGGATGTATTCATGTGCTATACAAAACGCAGTATGGATTAATACAATTAAACATCTTTAATTGCATTTGGTGTATTAATCAATGTAACATTTCGTGTTTCAACTTTACACCATGTAGAGCATGATCAACATGATGTGGCTCCATCAGGTAAAGAGGACCACTCTAATGTTCTTTTAAACTTATTCGATTGCAATTGGTGAATCAATTAATGTAATCTTTCATGTTTCAACTCCAAATCAGGATTTAGAGGGTGTTCAACATGCTGAGCATGAGGCTATAAGACAATATTAGGAACATGATGTGGCCCAATGAGGTAAAGAGCACCACTCTGATGTTCTTTTAATTAACGAAATATGTGTAAAAATAATAATAAAACATATAAATTTAACATTTCTTCGCTATTGCAGTAGACCCCCCCTTATAGTTGCGTCCATGTTGTGAGTACACGACTAGGAATATATTAAGATCATGAGAAGATCTTGAAACAACTCAAGGGGGATAGATAATTTTGAAAATGATACTCCACTTCAACTTTTTTTAGCTGCAAAAAAGAAACCAAAAAAAGTGATTGTAATCATATTATGATAGCCATATTTTTTATAATATGTAAAAACTGAAAAAATGAAATATGTTAATGAATAAATATTATATTTTAATGAATTAATGTTATATGTTATTAATGTAGGATAAATGAATGAATGTTATATGTTATTAATGGATGAATGAATGATTAATGTTATATGATCGAGTATGGGGAATTGAGAGTGACATGAGGGGGGGGGAGGAGGGGCCAAATGAGCTTCCACCTTCACGTGGTTGGCCCTGTTAAGTAGAGAATATTAAACTTTTCTCAAAACAAAGAGAAACTCAATAGGGTAAGTAATGAACTTTTAAATATAAGAAATGCATCATTTGAAGCATCAAACCAATATGCAAAGATGAAACAAAGTGCTAACTTTTCACTCTGAACATTATGTTGTGTGTTGATTTGGTTTCAAAGCTCTTTTTTAATTTTATTTTAGTGGTGTCTAAAATTTGACTTTTGTGCATAACAGGTTAGTGGAAAATTTGATAGGTCTGAAGGGTTTAGAGGCTCGATTGAGATAGATACATGGATATTTGGATCTTGTTGTTGATGGGAGGCTTCCACTTAACCATGAAATTTTGTACCATCTACAGGTATGCTAAAATATCTCTACTTACATTCATTCAACTTATAGTAATATAATATCTGACAAAAATCTCCTTTTCATTATACTTAGATGGATTTCCATGCCCTGTTCCAAAGCACCTGTTTTAAAACAGGCAAGAAGGATGTTGACAAGGGTTAAGGAATTTGGCTTTACACGTGCCAATTGCATAGTTTAATTCATTCATACAACATATTTCCAATACGTTTCACAATTGTTGGAATCATATCCTATAATTATAAAACTAGTAAAATTAAAATATGTAAGTTTCAAATATGGCATTACATATCTTTCTATGAATTTTTGAAAGAAAATATCAAAATGGAGAAGAATTAAAAAAATAATTTGCATAATTTCTAAGAGATCAGGGAATTTTTTTATAGATTTATCTTGAATATATTTAGGAAAAAAGTAACTTATATAGATTGAAGAAGAATATCGGTAGTCTAAAATCACTAGTCAACACATCTTAGTAGTATCTCAATTCAAGAGAACTAGGTCCACTATCCATTGGCCAGTAAAACAAATAAAATCAATTCATAATCTTATTCTATTCTAATAGGGCTGATTGGTTGCTTGTTTCGTTTTGATTGTCAGGAAGTCATCAATATACACTTGGTTTTCTCGCCTTCTCTTGCGTCATGGCCAGAGAGTTTTTGCAGAAGGCATCAAAGTAACCTTCAAGATTGACAATGGAAATGAGTACAAGGTCAGTATAACTTAATGCTAATTGGGTATGATTTTATTTGTTCAAGACCAATTTCGATTCATTTTCTGCTCACACTACTTTTATTTACATTTATGTTTTGCTAATATCCATTTTCCTTTACATTCAAATTCTTCTATACATATTGTTTACAATAATGTTTTCCTTAATTTAATCTAGGGGAGAGGACCTAGTAACTGAGCAAATTTCAATGTCATGTTGTTGGGATTTACTGTGAAGCTAATCCAAAAAATTTCATTGCTGCTCGAGGTCATATTGCAGTGCTTTCTCTAGGAAGCCCACATGATCCCCATCAGGTATCTTATTTTTGTAGTCTCTAAATTTCTTAGAAGAAATCAACAACCAGTTTGTCTAAATATTGCTCCTTGTTTACACATTAATATCTCTTTTGGTAGCAATGGATCATAGTGGATTCATGGGGTCTTAAAGAGAAGTCTCTCAAACATGGAGATCAAGAGTGGGACCAGGTAAAACCATTCATAATCATGCTCATATTGTTTTATTGTCTATCTAAGAGCTAAGTATGCAGGATAACATTCTATATTTTTCTATTGAATTTCCAGAGTGAATAATTTTGGGTTTGCAATCCTATTTTTTAGTACACTAGCTAAGTATCCAAGACGCACTGTGGGTACTTTTTCTCACCAAATTTCTCATTTTCCACAAATTTAGATTCTAGTGTGTAGTTTAATATTCACTAGTTTGATTTTTTCTTTTTTAGCAAAATTAGAATCCAGTTCGTAGGTTGTGCTTGTTGTCCATTACAGTCCCCTTGATCTCATGACTCATAATAGGTTTTATATTTTTCTCCAATTATTGATCAACATCAAATGTGGCCATCATAATATCATCAATAGCTTCCATATTCTATAATCATTCATTGCTCATTTCTCATACATAGTAACCAAATAATGCAGGCCTAGAGCTTGGACTGCAGATGTATGCAAAAATTGATAAATCCCTGCCATTCTAAGCCTAATTAAACACAACAACTCGCATGTTGTTTGATATTTTAAATAGTCATATGATTGTCCTTTTTCTACCTTGTAAACACTTACTCAATGCATACAATAATTTATTGAAATACAAATTTGAATGGCCTCTTAACTCTTGACACTAATGTCATTGCATTTGTCTAAACATGGTTACTCATATTGTGATCTAAATTTTCATAATGAAATCTTCCAATCTATCCTTTAAATTTGAGAATTGATGACAATCCATCTTGTCTTTTACTACCCCTATTAAAAGCTCATGGTCTTGGCACATCAACTTTCCTCTTTGATTGACTTGTCCTTATGTCCTATCATTATCCCTATGTTTGCACATTGGAGCCTCCTACTACTTTTATGTATTGCCCAGAGTCACCCCGATAAGTATTTCGATCTATTTGTATCTTCATCGATAAGAGATCATGTATCGCTAGGATTTTCTATAGTTTCCCCAACATGATGAGTCTCCCTAATGATTATTCTTTCGATCTCAACTATGTCACCAAGATTCCTACCAATGTAATCTTATCAGCGTCACATAGTGGGTCGGGTAGACATTCAGAACTTACTTCGATGGTATATGTCTTGCCGATATGCTTCTCTCATGCTTCATCGATGAGACAATATGTGTAGCTTATTGATGAAATGTCATCACTAAGACCAAAATCCAGTCCTCCCGATATATCTTCTCGGGAATAGTGGTGATCTTTCACCGATATTCCTACATTTCAACGAATAGTTTTTTTTTCTTTAAAATTGCATTGTTCCGTCAAAATTGTGATGAACTGCAAAAAGAATCCCACGAATCTGCAATGTATCCGACAAACTTTCACCATAATGAATTGCCTGTTTTTTCAGGAGTTCAAAAAACTTATGTTGTTAATTCGACAGTTCGAAAAAGGTATGCCGCCCATGCTCCAGGTATTGTTCGTCACCAGAGTGATGAAACTGTTATCTCGGTTCTGATGAATGTATGTCGTTGTTGCGACGCTTCATTGACGGTATTCCACCCGTGCTCTGGGTACTATTCGTTTCTAGACCGATGTCACTTTTGTCTCGGTTCCGACGAATGTATGTCGCTACTCCGATGCTTCATTGATGGTATGTCACTCGTGCTCCAAGTACTGTTCGTCGCTAGACTGACGACACTGTCATCTTGGTTCTGACGAATGTATGTCATTCTTCCAACACTTGAACGATGTTATGTCGCTCATTCTTCGAGTATTGTTCATCGCTAGACCGACAACAGTGTCATATCAGTTCCAACGAATGTATGTCACTGCTCTGACACTTCAACAAAGGTATGTCGCTCGTGCTCTGAGTACTATTTGTCCCTAGACCGATGACACTTTCATCTAGGTTCCGACAAATAAATGTCATTGCTCCAACGCTCACCGATGGTATACCACCTGTGGTCCAACCACTATTTGTCGCACGATCGACAAAGGGGGAATTGCGGTTCCGACGAGCTTGCATCATGAGGTTGATTTTTTATAGTCTGTCGAGATATAGATGAAAAGTGGGCGACGACGCTAATTTTTGTGATTCGTCGGTCAGTCGATAATAGATTGTCGAAAGTCTGATGAATGTCCGTTGAAAATTGGGGTCAACTTCAGTAGTGAATGAGAGTGATATGGTATCTTGAGTAGGTGGCAAGCTACCTGGTTGACATGGCTAACAGGGTGGTCTACAAGATGGTTGAGAGGGTTGACAATTGTTAACACCTTCCTAATCTAATGCACCTCGAGCAACACCGTGCAAGACACTATCTACAAAAGGTGGAAGAACTTGATCTTCTAGTGTGTGAATAAGTCCTACTACACCATGAGTTGTATTAATAATGAAATTTCCTTGAGGAGTATGTTGACTCATATTGATAGTGCTTGCTCAGCTAGCTTGGGAGCTTTCTCCTATTGCACACAAAAAAAAACCTTTAAACTAAACAAGTGATGCTAGATACAAGGATTTTTTCTTATGATTTTAAGAAACGGGATCCCGCTTTTAAAAAATGAGATCTCATTTTGAAATGGGATCTTTTTTTCTTAAATTCATAAAAAAATTAATTTCTTATGAAATGGGATCCTGTTTTTGGCTTGGGGTCCCAAACCTAAATGGGATCCCGTTTATTACAAGTTGATTTCATTTTTTTTCCTAAGGAGAAAACTTCCACCTTTCATGGACTCATCTTTGTGCTTCTACCCCTATAGCTATATACCAATGACAAGGTATTATGAGATGGAAGGAAAATAGATGTAAATGGATGGATGGATGGATAGAGGGATAAGGATAGTGAGATGGACATGATGTTTAGATAGATCGATGGGGAGACAAGGATGAAAGGATAGATGAGAGTCTAGGAAGACAAGGAGTTCATAGATGGCTGGGATTATGAGATAGATAAATGGATGGGGAGATAAGGATTACTTGGAGGGATGGATGGACGATGTCTCCAAGGACTCTATCACAAATAAGGAGATTCACCCACTCGAGATGTTTCATGTGTGATTAGGAAAGAGGGATAGTAGGATGGGTGGATAAGGGAGCAAGATGGACATAGATAGGAGAGATGGGTAATGGAAGATAAATAAAGGTGAATAGGATGCATGGACAGTGGAAGATAGATAGGGGTGTATGAGTGGAATGTATGCCAAGAGGTATTCAAAGCATATATATGGGATCCCCTATCTAGGTCAAGATAACAAGGAAGTTGGAGGGACTGGGGTAAATGAGATATGATGGATAAGATGTGGAAGATATGAAGATGTAGGGGATGGAGGAAAGGAATGCGTAAGTGGATATTGCCCCCAATTGTGGAAGTAGACTGGATGACATATTTATGTATGATGCATTTTTCTAGGTTTTCATCATGGTACTTATCCAAGGCATTTGTTTGTCAACTTTTCACCATTCGATGAATTATTTTATCTTTACTATTTTCTTTTTTCTTTTATTTGTGTTTTTTCTTTCTTTTTTTTAATTTTTTTTTGTGATTTTCTTATTATTTGACTTTGAGACTTTTTAGACATAAATACAGATGGAAATGGATGAGAATATGGATACAAAAGACATATGATAAAGTAGATGGATGAATGAATCAAGCATCAAGTTCCATATGAGGTAATAAGAGCCTATGTTCAAAGTGACAATTGGATGTTGGTACAACCTTATTAGAATGGATGGATTATGCATATGGATGGATCAAAGGGATTGGATGGGGGAGATATGGGGGATAGTGGATGGGGTGTTCGAAAGTGTATAGACGGAATGATGGAGTGGATGTGTGATAGGGGAAGGTGTTCAGAACCAACATTGGTGCATGTGGTGGATGTGAAATGATAGGAGGGTTGATGGATGGAGAATGTGGTGATAATGGAGGCATTGGGATAGTGCTTTTTGGGACATAAGGATCCAAAAAAGATTTAGGAGATGGAGGATATGAATTATTTGTTTTGGGATTAGCAACTTTGGATGCTATTAGGGATTTTTCATTTGAAAGCGCTACATCTTTTTTCTTGGGAATCCACATGGTTTTGATTTTTTCTTTAGTGGGCCTTTGTGGCCGTTTGGATTGATTTGGATTTTGGGCTTGATTATTCTTTTCTTAAAAATGCATTTTTAAGGGGAGATGAGGAGCTTTAGATTCACGTGGGCATTTGGAGTTATACATTTTTTCTTTGGCATCCAGAGTTGTTTTAGTAGCAATGGGATGGGTATGGGGATATGGATGATGTGGAGAGGATGTGGATGGAGTGATAGAAGTAGGCATTTGATGAGGATGTGTGAATGGAGGATGCAATATAGCATGCATGGAGGGGTGCCTTTGTTGATCCTGATTAGGAGTTATGAAGCTAGAATATTTATGTTGTGTACTAGGGATAGGTAGTGGATGAATGAAAGGATGAATAGGATAAGATGGAGGGGGTGATGTTGGGATGTAAGGGCCCAAAATGGACTCTATATATGGAGAATGTGTGGGGTTTGATGGAGGCATATAATGACCCAGAGTAGATGTAGTAGATGGAGGATGAGTAATGATGGATGGAGGGACATAAGGACCCAAAATGGACTTAGAGGATGAAGGAGGAAGATGGACGATTGTTTTGAGGTAATATAATGGAGGAGGGGGATGATGGAAAATGATTTGGTAGAATGATGGGAAGTGATTTTCATTCCTTTGGAAGAGGTTTGCTTAGGATGGATGGAGTTTGTACCAACATTTTTGGATTGTGATTCTTGGGACAGATATCCAAGACATTGTGTAACTAGATGTTCTTTGACTTGGATGGGCTCTAAAATACCTTGCTCATGAAGTTCTAAACCTTTTCCTTGATAGTTCATGTTCTTGAGCATGTGATCTATGGTAGGATGGTTATTCATTGGGAAGCATGATCTGAGTACATTAGTAGGTGGAGTAGGAAGGGTGGTGCATATAATTTTTTTTCTTGTGTAAGAAAACCACCATGGATGAGTGTAATGTTTCCAAGCTGATATAAAAGTGGTGTTGAGGTGACAAGGCTAGGTAGCAATGGAGGATCATGTGATGGAGATGAGGGGATATCAACATCAGGGGGAATGAGTGATAAAGGATCGAGAGATGGATTAGATGGTATGACAGGATCCAAATTTATGGCAGTGGGTGATAAGAGTTGATGAGACAAAGTGATTCAATCTTGGGTGCAAAGGGGATCATAAGATGGAGTTGGAGAGCTAGTGTGATCATGAGATGGAGTAGATAGGATTTTAGGATTATGATTCAGGTGAGGAAAGGAATCATGAGATGGGATGGATGGGGGATTGTGATCTTGGGATGGATTGGATGAGATGGTAAGATCTTTGTTTGTATGCTTTGGATTAAGCTCTTGGCATGACTCATCTTGTGTGGAGGAGTGTTATGGGAACTCCTCAAGTGGGGAAGATGGAAGAACAAAGGATTCATGTAGTTCATTAATATCAGGAATAGGAGGAGGGGATTGTATGTCTCCAATGGATTGGGTGGATCTAGTAGTAGAAGATGTTTTTTCAATGGATTCAATGGGTTTGACAAGCTCAACCATTTGGACAACGTTAGGAATGGTATTGGGAGTGATGGGTGTACAATGGAGGATGGCCTAATCATGAGTGACTATACATGATAGGGTGAGAGGGCATTGTTTCACAACATCAAGATGTGGATATGGTGATGTCTCTTCTATCATGAGTCCTTCGACGACATTTGGAAGGGATGTAGGATTAGGTGCGGTGATGGTAATGGATGGAGTATTAGGGATGGTTGGGGGACTAGAATTAGGGATCGATGAATTAGGGTTAGATAAGGGGATAGGAATGGATGAGGATAGGAATATTGGTGGATTAGGATTACATGAGGGTATGGAAGTGGATGTAGAACTAGGACGAGATGGGGGATTAGGGTTAGGGATTGGTGGACTAGGATTAGATGAGTGGATGAGTGGATGTGATTAGATAGAGCACTAGGAGGAGATGGAGGATTAGGGTTAGGGATTGATGGATTAGGAGTAGATGAGTAGAGGGGATTGGATGGATGACTAGGAGGAGATGGAGAATTAGAGTTTTGGATTGGTGGATTAGGATTAGATGAGTGAATGGGACTAGATGGAGGACTAGGTGGGTTATGATTAGATGGAGGATTAAGATATAATGCATTGAAAGGGGGAGTGATGTAAGAGGATGTGGATGCTAGATTATAATGGGAAGATTGGGATGGTGGGTAGTAATAGGAAGATGTGGATGATGGATTAGGACAAGAGGATTTCGTGGAAGATTCACATAGGAGGACATGCATGGAGGATTAGTATGGAAAGATGTGGAATTAATGTAAGGATATTAGGGTGGGGGATTGTGATAGGAAGGTGTGGATGTTGGATTATAATAGAAATATTGAGGTGGTTGACTACCATAGGAAGACATGTATGGTGGGTTCACATAGAAGGATATGGATGATGGATTAGGATAAGAAGATTGAGATGGTGGATTAGGATAAGAAGAATATTGGGATGGTGGATTATGATAGAAATGTGTGAGTGTTGGATTAAGATGGGAAGATTGGGATGTCGGATTAAGGTAGAGGTATTGGGATTGTTGATGATGATAAGGATAGGAGGACATGGATGTTTGAGAGGGAATAAATTATGAATATGTTGATGGTGAGCATGTTGGATATCCTTTCTCAAGGGTAACATAAAGACTGTTAGTAGATGCGTGTGAAGGCATGGTGGGATAGTTCAGAGAAGTATTTGGATTTTGGGAGGTGATTGGAGAGAGCTTGCTAGCAATAATAGCATCAAGGGGATCTATATTAAACTCTTCGTGATCAATAATACTTTCATTATCATCATCAACGTAGTTAGGATTCCCCTTAAATACTATTATTGGTTGTGCGAGAGGGGGATAAGGATTCATGATGGATAAGAAAGAATAGATGATGGATTGGAAGAAGATATAGGTTGACTAAAATTTAAGTTGGGCTTCAGGTGAAGATCAGATTAGGATGATTGGATGATGCCATGGGACTAATTATAAATGAAGTTCATGGGTTTTAACTAGAGGACGTAAGGAGTTGACAATCAAATTTTCGCAAGATTTGGTAGTTTTAAAAAATTGTCAAATTTTGCTATTTTAGGAAACTTCATAGGCATACGTTTGAGAGTCTAGTTTTTTCCCAAAAGTTACCAAAAATTAAGATAGGATGAATTTTCAACTGACATCCCTAATTAAAGATATTTATGCTGAGTTATGGGTATGTACAGGGTCATCATGGAAAAAATTGGCCCTTCAGTGGCAAAAAATTCAAAAAAATCAGAGTTAGGCAACTTGACATAAAAATTTGAATAAGTTATCTATATTATTTCAAAGATATGTGAGAATAGGATTTTTAGAAAATTGAATGCAGTTTCTAAACTAATAGGTTTATTTACAAAAAATAAAATCTATTTGGTAAAAATTTGAAATTTCAATATAGTAGTACTTAAATTTCAAGGAAAAAATAAGAAGTAGGTGTCTGCCTGACCACTCTAACAACATTAAAATTATAATAATTTTTTATAAGATTTTAGATATAAGTAGATGACTCATGTCCCGATGTGATGCATATTTTTTTGTAATTTTTTTCCAAGTAAATAATTAATTATAATTTTTTTATTACAACTTTTAAAAATATAAATACTTGTATGTCTGACCACCTTAACTTGGTCAAAACTTCATGAGATTCATTTTTTTTTTTTATCTTATAGTACATGAAGCATAGAATGTGATGCATGTTTTAGATTCAAAAAATGTGGTATCGTTTGAAAGATATAGATGTTTTTCAATAAACCTATCAATCATAACTTCATTCGTAATTCAATAGAAAATGAATAGCTATTCATTAAATTCAAAGTAAACTATAATTTAAATTGGTGGAAAGTTGAGAATCTCCTTAAAAAACCCTTTGTGTTTCATCAATTTTGGGTACAAAAAAGGTTGTCAGCCACATACCCATCATATTGCCACTTTTTCACCCATCATGATCATGCACATACCCTTATTAACAAAACAATTTTACAAAAACTGGAAAAAAACACTAAATTGGGATTTTGACGGTCAAAATGAAAGTTTGAGGCCTCAAAAATGTGTCGAAATAGAATCCAACCAACACATAGTTTGTTGGAATCCACATGCAACCTCATTACACAACCACCTATAAAATTTCAGCCCAATTGAACACTCGAGTCAAAAGTTATAGCCTCTAGAAGTTTTTGCATAAAAATCAAAACCCTCAAAACAAAGTCTAGACGATTGGGATGGATGATTTGATGATAGATATGTAATCTAATGATGTTATAAGAAGCACCTATATGGTTTCATTGATGAAATGATGATGTTTCTACCAAGGGGTGCATGCACTTGGGCGTGACTGCCCCTGCTAGGGTGTGGCTTCCCTTGCTAGGGCATGGCCACCCCCCTCCCAGGGCATGGTCATTCCTGCTAGGGCATGGCCAACCCTCTGCTAGGGTGTGGCCATCCCTGCTCAGACATAGAACTAAAAATTATGATGTTTCTATCGAGGGGCATGACACCCGAGCATGGCCGCCCCTCTACTAGGGCAAGGTGGCCGAACTAGTTTTTGACCCTGTCTAAATTAAGAACAAAACCAAGCAAGCTTGATGCATTGTGAAATGAACTTGGTAAATGATGAAATGGGTTCCCAGAATGGATGGGTGGATGGTCACAATGGGTAAAAAGATACCCCGAATGAGGGAACAACACTCAAAATGAGAAAATGGGTTGCCGAATTGGGTGAACGGCTTCCCCGAGTGGGCGAATAGTTTGTCGGAAAGGGGAAATGAATGTTGGAACAGATAAATGGATATCTAGAATTGAAAAATAGATGGTTGTGCTAGATAAACGGGTACCCTAGACAAGGGAACAACACTTGGAATGGGAAGACAGTTTTCCGGAATGGGTGAACAGCTTCCTAGAATGGGTGAACAACTAGTCGAAAAGGGGAAATGATGCTCATAACGAGCGAATGGATATACCAAATGGATGGATAGATGGTCATAATGGGTAATAAAATAATTATGATGAGGGAACAACACTTAGAATGGGAAAATGATTTGTCGAAACGGGCGAATGACTTCTCGAAATGGGTGAATAGTTGGTCAAAAAGGGGAAATGATGCTCAAAACGAGAAAATGGATATCCGAAATGGATGGAAATATGGTCGAGATGGGTAATCAGATACTATGGATAAGGGAACACAATCGAAATAGAAAATGTTTCTGTCAAAACGAGTGAACGGATTCCCAAAATGGGTGAACAATTGGTCGGAAAGGGGAAATAATGCTCAAAATAGGAAAATGGATATGTAAAATGGATGGAAGGATGGTTAGAATGGTGAAACACACTAACATAATGTTGGAGAGATGTTGAGAAATGATTTTTTTCAGCGTGGGTGGCCCTGCTAGTGGTGTGGCCACCCTTCAGGTGAAAACAAGGGTCAAAAATGGATATTTTGCTACAGAGGGGCATGTATGCCCAAGTGTGGCCACCCTTGCTAGGGCGTGGTCAACTCTACAAGGTTTTTGAACTTGTCCAATTTAAGAACAAGACTAACAGATGGTGAAAAAGACTTGCTAAATAATGGAACGATTCCTTGAACGGAAAAGAAAATTCCCTAAATGGGCAAACAATCATTCCAAGTGGATGAATGGGTTGAGGGAACAGGAGAGTGAATCCTCTAAATGGATGAAAGGGTTGATAGAGTGGAAAATTGGATGTTCAAAATAGGGGAATCAACTGATGGAATGATGGGGGATGTTGATAAATTACTTGTTTTGGGTGTGGTCGCCCTTGCTAGGGCATGGACACCCTTCGGGTGAAAAGACGGGTCAAAAATGACTATTTTGGTGCAAAGGAGTGCATATGCCCGGGCATGGCCGCCCCTGCTAGGGTGTGGCTAGTTCTGCAAGAGCGTGGCTAGCTCTGCAAGGGTGTGGTTTCCTCTGCCGACTTGAAGGTGAAAAATGACTATGGAAAAGGATTGAAAACACTTAAATACAAAAAGAAAAGTGGCAATACTGACTTAACTTGTAAGATATGTACTAGTTTTACATAGAAAATATAGTTCAAGTAGCACAATCCTAAGATTAGTAAGAATGGTATGGCCAACATGGTTCTCTAACAAGGATGAACAAGGTGACCTAGGGAGTCCTCGATATATGCATGGTATGTGAGGCCCAAACCGTGAACACCAGTCCACCACAAGCATGAGTCAGGAACCCCAACAAGATACTGAAAGGCTCAGACTAAATCTTCAAATCTGTCTAAGTATCACCCTAGCTTTGATGCTCCACCAATTATGACACAACTAGATTGGGGTACAACTTTCATGTCCCCCCTTTTTATACCCCGTCGATACATGTGGTCGGGATCGTCCCTTGCGGTGATGAAATCCCCAAGTAGGTCCCACTAAGAAGAAAGTGTTAATAATTTTATACTACACCCCAAGCTCACACAAAGTGCAAGGGGAAAGCTTGAACGATTTTTACCATCTTGGGTAACACAAAGAACAAAGTAAGCTATGATTTTTCTTCAACCAGAATCGCCAAATGCCACAAGGGGATTGGATATGTCGGTAGCTTAATTTTCAGATAGAGAAAAAAAATTATTTGACCCTTCCTACTTAGTCTATGTGCCTAATTAGTGTAAAATAAATGAAAACAAACAACTAACTAAAGTTCCTTTCGTCTAGCAAGAAACAAATTAGTAGTTTCCCATTGTTCTTCGTTAATCATAAAATTCCTACACAAATGTTAATATAAAATGCTCCACAATCACCAACAAGACAAGATAGGGGGTCAGTATTAATAAAGTAATAGAAAATAGAGCTTGAAAATGCACAAAAATACTATTTTTTAGCTTCTATTTGGACTTGCCTGCCTCTGTTGGTGAAAAAAGGGAGTGAAACATTTTTTTTTTCTATAGAGATGTGCGTATGCCTAGGCATGGCCACCCCTACTAGGGTGTGGTTGAGTCCGCAAAGGTGTGGCCGACTCTCTAATGAAAATAAAGAGCTTCTAGTGTTGGTTTTCCACAAGCAGGCATTTATGCAAGACCTAGTCACTCCTTGGGTCAGAAAAAGGATTAAAAAAATAATGTTTCCATCGAGGGTCATATGTGCCCAAGTGTGGATAGCTCTGTTGGGGCATGGCCAGCTTTCTGCATCACTCGAACTTGCAAAATCGAAGTCAGAAAGCAAAAAATGAAATATTTTCGCCAAGGGGCATCTCTGCTTGGGCGTGGTTGTCCCTGCTAGGGAATGGTTGGATTTTTGTGTCACCTAAAACTAAAAATATGAAGTTAGAAAGAAAAAAGGGTAGATGTTTCCATCGAAGGGAATCTGTTCCTAGGCATGGCCACCCTTACTAGGGTGTGGCCAACATTTTTGTGGCGTGGCTGACTTTCTACATTACCTGAACCTACAAAAATGCAAACAACAACAAAAATTACAATCAAATGACTCGTGTATGGGTCCCACTGGGCATACTAGAAATGCGTCCATGCATTTCTTACTCCTAAATATGCAAAAACTAAACAAGAATGCAAGGAAAAGAATCCAAGACCATCTTAATGACTAGCTTAAGTAAGGAAAAAAAGAGAGATAAAAACTAATGAAAAATGATTATACCCTTTTGTGTTGATCTCATTGGTTGGCCCTTGATTTAGATGGAAATATGTGCTCCTTGATGGTGAGGTGATGGAAAATGGATGGGAAATGATGCCAATGCAAGATGAGAGAGATAGGTGATGGATAAAACCAAATGGTTATGAGCTCTTGAATGCAAATAAAATACTTAATGGCTACTTGAATGTCTTAGAATCTTAAGTTGGCTACTAAAATGCATGAAGTCTAGATTCCTTTGATGAAGGAAGAGGGGGCATATTTATAGAGGAAATTGAATTTTCTAGAAAATTAAATGGCCAGGATTGAGCCACAATGGCCAAGATGAAGGGTTTTGGTGAGTTGAGGACTCACAAGCCCTTACATATTGACATGTGGAGGGTGAGTTGTCAAAGGAGCAAGGAAAAGTACTTTACAAGTACCTTGGGGGATAAGAGGATTTCCTCAAAAATGAACATCCTATCCCAAATGAAGGTGAAAGTGACATATGAGGAATTTTAGTATTCCTCAAAAAATCCCCATGGAGAAGAGAGAAGATGGTTGGGAGAATAAATATGAATTTTAAATTCATATGATAAGTACCTTGTGGATAAGACAAGGTTCTTATGAAGGAGGCTAAAAAGTGTCATGTGGATTAAACAACGCCCTTATAATGGAAGGTTCTTGGCTTCCATGTGACTTGATGTGACTTCTCAATGATCACATGGGGAAGAGGAGATTCCTTGGAGGAATCAAAAGTGTATTTTCAATTCATGGGGAAGAGGGAGTTTCCTTGGAGGAAATAAAGTGAATTTTTAATTCACATGGGGAAGACAAAAAGGAATAAAAGATTCCTTGGGGAATGAGAGAGTTGACCAAAGGGTGATTGATTAGAGTGACTAATCACTAATTAGAAGATAGTTAATGGCTAACGAAGATTACAAGCCAACTTGCAAAAGTTGGAGGATGTGACATATCCTAATCAAGGATTAGCCATGTGCACATCCCTAATGATGGGATTAGGAGATGGATTAGGATTAAGAAAAAGTGATGGAGGATTTTACATGTGAGGAATTAAATAAATGTTTAATTTATTTAATTCTTTTGAGGAAATGGGGAATAAAGGAGGTCAGGTATTTAATAATTAACTAAATACCTTAGGGATTAAAGAGGGATTAAGGGTAGTAATTAGATAATAGCAATATTACCTAATTATCGTGAATAAGAAGATGTTTAGATGAAAAGGTATAAATTTGGACTAATGTAAGTGACCAAATTTAGGTGTCTACACATTTCATATTTTTCAAACAAAGTAAGATCAATTTCTCTTCTTAAAGACATGATATGAAGTGTGTTGGAGTATGGACAGACACTGAGAGGGGGCATGAATCAATGTCTAAACCTTTTTAAAATTTAATCAAGACTTCTAATTTTGATATCCTTTCTATTGAAAATAAGGTTGAGGGATTGCATTAAGAGAATTTATTATAGAATTAACATTGTTCATTTTGACAACTCATCCCAGTAATCCTTGTGAGATTTATCTTGGAATTGCAAAAGAGATGATTGGTATTGTCAAAATACTTTAGGATTGTCAGATTTCAATGTAGACTTATGAGATACAAAAAAAACTATGCAATGTCATGACATATGCTAAGCATGAAACAACAAAGAGCTTTAGTTCAACAGAACAATTCTTGAGCTCTAAAACAAATGAATACATTTAAGATTTCTTTTGAAACTGAATCTTTAACCATGATAGAAAATTTATGAAAAACATTTTGATATGAAAATTTTTAGTGATGAAGGGACTAATACTCAACCAAGCTCAGACTAATAAGAACAATTTCTCACAAAAACATCACAGTCATGAAGCATTATCTCATCAAAGAAATTGAGACCATAAGACAAAGAAATTTTTGAGTGGAAAACCATCTTGGGGTAGAAAAACCATTCCTAAACTACCTTACTGGCTTAATTTCAAAAACCGCTACTTACAATACCTTACAAGCTAATTTATGAGCACCCACTTAAGGAGAAACAACCCCTCATTTAGAGACATCAATCTCAAGGAGCACCAACCCCTCTTTGGTTTACATAATTTCAATAACACAAAGGATCTCTCTATTTTTAAGATAAGGTCATAGAAACCCACACCCTTAATCTATCTAATACCGTAAATCTATTAAAAAATGAATCCTTAAAATATTAAATAAACTAAGTAAAAAAATTTGCTTTGCATCATATTATCTATTTTTATTATAGATCTTTTTCATCTTTTTCAACATTTTCTTTTCGATACATCAAGTTATAGTCTCAACAATAATATCCACATCTCAAAGTGATGAACCATTGTATATATATGTACATTCTCTTTTCAGATTTTACTATAGAAGCTATCTCATCTCTCTAAACAACTTGCTTACAAAACAATGATCAATCCCCTTATATCTGTTGTTTTTAAAAATGAATATTCCTTTTTTGTGAATCTTCAACCAAGGTTTTTGATAAGACAAAATATTTGTGCCAAGAATACCACTAATACAATGATGTAAGAATCATAAAAATTGATTCTTTTGACAAAGTGTGTAGAAAGTGTATATTAAGACAATGCCTTTGAAACCCTCAAAGGTTGTTTAAGGTGGAAGAAATAATTTTTGTTTTGAATCTTCAACCAAGGGTTTTATTTTTGGAAGGCCAATGTGTCAGTTGTATTTTTGATCTAAGAATCTTGAAAGAATGACATATTTGCAGCAGTAACAACATCTGTTACAATATTCCAGTAACATATGCAAAAAAAATACATATATCCTTTTTGAAGAGACTTAAACAACAATACCCTTCTGGAATAGATTTCAAGTATCCTCAAAAATTTAATGATAGGTGGAGATTAGAGAAACACTATAACCTTCAAAAACAATATCGATGCTACTAGAAACAACAAAGAAATCATCGCAAGAACCTAATAAGGTTTGTAACTGAACCCTAGACAAAAGAATAAAATAACCAATTCTTTTCAGAATACCCATCAAGAATAAAGAAATGTAATCGAACTTAATGCATTATCTGAAAGAGAATAGTCTACCCCATTTTAGCATTTCATTTTCAAACACAAAAATTGAAACTGCCATCCAAAAAAAGAGAATAAGAACCAATATCCCCAATCAAATCTGACAAAAACAAGTAATGAAGGAAATACCTTATGATGTAGGAAAAAAAGTCAACATAAATACCAGGTTTTGACAAGTGCCCAACTGGAGAAAAACAACAAAATTTCTTCCAATGTCGCCTAATGCAAAATGGAAGACTAAAAACCAATCATGGCATGTCTCCTATAGTGAGCTCACAGAAAATTTGTGTCGCCTTTCTACAAGGGAATAAAATGGTAGAGTAATGAATTCCAATGAATATCTATGGCAGTAGTTGAGGCTAGGGTTCTAGATCGTTAAGCCAAAAATGAATGATCAATTTTTTTTCCCTAATCTTTCTTCAAGCCATTCGATGCCCCAAGTCAATTGATGAATTTAGCACAATTGATAAAACGTCGAGGTCTGATGATACCAAGACATAATAATTATAAAAAATTATCATAAGCATCACGTCGACAGTCAAAGGATATTTCACCATGCTAACACAATCATTTCGTCCAAATATTTTATACAACCTGTTGATATACTTCAATCATCTAATAAATATTATGCCATGTCCAAGCTTATCAAAATTTCAATAGAGAATTATTTAAAATGATGAAATATAGTGACCGATACAAAAATGAATCAATATGAATTTATTCAAATTCATTTACCAATGTAATAAGGCCCAATACCATGCTCAAAGATGTCTCAATGCTGAAAAATACAAAAGACTTTACACATGGTCAAAGACAAAGGGATCGATAGGAACTATAAACATATGCATAAGAAAACCTGATAGGGTTTATAAACCATGGACCATTAATAAATACCTTTTGATGCTGGAGTCACCAACTATATGACACATTTTATATGCCTTTCAAGCCACAAGTTGACTTTTCCTAAGTCACATGTATTTACTATATGATAAAACAAGATGCCAAAACAAGGACTTTAGTTGGTCAAAATCATATGTTAGATATGTCAAGATATTAGAACTTTGAATCCTTTAGAAATACCATCAATGTATTTTATTCCCATTAATAAGTGACACAACAATAGATTTTGAATGTTGTCCCAAGTACCAATGTTGAAGCCACCAGAGTCAATTTACTTCTCAAGAATTGCCAAGACAATATAACATGTTGAATCACTTTTTTTGATTGAACCATCCTAAATATATCACAACCTAAAAGAGATTAGACTAAAATAAAATACCTATGATATGCAATAATAAATGACCATCCTAACAAAATGAGACTGTCGTGATCCACTCTCAAACAATAATAATGCTTCTCAATACCAAATCACTTTACGAAGTGATTGACGACAATGAGACAATGTCCAAGACCAAAGACTTGTAATGATAACAATGTCACCTTTATATCTAAAACAAACTACATGTCCAAAAGCCAATGATCATTCAAAAAATGATCAACCTGAATGACCTGTATCATGCCTGATCAACACTGTCAGTCCAATATATTCATAACCAACTGCAAATGAATATCATGCATAATGAGAAGCATGATTAATCTGAATGGGAACAAGAATGAAGATCCTGTAAATCAACCAAATTGAATACGAATCCAACCCTATAAACTCTAAAGCATAATAGGAAACGATAATTCAATGAAAGGAAGGAAATGTCAATCAATCCAAGATACCATTGCATCATTTGTGAATTTATCATCAAGGAAAAAAATCTGAGGGGTGAGCTCAACAAACTCCCCCTTTGTCCTTGATGGAAAAACACAAATCTCTGTCCCCCTTTTTGCATCAAAGAAATAGCGTAAAAAAAATGTGTAATGCCTCAAGTGGATATATGTAGCCAAATATGCACCAAATGATTATGCTGATATCATAGTAAGAATAAAAATATATCCCTTTAAAAAAATTATGTCCATATCAACAACATGATATTTTAATGCAACCAACCTAGTTGTTAAATGATACTTGAAGAATAAAGACCCATTACCTTGGAAATTTTCTTTATCATCAATGATTGAAGACGAGTTACTTGAACATACCACTTTCTTTATCTTTTTTAAACTCCATCTTCCATTATCACCTCACACAAAAAACACTTTGATTAGTACTGATACACTAAGTCATATTACATCTAACACCCAAGCATCCAAAAACAAGTTCGTTTAAAACAATGTGCATTGTCATTTCAAAAACGTCTTAATCTAGTCAACCACTACACCAAGCAAGATAAGTAACCACTGTGAAAAGATTTGGAAATACAATATACCAACAAGGGGGTATGTGCAGGATCATGATGGGCCAAAAAGTGGCGATATCTAAGTGATATGATGGCCCATGTGGCTGACGACCTTTTTTTTACCCAAAATTGATGAAACAAAAAGGGTTTTTAAAGGAGATTCTTAGCTTTCCACCAATATAAATTATACTTTAATTTGAATTTAATAAATTATTATTATTCATTTTCTATTTGAATTATGAGTAAAGTCCTGATTGATAGGCTGATTGAAAAACATCTATAGCTTTCAAATACTATCATATTTTTGAATCCAAAACATGTGTCACATTCTATGCTTCACATACTATAGGATTTTAAAAAATAAATTTGAATTTCATGAAGCTTTGAAAAAGTTAAGGTGGTTAGACATAATATTTTTTATATGTTTTAAAATTTGTAATAAAAAAATCATAATTAATTATTTACTTGGAAAAAAATTACATAAAAAAATGCATCACATCGGGACATGAGTCCCCTACTTATATCTAAAATATTATTAAAAATATATTATCATTTGATTATGGTTAGGGTGGTCAGACAAACACCTACTTATTTTTTCCCTAAAATTTAAGTACTACTGCATTGAAATTTCAAATTTTCACCAAATAGATTTAAAAATAAAAAATAAACCTAGTTGTATAGAAACTACATTCAATTTTCTACAGATTCTATTCTTATATATTTTTGAAATAATATAGATAACTTATTCAATTTTTTATGTCAATTTTCCTAACTCTGATTTTCTCAATTTTATTTCCACTTAAAGGCCTATTTTTCCATGATGATCCCGCACATACCCAAGGTAGATCATTTACCAAGATATATCATTGTCCAGAATGTAGCTAGAACCAATGGCATATAATGATAATCAGTCACTATCAGTAGCAAGGATGTTGGAAAAAGTTCATCAATGCTTATTGACATTGAACTCTTGAAAGATTAATATCGGTGAGACCTGTAGAATATCTTGCTAATGAGTAGCTGATTAGATCACTATGACCTTGGATCTGTCTTAGCGGTGAGAACCATTGGGGTGACATGATCTATCATAGTGAGTTTCCAAACTTATTTCGATAGCAGAAGTCTTGGCAACATCAGCGTGGCCTGGTGGTTGTCTTGGTGATATCGGCATGACCAAAACAGTCGCGGTGACATCTCCAGCTTGCTTTGATGGTAGATGTTTGGGTGAAAAAGATCATCAGGTAGAGTTTTGGCGATGAAAGTGTTAGAGATACTTGTGCTATCGGTGTAACCTCCTAATCTCTTGTCGATGTTGTTTCTCTCACTCATGGATCTAGTCTTGGTGAATTATCGGCATGCATCTTCTTGATATGTGCATTCTTAATGTTAATTATGACATCAGGGAGACATGAACGAGTGGTGTGACTTTCTAGTGTGTTCCCGATAGTGATTGTCTTGTCGATGGTCCTGAGATGGGGGAGATTTCACCAAATTTTGAGTGATAGGAGCCGATGCCATGTGCGATAGCCTGTGGATAGTCTAACATCAGTTTGACACATTCTATTGTCTCACCAATGAGTGATAAAGTTGAAATTGGTTAATCAAGATTTTGTCCTACGTGGTCTTTCTTGGACCAATGAGCGATACAAAATGCAAACCAATTGGGCAACTAAACTGTTGTGATCATTTTCTTATGGGAAATGAATAAACAGCTCGAGCAAGTGATGAATAGTTCGGTCATGGGTCTGGTTGGTTGGTTAGTTTACTGCTCAGTGAGTGAATTTTGTTGTATGTTGAATGAGAGTATTGCAACAATGTAATTTGATAGAAGGTTGATCAACAAAATGTTATTGATATTGAATTTTCATCTGAAAAAGAAGACTCTGTAACTTGTATGTAATTTCATTACTGTAATACAAGTGATTTTTCTTTGGTGTGGTGGGTTTTTCTCTCGTAAGAGTTTTCCCACATAAATTTGGTGTCAATTATGTTGTGTGCTTATTTTTCAGTTTTGTTATTTCTTTCATGTGTGTCTTAATGAACTATAAATGTAAACATTAAAATGCATATTTCTCTTCTCCTTTGAGACTTGGCATTAGGAAAATTTGTTCCACAATTGAATTTTACTTAACAAGTGGTATCAAATCCTAGCTAGTTGTGTTATCCTTGTGGGTAGATTGGTTTTTTGTGTCAATTTTTGTTGAGTGGGAGTTTTGTAAAAGTCTTGAATTTTTGTAATTACAGATTAAGATGACAATGACAAGTTTTTCTGGAAGGATTGAAATTGAGAAATTCAATGGCAACAATTTTGAGTTGTGGAAACTTAAAATGGAAGACCTGTTGGTGGATCATGATCTTTAGATTGTTGTGTTTGGAATGAAACCTACAACCATGAAGCAATTAGATTGGAATCTCACAAATTGAAAAGAAAAAGGGTTGATAAGACTTTGTCTGGCAGATTGTTCTCTTGAATGTTCATGAAGAGAAGACTTCTTCTATCTTGTGGAAAATATTTGGACATATTTATCAGGGCAAGTCCTCGGTAAATAAATTGTTCTTGAGGAAGAATTTGTACTCTTTGAAGATGGATGGAGGAACATTTTTTTCTGAACACTTAAATACCTTTAACATGTTGATTTATCAATTAACATCTGTAGGTGTGAAGATTGAAGAAGAAGATCATTGTATGTTCTTGTTATGTTCTTTTCCAGATTCTTGGAATCACTTGGTGATGGAGATTGGGAGCATGAAAACCACTTTCAAAATAGAGGATGTGGTTGCTTCTTTGTTATCAGAAGAGATGAGAAGGAAATATTTTGAGATGGAAAAGGAGGCTCTTATTGTTCGAGGGAGATCAAAGGAAAAAGGTAAGAAAAAGGACAAGAAGTCCAAATCAAAATCAGAAGGGAGATCAAAGTGTCCCAGTAAGAAGTCTAAGGTGAAGTGTTGGAGCTAATGGAAGCCTGGTCATGTTTGAAAGGATTGCAAAGAAAATAAAAAGAAGTGGAAGAAGAATTCTTCTGACAATGGTTCTTCTTGGAGTGATGCAGATGCCTTTATTGCAGCCTTGGCAACTCAAACATCAAATGATGTATGGTTGATTAATTATTTTGCATCATTTCACATGAAATCTCATAGATATTGGTTTACTAAGTATGAACAAGGTGATGGTGGAAAGGTGTATCTGGCAAGTGATTCATCTCTGGAGATAGTTGGTTGTGGAAGAGTCGAAATTCAGTTTCTTGATGGTAGAATTAAGGGAATTGATGGCGTAATGCATATACCAGGTCTGGCTCAAAATTTACTTTCTATAATCAAGTTGAACGATGTTGGAGTGCAAGTCTTGTTCTCTTGCAATGGCTATAAAATTACTAGAGGCTCAATGGTGTTGGCTAGGGGTGCCCGAATTGGTACCCTGTTTAAGTTGGATGCACTGGTTGTTTAATGCAATATGTCTTTGCAAAGTCATGGAAGGTTGTATGTAAAGAGAAGAATGAAAATTTTCCTATTGGATAAATTCCTTGGAAGTGAAACTTCTAGCAGAAAAGACTATGCTCTGGCATCAGAGGCTCGGTCACATTAGTGAAAAAGGTTTTAAAGCCTTGAAAAATAAAAACTTCGTTGAGGGGCTCGATGATTGTAATCTCTATTTTGAATTTTCTGAATATTTTATATATGGAAAACAACACCATGTTTCATTCTACTCTAGTTTATCATAAATATTCTTGTGTTTTGGATTATATTCATTTTGATGTGTGTGGCCTAGTGGATGTTATTTCGTTATCAAAGTCTAAATACTATGTTTCTTTTATCGATGATTATTTAAGAAAGAAAATTTTCTATTTTTTAAATAGTAAATCAGAAGTGTTAAGTCATTTTAAGGAATTTAAAAACCTTGTGGAAAATTAGATTGGAAGAAAAATAAAGTGCCTAGGGACTAACAATGGCAATGAGTTTTGTTTTGATGAGTTTTAAATGTATTGGAAAGACCATGGGATTAAGATGCATAGAAAAACACCTTACACTCTGCAACAAAATGAAATTGTTGAAAGGTTGAACAATACATTGATGGAGAGGGCAAGAAGTATGTTGAGCAATGTTGGTCTAGAGCAGATGTTCTAGATTGAGGTTGTGGCTACAACATGCTACTTATTGAATCAATCATCTTTTTCAACACTTGATTATATAATGCCTATGGAAACTTGTTCGGGTAAGAAACCCTCTCTCAAACATATTCATTTTTTTGGTTGTGAAGCATATGTTTATGTATCTGATGAGCAAAGGTCTAAATTGGACAAAAAATCTAAAAAATGTATGTTCATTGGGTATGGCCTTGGTGTGAAAGGATACAAGCTTTGGAATCCTATGACTAAGAAGGTATTGTATAGTATAAGCATTATCTTTTGGGAACTGAAACCTTCTTTAGTAGATCTGCAGTTAGGGATGAAAGAAGAGGAAAAGAATAATGATGTTGTTGAGATACCTCTAACTCTAGAAAAAGAGAAACAACACATTGAAAGTGTACCTAAAATTGAGGAGAACTCGAGAAGCTCTGAGAGTTCTGAACAATAATAAGAACCACAACCTCAACCTCAGCCTATGAGGAGGTCTACATGTGAGAAGAAAAAACCAGATAGGTATGAATTCTCTATGTTAGATTCTAGTCGTGCCTATGATTTGATTACTAACATGGATGAGCATAGGACTTTAAAGGAGGCAACTAAAATATCTAATTCATATTCTTGGTTGGAGCCATGAATGAAGAAATGGCATTAATAAGGAAAAATGATACTTGGGATTGGGTCCCATTGCCTGAAGGTAGAAAGCCTGTGGGCTGCAAGTGGGTGTTTAAAAATAAAATTCATCTAGATGGATGTGTTTAAAAGTATAAAGTGAGATTGGTTGTGAAGGGTTATTCCTAGGTAGAGGGAATTTATTATGGGGAAATTTTTTCTCCTGTAGCAAAGCTGACATCTATTAGATTTATTTTATCACTTGTTGCAACATATGATTTGGAGATTGAGAAGATGGATGTGAAGACAATGTTTCTTCATGGTGATATTGAAGAATAAATCTATATGTCCTAGCCTGAGCACTTTGTGGGAAAAGGTAAAGAAAATCTGGTTTGTAAGTTGAAAAAATATTTGTATGGTTTGAAGCAATCACCTAGGATGTGGTACCAGAAATTTGACACATTTTTTTATTCTTTGGGATTTGTAACATTAAAATCATATCATTGTGTGTACTACAAGACTGAAAATGATCGGATTCTTGTTATTTCCCTTTATGTTGATGATATGTTGTACATAGAAAATAGTAAGTTAATGATTTCTTATCTAAAATCTCAGTTGTCTGCAAAGTTTGAAATGAAAGATCTTGGTGTACCTAGGTATATTCTAGGGACAGAAATAACTAGAGAAAAAAAGGGAAGAAAGATTTTTCTTAGCTAGAGTAAGTATATTAATACTATTCTAGAGAGATTTGGCATGAATGATTGCAAGTAGCTAGTTGTTCTAGTTTTGCAGGGAACAAAGCTATTTGTTGAAGATTGTCCAAAATCTCCTACTAAGATGGAATACATAACTATAGTTCCTTATGCTAGTGTGGTTGGTAGTTTAATGTATGTGATGGTCTATACAAGGCTAGAAATTTCCCAAGAAATGGGAGTTCTTAGTAGATTTATGGTGAATCTAGGAAGGCCACATTGGGATGTTGTGAAAAGAGTGTCTAGATATTTGAGGGGCACTTCAGACTATGCTCTTTGTTACCATGGACATTTGGTTAGATCATAGAGGACTCACAACATTCATGGATATGTGAATTCTGATTGGGTAGGGGGCATTGATAGTAGAAGGTCCACCAGTGGATATAATTTCATGTTGAATGGTGGTGCAATTAGTTGGATGAGAAAGTGACAAGATGTAGTCAATTTGTCCACTATGGAAGTTGAGTACATGGCAGCAACTCATGCATGTAGAGAAACAATTTGGTTAAAACATTTGTGTTCTAACACTGGGTTTGATGCAAGGAAAATTACAATTTACTGTGATAGTCACAGTGCTATTTGCTTGGCAAAGAATCCTACTTTCCATGCCATGACGAAACATATTGATGTGTAGTATCACTTTGTACGAGATATGGTGGAGGATGGAAAGGTCTCTTTAGAAAAGGTGGATACTCTAAAAAATGTTGTAGATGCATTGACGAAACTAGTGAGCACAGAAAAGTATAGGTGGTGTACCAGTTCAATGGACCTTGTTGCCCATAAAACTCAGTAGTTTTGTTGTGCTCTGGATGTGTCAGCAATATCTCTACCAAGTGGGAGATTGGTGGAAAAAATGCGTCAATGCTTACTAACATTGAACTCCTGAAAGAGCAATATTGGTGAGACCTTTGGAATGTCTTTCTGATGAGCAGCTGATCAGATCATTGTGACCTTAGATCTATCTTAGTGATGAGAACCATCAAGGTGACATGATCTATCAGAGTGATTTTTGAAACTTACTTCTATAGAAGAATTCTTGGCAATGTTGATGTGACCTGGTGGTTGTCTCGATGGTATCGGTGTGACTAGAACAGTCAAGGTGACATCTCTAGCTTGCTCCGATGGTAGATGTCTGAGCGAAAAAGATCATCGAGGATTGTTTTCATGATGAACACGTTAGAGAGACTTATGTTGTTGGTGTGATCTAATCTCTTGTCGATGGTGTTTCTCTCATCAATAGATTTTGTCTTGGTGAATGATCAATGCGACTCTTACCAATATGTGTAGTCTTAGTGTTTGTTGTGACATCGGGGAGACATGAACGATCAGTGTGACTTCCTAGTGTGTTGTCAATAGAAATTGTCTTTCCGTTGGTCATGAGATTGCGGAGACTTCACCAAAGTGTGAGTGATAGGAGCAAGTTTCATTTGTGATAGCATGTGGATAGTCTGACATCAGTTTTGACACATTTTTTTGTCTCACCAATGAGCGATAATTTTGAAATCGGTTGATCACGTGTTTGTCCTACATGTTTTGTCTTGGACCAATGAGCGATACATAATGTGAACCGACTGGGCAGTTGAACTATTGTGATCATTTTATTATGGGAAATGAGTAGAGAGCTTGAGCAAGAGATGAAATATTTGGTCATGGGTCTAGTTGGTTGGTTAGTCAAATGATCAGTGAGTGAATTCTATTGTATGTTGAATGAGAGTATTGTAACAATGTAATTCGATAAAAGGTTGATTAGGGAAATGTTGTTGATATAGAATTGTCATCTTGAAAGAAGAGTCTATAACTTGTATGTAGTTTGATTACAGTATTTCAAGTGATCTTTCTTTAGTTTGGTGGGTTTTTTTCTCTCGTAAGGTTTTTCCCACATAAATCTGGTGTCATTTGTGTTGTGTATTTATTTATCAGTTTTGTTATTTCTTTCATGTGTGTCTTAATGAACTATAATTGTAAAAATTAAAAGTAATATCTTTCTTTTCCTACGAGACTTGGGATTAGGATAATTTGTTCCACAATTGAATTTTTCCTAACAAAGGATACCAATTGTCCAGAATAGAGTAAGCTTTAAAAAAAAATGCATGACAATGCATTACCAATGCCCCTTGCATGAACTTTCCAACTATAAACACAACATTAGGAAAGTAATCCTACACTATATGCACATCTCCCCTTTGAAGATAAAATGGTCTAGGCACTTTAAATTACTGTCACTTTCCTTTGAGCATGCATACCATAGTGTGAATACTGGCAAGTGTCAGATCATTTCCAAAAGCATGTCATTCATATCAATGTTGATATGGCTTTGATTTTCAATACATAGTCCATAGAGTCAGGACATTATCATCCTAATGAAGATCAATATTAAAATAGTATGACTGCACACAGGAGACCAAAAATCATATAATGGTCATAACATCACATATGCAAATTGCGATTGCATCATATCTTCCAACCTTATGCAAAATGAAAAAACTTTGTGACTAGAAAACCTTTGAGAACAAAGACAATCAATAAATTTTCATGAGAAACATGTGTTTACAAAATGAATAATCAATATGATATGGTAGAAATGTAGACTCATGAACCATTGCTTGCATCTAACACACAATCACTTCTTAAGGAGCATGAGAAGACATAGTACATTGTCTAGAAAACTATTTGCAACAAGGATATTCACCACCAAGATTGATGAGTGATTTAAGGTCATCAAAGATAAGCAACTTAAATATATCTTGTATGTAGCCAACAAAGCACCAAACTCGCCAAAGGACTATAAATGTAAATCAAACTTGAATTCTTTAACAACCTATAAAGTTGATCAATTATACATAGTGTAATAAACATGATGGTATCTATTATATCCAAGGTTCTCATAAACTTCCCATATCATATGCAGACCTTCATAATCAATACAATAAAAATAAACATGATGATATATTGACATTTATAGGCCTCTTCTTTACTTATTTTACCACCAATAGAAAATGTATGTTGTCATACCTCAATATAGACTTCATAAGGGTAAAATGTGTTACCATAATAGACTCCCCCCGAGTCTTTTCTTCTTCTCAATATTTGGATGGTATCACATGTGCAAGGAGTGAATAAGGAGTTTTCACACATTCATCTTTATTGGTCTTTTTTCATCTTGATTGCTCAGTCTTCTCGACACCAATGTAGATTGTTTCAATTTTTTTCTTAAAGTAATTGTCTTTCTATTAAATCTGCATTGTTGTACTTTATGCCCAATTTTATTACATCAGAAACAAATGACTTTTTGATTGTTTTTAGGAAAAAAAAACTTCCTATAGACATTTCCAACATTGTTCCCTACATTTTTATCACTTGTATTCATTCTAGAATCTCTTCTTAAGTGACAAAAAATGTTAAAGTTGTAACACACCACATTGTCATTTCTAGAGATATTAGAATGATTCTTATTTGACCATCTCATGCAATTAATTGACTTATGACCATAGTCATTACAAACATAACAATATCCTTGAAAATAATGATTATACCTGAATGAATTATCATGCCAAGGATGCAAAGATCTGAAGACATTTCTCCTTTCTTTGTGAGTATCTTTGAATTGTCTTAAAGTAGAACTATTATCTTCTGATTTTTTTTTCTTTACACTTTGGTGCAGCAACATGGTGACTACAATCAAACTTCATTCTTGGTGTAAACATTTTCCCATCTACAATAGAAAACACTCTTTGAGATTATTCGGTAGAGCTTTGTGCAACCTCATATCCCACTCCTGGAGGATCCTTAGAATGCTTTTGTCTGCCCAACATCTCACTCAATATATTAGTACTTTAATCAAATTTCTGAATTTTATTTGATTGAACCTTAAAATTTTTAAGCTCTTTTCTTAATGCAACTACTTGTCCTTCAACTTTTAGACAAACAATATTTTTGATCTCCAAATCAAAACTCGCAACATCAACTATCCTCTTACATTCTTCAATTTCAATTTTCTGACATAAAATCATATCATCTCTAAGTGTTAGTTCTTTTAAGTAGGAACCATTATCTGAACATTTCTTTAATCAAGCAATATCATTTTCTAGTTTATTGCACACTTCATCCTTGTGTTTTAACTTAACTTCCATTTCCTCTTCAGGCCTTTTTCTATCAAACCAATTGAGCTTTCAGAGATTCAATAATATTTTTATATTTATCATAGTTTTGGTTTAATGCCAGATTAGTATCAATAGTCTTTTAAAGTTCTACCTTAAGTTCCTAATTTTCTTGTTTAAGCCTTTTAAGTTCTTCTAAGGAAACAATCAGTTCTCCTTCTAGATCAACCTCATACTCATGATCTTCATATTATTTTTCACCAAACTCTTGTTCAAAGTCACTTACTAAGTAATCTTCATCTTTTTCAACTAGAGGATCACTTTTAGTATCAAATGATAGGGGTATTTCTTGAGACAAGACATCACTAGACTTGACAGGGATTGATTGATCAACTTTTTTCTTGAAATTAGGGTTTTTTTTTTACCTTTATTTCTCTTGCACTTAGCCATGACAAATACACCACGACCAAGAAACCTTAAGAGGTTAGAATTATGTACGGGTATAGCTCTATACACCAATATTAACTGAGAGCAGCCATGTCTTCACAAAACATAGTCTAAATCATTCAAATGAAGTACTTGATTGAACTTGTGACATAATTGATAAACTCCAAAACCAGAATCAATCCAAGGTTGTTTAGACCTATCAAAGGACCCTATGCTCTAATACGAATTTTTTGAGTATGGATAGACAATGAGAAGGGGGGTGAATCAGTGTCTAAACCTTTTTAAACTTTAATCAAGACTTTTAATTCTGATATCCTTTCTATTGACAATAGGGTTGAGTGATTGCATTGAGAGAATTTATGATAGCATTAACATTGTTTATTTTGACAACTCATCCCAATAATCCTTGTGAGAGTTATCTTGCAATTACAAAAGAGATGATTGGCATTGCTAAAACACTTTAGGATTATCATATTTCAATGCAGACTTATGAGATACAAAACTAACTGTGCAATGGAATGACATTTGATAAGAATGAAACAACAACATGATTTAGTTCAACAAAACAATTCTTGAGCTCTAAAATAAATGAATACATTCAATCTTTCTTTTGAATCTGAATCTTTAACCATGATAGAACACTTATGCAAAAGAAATTGATATAAAAATTTGTAGTGGTGAAGGGAATAACATTCAACCAAGCTTAGAATGATAAGAACAATTTCTCACAAAACACATCACATTCATGAAGTATTATCACATCAAAGAAATTGAGACCATTAGACAAAGATTTTTTTTAGTGGAAAAACCTCGTAGGCTAGAAAACCACTCCTAAACTGCCTTTCTTGATTAATTTCAAAAACCACTGCTTAAAATGGCTTACAAGTTAATTTCTGAGCACCTACTTAAGGAGAACCAACCCCTCATTCAGAGACAACAATCTCAAGGAGCACCAACCCCTCTTTAGTTTACAAAATTACAATAACATAAAGGATCTCTCTATTTTTCAAATAAGCTCATAGAAACCCACAACCTTAATCTATCTAATACCCTAAAGATTCAAAAATGAATCCTTAAAATATTAAATAAACCAAGTAAAAACATTTTCTCTGCATTATATTATCTATTTGTATTACAGATCATTTTCAGCTTTTTCAACTTTTTATTTTTGATACAACAAAAAGTTACAGTCTCAAAAATAATATCCACATCTCATAGTGATAAACCACTATATATATATCTGCATTCTCTTTTTCATATTTTATTACATTAGTTATCTCATCTCTCTCAACAACCTGCTTACAAAACTATGATCAATCCCTTTATATCCTCTATTTTTTTTAAAAAGAATATTCCTTTTTTGTGAACCTTCAACCAAGCTATTTGATAAGATAAAATATTATGTTCGACATGTTCCAATAATACCACTTATACAATGAAATAAGCATCATGAAAAATTATTGTTCTAACAAAGTGCTAAGAAAGTGTATATTAAGACAATGACTCTAAAACCCTCAAAGGTCATGTAAGGTGAAAGCAATAATTTTTATTTTTGAATCTTCAACCAAGGATTTTCTTTTTGGAAAGCCAATGTGTCATTTGTATTTTTGATCTCAAAATCTTGAAAGAATGACAGATCTGCACCAGTAACCAAATTTGTTACAAGATTCCAATAACCTATGCACAAAAAATACATATATCCTTTTCGAAGAGACTTAAACAACAATAACCTTCTGGAATAGATTTCAAGTATCCTAAAAAATTTAATGATAGGTGGAGATCAAAGAAACACTATAACCTTCAAAAACACTTTCCATGCTACTAGAAACAACAAAGAAATCACTGCAAGAACCTAAAATAGGTTTGTAACTAAACCCCAGAAAAAAGAATACAGTAACCAAACAATAACCAGTTGTTTTAGAATACCCATTAGGAATAAAGAAATGTAACCGAACTAAATGCATTATCTGATAGAGAACAGTCTATCCCATTTTAGGTTTTTCAGTTTCAGACACTAAAACAAAAACTTCCATCCAAAAATTGAGAAGAAGAACTAATATCCCCATTCAAATATGACAAAAAAAAAGTAATGAAGGAAATACCTTATGATGCAACAAAAATAATCAACATAAATACCAAGTTTAGACAAGTGCCCAGTTGAAGAAAAATAGTGAACTTTCTTCCACTATCACTTAATGCAAAATGGATGACCAAACACCAATCATGGCATGTCTCCTTCAGTGAGCTCATATAAAATTTGTGTCACCTTACAACAACAGAATAAAATGGTAGATTAATGAATTTGAATGGATATCCATGGCGGCGGATGAGGCTAGGGTTCTAGACCCTTAAGAAAAAATTTAATGATAAAAAAAATTTCCTTGATATTTCTTCAAGCCATTCGATGCCCCAAGTCAATTGATGAAATTAGGAAAATTGATAAAGCACTGAGGTCTGGTGAAGTGAAGACATAATAAATATCAAAATTTATCATAAGCATCAAGTCTGAGGTTAAAGGATATTTCACCATGCTAAAACAATCATTAACTCCAAATATTTATACAACCTTTTGATATACTTTAATCATCTAATAAATATTACACCATGTCCAAGCTTATCAAAATGCCAACAAAGAATTATTTAAAATGATGAAATATAGTGGTTGATCCAAAAAAAAAATCAATATGACTTTATTCAAATTCATTTACCAATGTAATAAGGCCCGATACTATGCTCAAACATTTATCAATGTCGACAAATACAAAAGACTTTACACATGGTCAAAGACAAAGGGATCGATAGGAACAATAAACATATGCATAAGGAAACCCAATAGGGTTTATAAACCATGGAGCCTTAATAAATACCTTTTGATGCTGAAGTCACCAACTATGTGACACATTTCATATGCCTTTTGAGCCACAAGTTGACTTTTCCTACGTCGCATGTATTAAATATATGATAAAATAAGATGCCAAAATAAGGACCTTTAGTTTCTCAAAATCATATGTTAGATATATGCCAAGATAGTAGACCTTTGAAGCCTTTAGAAATGCCACCAATAGATTTTATTCCCATTAATAACTGACACAACAATCTATTTTGAATGTTGTCTCAAGTACAAATGGTGAAGTCACAAGAGTCAGCTTACTTCTCAAGAATTTCCAAGACAATATGACATACTGAATCACTTTTTCTGATTGAACCATCTTGAATATATCACAACCTAAAAGAGATTAAACTGAAATAAAATACCTATGATATGCAATAATAAATGACCATCTTGAAAAAATGAGATTGTCGTGATCAATTGTCAAACAATAATAATGGTACTCATTACCAAATCACTTTATGAAGTGATTGATTGCAATGAGACAATGTCAAAGACCAAAGATGTGTAATGATAACAATGCAACCTTTATGTCTGAAACAAACTACATGTCCATAAGCCAATGACCATTCAGAATATGATTAGTCTAAAATTGATCAACCTGAATGACTTTTATCATGCCTTATCAACACTGTCATTCCAATATAGTTAAAACCAACTGCAAATGAATATCATTTATAACCAAAAGCATGATTACTCTAAATGGGAACAAGCATGAAGATCTTGTAAATGAACCAAATTGAATATCAATCCAACCCAGTAAACTCTAGAGCATAATAGGCAAAAATAATTCAATGCAAGCATATGAGGACATGTCAATGAATCTAAGATACCATTGCATCATTTGTGACTTTTTCATCAAGGACAAACAACTAAGGGGTGAGATCAAAAAATTCAAGCACATTTGAGCTGATACACTAGAATGTTTTTGCCTCCACAGAGTTAGCTTCTATTGGTGGGTCTAATTATTTTGTTACTTTTCTTGATGATTGTACTAGAAAAGTTTGGGTGTATATGTTGAAATGAAAATCTGAAGTATTTGCCACATTTAAGAGCTTTAAAATATTAGTTGTAAATCAAACTAGGCATAAAATTAACTGCTTTAAAATGGATAATGGTGGGAAATTTTTCTTTTTAGAGTTTAATAATTTTTGTGTAGATAATGGTATTAAGAGGATTAAATTTTTCCCTTTCACTCCTCAAGAAAATAGTGTAACTGAGAGGTTAAACATGAAAATTTTGGAGAGAGCTCATAGCATGCTCTTGAAGGTCAGATTGGGTAAAGAATTTTCAGTAGAGGGTATTAATAAAATATTTTATTTGATTAATTAATGTCCGTATTCTTGGTTGAATTTTGGGATTCTAGAGGAGAAGTGGTTCAAAAAAAAACTCATACAATCATTTGTGAGTGTTTGGTTGTGAACCCTTTGTTCACATTCCATTGAAGAAAAGGAAAAATTTGGATATAAAATATAAATGATGCATATCTATAGGATATGCAGATGATGAATATGGCTTTTTTTTGTGGTGTCTCACTAAAAATAGGTCATGCACAATAGGCATGGAATCTTGAACGAAATCGTCATGCCATGTTTTCAAGAACAAAGATAATCAGTGAAGGAATTTGTGCCTATAAATGATATTTCCAATGGGAGGGATATTTTAAATCCATTCATGGCATCTAATTTACCTGATATTCCTGAAGAATAATTATAGGAGAATGAAAATTCACAAGTACATTTTAATACTGAAAAAATAAAATTCTATGATTTTTCCTATTAATTAGGTTAAATGCAAATGATAAAGTGTCAAGCAATATTTTTTTTAGGCTAGGCAAGCCTATGATAAGGCTATGCTAGCCAATGGAGAGGTTGCTCAAGCCTCCCATAAGGTTGCACTGACTTTTGGGAAGATTGCACCAGCTTTAGGATAGGCCACACAGACCTCCCAAGAGGCTGCACAAACATTAATATGCCTACAAACAAAAATAAATGCTATGGAGGACTTAAATATGGAATTTCAAGAACTTAATAGTAGGGATTCTTATCTTTCTCAGAGTGGAAAAGATGAAAATTCAAATGAATTTTTTCTGCAGTTGAGGAGATCAACCCGATAGCAAAGACCTCCATCTAAATTGGATGATTTTATCCATCAATTACTTATTTATGATCAAGCTTAATTGCTAAATTTTGAAGAGGCCTGTAATGTTTTTGAATTGTTTTTTGGATATATGTCATGAGAGATGAAATGTATAAGTTATTGATGAAAAATAACATTTGGGATTTGGTACCTCTTCTACTGAATCGAAAAGCATTAAAAAAAAGATAGGTGTACAAGTTGAAAGAAGAGGATGGTGGCAAGACATGGTACAGGTCGAGATTAGTGATCAAAGGATATCAAGAAGAGAACGACATTGATTTCAATGAAATAATTTCATTGATTGTGAAAATGACTATCATCCGAGCAATTTTGGGTTTAGCAGCTACCTATAATTTTTAGTTGGAGCAACCTGATATCAAAATTGCATTCCTTCATGGATATTTAGATGAAGAATTATATATGTAGCAACCTAAAGGTTTTTGAAAATCAAGCATATCAAAATTTAGTCTGGAGATTGAAGAGAATTTTGTATGCATTGAAGCAAGCCCCACACCAATGGTACCTCAAGTTTGATTCATTCAAGGCTAAACAAAAATTCACTAGGTGTGAGTTTGATCCATGTGTGTATGAGAAAGCTTTGGAGAATGGTCAGTATGCTTTAATTTTGTTGTATATTGATGACATACTAGTAATCGACACTAGTATGAATGTTATCAATGATTTGAATACTAAACTAGCTAACAAGTTTTCCATGAAATATTTTAGAGCAACAAAACATATTCTTGGTATAATGACAATTCGGGATAGGTATAAAAGAGAAATCAAATCATCATAGGATAAATACATCAATAAATTTTTGGACAGGTTTAATATGAAGGGTTCAATGGTTGTTAGCACACCTTTTTCTAATCATTTCCTCATATCCTCAATGATGTGTCCCAAGATAGAGGAATAAAAAGACTTTATGAAAGGAGTACCTTACACATCTACAATTGGGAGTCTCATGTATGCAATAGTTTGCACCCAACCAAACATTGCCCATGTAGTGGGAGTAGTTAGTTTTTTTATGAGTTTAATAATGGAAAAAGGTCCCCTTAACTTGGCATGTATATTGTGTTGTAATATGCCTAACATATTCACATTAGGTCTTTGGGTCCTTGTGAACTAAATAGATTAAATTTCACCTTACTTAAGTGTTGTGAAGTGTTGTAAAGCGAAAATTCACAATTTTCCAATGTCATTCTAATCAATCACACCTAAATAACCTCTTGTTAACATTAACCTTTCCTTATTTCAAAGTGTTGTAACACACTTTAAAACTTTTCTGGATTATCATTAATAATTGGGCTTTATTATGCTTTAATTGGCCCCATTTTGC
This sequence comes from Sequoiadendron giganteum, assembly GCA_007115665.2. NCBI lineage: Eukaryota > Viridiplantae > Streptophyta > Pinopsida > Cupressales > Cupressaceae > Sequoiadendron > Sequoiadendron giganteum. The sequence continues at coordinate 227,370,187 of CM021100.1, read as the reverse complement.
ATCCACAAGCGTTATTTATGTGTATTTTGGAGGATAACACCAACAAAATAATTTAAAGCACCAAAATCTTGAAAACCCACCTTAAATTCCTAAGGTGGGACTCATTCACCATTCTGGGCAAATGAGTCCCCTTTAGCTCAAAATTAAATTAAATTTAAATCTTTGGTGGGATTTTATTCTCCAAGATCAAATGTTGGCTCACAGTGTTGTTATTTTGGGAATTCTTGCATAATTGAGTATAAATACAAGTTTCTTACATTCATTTCTCTCCTAGGAAATTGAAAGAGCATCCTTAAATAGTGAATTTGAACTTTCACAAGTGTATTGACGGGTATTTAAGAGCATTCAAGGGCAGATTATTTATCATTTTAGAGCTTTCTTCAAGCATCAATAATCATGTCAAAGATCTCTTGCATCATGTTTGTTATTGTGCTAACAATTGTGGTGTAGGGTTTTGTGATTCAAGTAAGCATTGCATTTGAGATCTATCTCCTCCAAGCTAGATTCAAGAATGGCATCCAGTGTAGCCATTTCAAGCATACTTGCAGCACCATATTGCTAGGGTCTGGTGAGTTGTAGCATCATATCTTGTTCATTAATCATTTTCCTTCCATATTTGATTTGATTTCCAACAAGGGGTTTGACCAAGGCAAACCCTTATCCACTAACCCCCAAAATTTTCCCCTCTCCTTTTGTGTGTGATTTGGAAGGATAGGTTGTAGATTTCCTAAGGAGAAAGATTGGAGAATGGTTACATGACATCCAAAGTTATCAAAGTTGTCATCAAGTGTTCAAGAGCCTTGAAGATCATCTACAGGTCACAAACTATTGTTTCAGATCCAAAAACCAATTGGGAAGAGAAAAGAAGACTGGGGAGTCTTAAATAAACTTTTGAAGCATCAGAAAATCCAAACTAGACTGATTCATCACTTCTCATGAATGAGTCCCATTTTCAATCACTTTTCAAGACTTTGCAAATTTTGGTACCTTTTTGTCTGAAATTTTCTTTTGGCATAGTTTTCCAGAAGTAGGACTGATTCACCCAGCTTGTCAAATGAGTACCATTCAGCCACAACAACAAATTTTCCAACAAATTAGACCTCCATTCAATCATTTTCTTGATTTTTGGATGCACATATTTTGATTTATAGTTCTATGTTTCATTTAAACCACTTTTTAGGTCATTTAGTGTTATTTTGCATTCACTTAAGGCTTTGCATTTGACTTTTCATTACATTATATTTTCCATTTCCAAGTATAAACTTGGTGGTGAACACATCATTAGATAATATTTACACCCTAGGACAACCTTGCGCAAGATCTCTTTCTCCCTTGCATTGAGATCTCAATGGTTATCCTTGAATGAAATTGGAAAAGTGGGTATGTTCTATATCTAAAACCATATGATAGCATCCATACCACTTTTTCACCATTTCAATGAGTAATCCTAGTAAGGTTCAATGGGATTATATGCATTGTATTTTGAGATATCTTAAGGGTACTTCTGATTATCTTCTATATTTTGGAAGAAAGAATGCACAACTTCAAGGTTTTGAGGATTTTGATATGGCAAGAGATTTACACAAAAGGAGGTCAACTATTGGTTTTATTTTTACATTTTTTAAGCTAGTAATCAATTGGGTTTCATGATTGTAATTTGTAGTTGCACTCTCCACTACTAAAGCTGAGTACCTTTCCATGAATGGAGGAGACAAACAAATGATAGTTACAACTTTTATTGGATTTGGGTTGCAAACAACATGTTTTTACATTCTTTAGTGATAAAAATAGTGTTATACACTTGGAAAGAAATTATGTATTATATAATTGAATGAAACACATAGAGCTCCAATAAAACTTCATTCAAAATGTTCTTGAAGAAGATAAGTTGAAATTCGAAAAGATAGACACAAATGTGAATCTGGAAGATACATTCACTAAAATTGTTTTACAATAGAAGTTGCAATTCGTAGAGCTTCTCTTGGCCTAGTCAAAAGTTGACAATGAATTTGTAAAAGTAAGGATATTTTTGGTGTGACCATGCAGAAAAATAATGTTGGAATTCAAGTGGGAGATTGTTGATGTGTGAATTTCAACGGTCACATTAACCATGACTCTTCATTGTAATATCCTAGATTAAATTTATTTGATATAATTTAATTAAATAACAAAACAAACTAAGAAATTAAAACAATTAATCCAAACCTCTAAAATAAACTTATCCAAATGAAACTAAAAATTCATTTGAAATTTCATAAATAAAAATCACAAATCATGCACCTGATTGCTCAAATTTTACCCAAACTTCAGGAATAACTTACCAAACTTAAGGTGAAGGTAAATGACAGAAAAATAATAGTGTTTGCACCAAACCCAAGACCTCAAATCCAATATAATCTGTAAACGTATAAAAATATCTTCATAATAATTTTCGTCTATTGCAATAATTATTCCATTATCTTCGTAATCATATCTCTCATAATGTTGCATGCTTTGTGTAATCATTTGCATATCTCATCTATCCATTTTATTTAAATATATTTGAATAATCATAACTCATCCATTTCATTAATCATTAATCCCCGATCATTATATTCATACAATAAATCATATTTCCATATTCATAAATCCATTATCTTTTTTATATATAATTCATTTCATGTTCATGGCATAACCTTTTCATAAATATTTATCTCTCTCATTAAATTATTTATAAATCTATAGTCATTAAAATATTATCCATTAATCATTGAAATATTATATTGGTTATCCATAATCATTCGTTCATTGGCATAAATAATTAATCCATGTCACTTTAATTATTTGCATATCCCATCTATCCAATTCATTAAAATATTGCACATATTGATTAATTTAGTCATTTTATCTATTTACCATTTGCATGCATTTTTCTCCACTGCAATTATTTATCCCACATTTCCCCCATAACTTGAATTCACCCCATGAATTCAACTATAAAAACATGCTTTTTCCACACATTTGGGGGAACACAACAATCTTATTTTGATTTCATCCAATTCCATAGAGCTTCTTGTGCTTTTTCTCGTAAAATCTAAGAGCAACTACAAGATAGAGTGGAAAGGATAACAATGGAGACATATTTCATTTGAATGCATATGTTTGGCTTCGTGTAGTTTAGTTTCATGTTTTTCCATATGTTTCTCATTAAGAATTGCTCAATTGAATGTCATGTTGCAAAGTTGATTTGTGTTTTACAAATTTAATCATTAGCTTTCAGTTTTTCAATGGGCACATAATGGTGAACCCGATGCAAATTTATCTTTTCTTGATGCATTTTTTGTAGACACATTTATTTTTGCAAACAAAAATCATGAACAGATAAAAGAAAAAGTGTTTATCTACGTTCATTTATCATTGCTTTTTGTAGATTCATTTATTACCAGTTGTTAATTTGGAAAAAGCATTACAAGAATTTATTTTTGCATTTATTTGGGAAATCGTCTTTCGTAAAAAATTATGGCAATTTTTTTTAATCTGCAGTTAGATTTTGGGCAACAATCAAACTTTACGTACGATTTGGAGTTGATAATAACTTTGATCAATTCTTATATTTGAATCTCCTCAAAAGTTGACATGTAAGACTTCATCTTAATTTTACAGACATGCAATGAGTAGGGACAACAAATGAAAACAGGATGAAGTGAATGTCTATGAGGAAGAATTTCATCTCATGCGATCCCCATTTTAAGCATTCCTCCAATCAAATGAGCCTACAATCATGCTATTCTGAACATACTCTACAATCATACATTTCTTTTTAAGCATATATGATAGTCAAACATTTTCAACATTCTATTTTGAAATCATGGTGTTTTCATAGCATTCCATTCTGAGCATAGCCTGGAAACACTTTACTCTCTTTTGAGCATAGCCTACAAAAAATTCATTCTCTTCTAAGTGTAGCCTACAAACACATCAACTTAGCTAAAAACATATCAATTTAGCCTCCCATCATTTCAATCTGCAATCAATTTTTTAATGAGGTTTCTATATATGTTTGGAACAAATTTTCTTTTTCCTTTATTGTATTTAAATTAGATTTTATTTTTAATTTACATTTTAGTTTTTATTTTGATTTATTTTCTTTTTTTAATTTTAGTTTTTGTTTTCCTTTTGTTAATTTAGATTGATTTTAAATTAAATATATTTATATTTTAGATTAACTTAGTTTAAATTTTAGATTTAAATTTTTATTTACATTTGATTTTTAATTTAGATCTAACTTTTAAATTTAGATTAAATTATAATTTTAATTTACATTTGGTTTTAATTTAGATTTAATTCATATTTAGATTTAACTTCTTAAAATTTAGATTAGATTAACTTTTAATTAAGATTAGTTTTTTTTTTTAAAATTATATCGGCTTTTGATTTTAGATTAGTTTTTTAGATTAATTCTAGTTTAAATTAATTTTAACTTTAGATTAATTTTTAATTAGGATTAGATTTAATTTACGTTGACTTTTGATTTAGATTAGTTTTTAATTAAATTTTATTTAGATTTAAATTAGATTTTAAATTAACTTCAAATTAGATTTAAATTTAGATTTCTCAGATTTAAGTTTTGATTTAATTTAATTTTAAATTAGATTAATTTTAGGGTTTATTTAGATTTTGATTAATTTAGGATTAGATTAATTTTTATTAATTTTTAGATTAATGTTTTTTTTTTTAATGTTTTAGTTTCATTTAGATTTCAGGTCTAGTTTTAGTTTATTTTTCTTGTAGGATCGCTTGATTGAGACTTGAAATCAAAAAATATGCTTGTCAAAGAAAGGAAGCATGAAACTACTGATGAGATTGTAATGCAAGATGTTCACCAAAGACATGATTTTGAAACCAATTATCTTTTAGATTAGAAAACACTTCAATTGGTGGATTAAAAATGAACAATTGTCTTCTATCACATAGATCTAATTAGGCGGTTAAATGAAACTATTTGTTGCACTTGAATGTGGTAGGTAATTATTCTCTCACCTTGTGCAAACTAGGTGATCAAAAAACTAGACCCATCTATTTTATGTGTCATCCTGATTCAATAATCAAAGTATCTTCTCCCCTTGCACACTTGAGTGATCTTGGGTGCGAGAGAAATGGTTATTGACTATAGGAATTGGGCCTTCCTTGGTGGGAAAAATTACCCACCGCAAGGAAACTCAAACTAGAAATAGAGCTCTTTGGCCAAGCTACCCCGACTAGTATATAAATGTGAATCCTAATGGAAAACTTAGGATTATGAGTGCGGATGTGTCACACAGACAAGTGAACTCTCCAAAAAACCTGTTGAGGATAACCTCTTCAAACTAGAGTTCCTCCTTATTGGAGCTAATATTGCCCCATGTGCGACTACTTAAATGCGGGTCTCGAACTAAAAACCTTTATGTAGTTTCCAAATCCCATCTATTTTCTATTCCAACAATGACCATTGTGAAGGCATCGACATTCTCAAAGTTCTTACTAGAGGTGATCACCCCGCCATGGGAGATTTAATGGGGTTGGAATGTTGGTTGACCTGAGAAGTGAGTGCACTATAAGGGGGAGCTCGTGTGGCCAAGATTCTAGATTCATTTGCTAAGAATAAATGCGGTTGGGGAAACCCACTTGGAATCTAGCAAATATTTTCCTTTCAAACCTCATGATTTATGCTTGTATTGCTGAAAACAAACAACATTCACAATTGAAAAAAAAAAAAATTGTCTATTGTGCTTTACGTGTGTGTATTCAAAACATTGTCAAAATAAATCAAACATAACACAAAAATATGATAACATTTAAACTTTGACACAAACTGAGCCAACATTCTTTTCAAACAAGTTGTGTAAACAAAGGATTTTCTGACTTTATTTCCCATCATTCCATCACATTTATTTAGCTTAATTGCATCACTTAAACAAATCTTAGTGTGCATACACCTTTTTTGAAAATTTTGGAATAGGGAAACTTACCATATCTTGTCATAGGCCCATTGCTACAAAGAAAAATTATCATTAACTTTATCACTTTTCACATTAGTTCTTGTCACTTTGGTGTAACCTTTAAACTCATGAGTCTAGTTTAAGGCTCACCTTGTCAAACTTGTCAATTTTCATCCACTCTCCTTGAGGTCATTGATAATTTGATTTGGCAATATTCGACTATCCTAGGTTGGCTAGTAACTCTTTCCTTAAGTTTCAAAACACAGGTGCATAGTTCATACAATAGTCATCTCAACTGCATAACACTTTTTGCATATCTTATTCCAAAAATACTAAAAAACATAGTCTTAATCTCATAACATTTGCATTCACCATTATGAGAAAATATTTTCATGGTTGAAACTAGATGACAAAAGCAACATTGGGCCATCAATTTATTTCATGATGATGAAGATATTTACAACTACACTACCAATTTAAATCTTGACAACACATCTAATTATCCTCATGAAAATACCTTTGGAACACAAGACAACACAAATTTGGGACCTTCATCTCATGAGCAACCAAAGATGACAATTTTCCTTTTACAATTCCTCACTAGGGATAAATATGGAAATGTATACATAGAAGAGGTATAGGTTGCTTCTCAAAATCTTGAAGTTGCCTCTCTAGTGGATGAAATTGTCATGCTAGACCCTCAAATATTTTTGGCTAAACTATTTCATGAAGGAGTCAAAATACCCCAAGGATTTGATGTCAATACCTTACATGTTGCAACACCACCAAAGGGACAACAACAAAATTCCAATTAAGACCAAATAATTTTCAAGAATCCATTGCAAGACCATGGAAAACCCTCCAGTTGAGGTTCAAATACAGACAACCATGCCAATTGTACCAATTCCTCTTTGTACTAAAAATTTATTAACCTCCTTCAAGCTATTGATGATCATGTTAAGACAATCACCATTAAGAAGCAACCTGAAATTGTCTTTACCACCTATAGAGGTAAGATTACCATATATGGCCCTCCTTCAAAGCAACTAGAATCCAAAACCCAATACAACCTTGTTGACCAATTGGGAAAGATACCCACACAAATTTCCATTCTTGAGTTTATACACATATCACCCAAACACAAAGCTATCCTTGGTAAGGCTCTAAAAGAAACATTTGTCTATATAGACTTGGACATCAACAAATTTGAAGCCATGGTTGGCTACTTGGCTAACTCCCACCATGTCTTCTTTTTTGACAAAGATTACTCTACATCCAAGTCAAACCACAACAACCCATTACATCTCAAGGTTTTCATCAATAAATGCAAGGTCAAAGGAGTCCCAGTAGATGGCGTAGTAGGATTGAACATTTGCACTACAAAACTAGTGAAGGAATTGGGCCTATTTGAAACATGTGCAAATAGAACTAAGAGAATTTTCATCAGAGCCTATGATGACGAAGAATGTTCTCTTGAGGATGTTATAATATTTCCTATCAAGATTGGACCAACATCACTAGATACCACATTCCAAGTCCTGGATTTTGAACTACCATACAACCTAATACTTGGCTGACCATGGATTCATGCTCTGAAAGCTATCTCCTCCATATGCCATCAATACCTAAAGTTTCCTTACAATGTCATCGAAATCACAATCATCGGCGATCTTGACCCCTTTCAATATTGCACTACCTTGAGAAAGGTCCCAGATCATAAAGTGTCTCTAAATACTGAACCTACGACATTTCTCCATCCAATTATATCGATCCATCCACATCCACCATTCCATCCGTTGATCCAAAGGTCCAAATCCATGATATGGGATGTGGAGAATATCATATGGATAATTTACTAGTGAATGAAAAATGCTAATGTTTCTGAGAAAGATCAGAATATTGATGTCAAGATAGCTACAAAAGGAACATAAAAATATGGTCATGCTTATATTGAAACCATTTGTGACCCTAATGATACATTGAAATTTTCCATATCTACTTCCACTCAATCTGTTCATATCTATGATAACCCCTTTTTTGACCTTGACATCTATGATAGCCCACTCTTTGATCATGACCATACTGAGGATATCAAATCATCATCCTTCCATCCCACTTTCCTAAGGCTAGGATATGTATCTCCTATTTTCACCTCTACCAATTCATATTTCCAAGTCTTTAAGGATGTGCAATCTTCCTTTGACATTAGAAGTACCAAAAAGGATTGTACTAGAGACTCCATTGATGGCATCGCCACTCCCATTCATCCACTAAAAAATCTTGTCACTTCACCTACTTCCTCCATCTCACTCATGCCCATCTACATCATAGACATGGATAAAAAATGCATAGCTCAAGAAAAGAATAAAGGTAAATCTCCAATGAATGAGATATCTTTAAAAGGAGATCAAGAATCAATAGACATAATGAAAAGAATAGAAGATAAAGACAAGTCCCTTAGCCAAAATAAAAAGTTGTAAGACAAATAAAAAATGAAAGAAGATCAAGACAAGTCCCTTAGCCAAAATAAAAAGCTATTGGACAAATCAAAAACAAAATAAGATCAAGAAAATTCCCCTAGCTAGAAGAAAAATCTATCAAACAAATAAAAAATAAACATTAAAAGTTAAAGCAAGCAAAAGTCAAAATCTAAGTATGCCTCTCCATCAAAAATCACTAGGAGCATTTATCAAGGAAAAAATTTAAACACAGAGCTTAATGATTCAAGGTCTCCATCCACACCACTCCCACTCATACCATATATTCCATTCCACCCATTGGTGATGTTTTTCAATGGGCCTTTGATGATGACCACTTCATGTACTCTAGCTCATTAGTCACCCAAGCTCCTTTTTAGTTGAAGCTTGATGGACCATGTAGTATGCACATCAGTGATCATACCGTAGCCTCTTTAATCCACCACATCTATCATCCTTCATATTTTTTACTCATACTCCTCATCCCAATCGATTCATTTCATCTAACATGGTCATCTAAACAAGATCGAGGCATCATTAAGCTAGTTTATGGATCTAGTTTTTATCAACTCTATACCTAGCTTCAGAGAGCTAGGAAAAAGACCTAAAAAAATGGTCACCTTGATGTAAACCTAGCAAACAGGCATCTTGGTGACACTAAATAAAAGTAAAGTAAAGAGAAAAATTTCATCCAATGGTGAAAACTTGGTAAATAGGTACCCTGGATAAGTACCATGGTGAAAAATTAGCAAACATGCACCATGAGTAGTCAATCTTTGCTTCATCATCTACCATCACTTTTTCTGGTCTTCCATGCTAATGCAAAAATAAGGCCTTTACCTTTCGTCATCTCCCATTCCATCTCCCATTTCACATCCATCATCAAGCCTTGTCATCTTTATCATGACTTCCAAACGGTTGACATATTACATCTTTCTCCTACATCACTCGTCCATGATAGATTTTGTCCCATCCCATCCCTATTAGCTCATCTTATACCCAACTTGGGCAATATCCTTGATCTACACTAGAATCTGCAATGATCATTGGCAGTCACTATATTAAAAAGACAAAAAAATCATAAAATGTCTTAAAAAAATCATAAAATATCACAAAATGTCCTAAAAAAATTCATAAGAAGTCAAAAAATGTCCCAAAAAAATTCATAAAAAAATATCACAAAATATCTTGAAAAACCTCCAAAAAATCGTAAAACTTCAAAATCCAAAAAATCAAAACATGTCAAAACCCAAAAACATTCAAAAAACTTTCAAAAATCGCTAAAAAAGATTCACATTTAGTCATGTCAATCTTTGTCATTGTGGAACTATGTTTCCTCTATGACTGGACATAGGGAATGCCATCTATCGGTGTGCCCCTCAGGAATTAGGTTAGTCCTTTAGGTTTGTCAAAATAACAATAAAATAAGGATTTGGTCCTTTTTCATTAAAATAAAGTCAAGGGTCATGTCGAACTACGAGGTTTTTGTGCATTGCTATGTAGGCAAGGCCATCTATCGATGAGCCCCTGAGGCCCCCTAGGACAGTATTTTAGGGTTCACCAGGCCAATCATAATAAATCATACACTATCAACTCAAATGTGACATAATCATTTGCACTTCAATCACAAAAATCTTGAATCAACAAGAAAAGCAAGCCAACACATCTACAAGTCAAATCATTCATTTGTCAGATCAATCAAACCCATCAAATCAATAAAATCCAATGGTCTTATACAAGATGTGTCCTTCTTGAAACCAAACATTGTCTTTATCCCCTTTTTCATACACCTTATATAGGTAGTTGCATGATGAAAACTGGACTTGACATATTATACAACATGTTTCTTCTATAAAAACTAGGCCTTGTTGAAACAATCAACCTATCACTCACTTTTTCCCTTAACCCACCGACAATCACTTATTGGAAAATAATCTGAATGACGATTGACATTTTTGGTCTATTTTGTCTTATCTTTTGAATTTTCTTTGGTCATTTTAGTAATCACCTCAAGGATGTCCCACAAAGGATTTAGAGGAATGATGATGTCTCATGACTCATCTATTATTTGATTGTTATCTACAGTTTATCTTGACTAAAATACTTGGGTAACTTTTCCTTAAGTATGAGTTAGGACATTCCTTGTGTGTGATTGTCTATTTTATAGACGGATGACCTTGCACACCTTGGTCTATGTCATACCATGGTGCTTTTTGTCCATTTGTCATGTTTTACCCCTTGATGTTGATAAAGAACTTTGTAAAGAAAAAGAAGCTTCATCACCATCATCTTCTTTCATATCTCTTTTTCATCGATCATTCTCCATTCCCTTCATCATTGCATCTTTTCTTCATTGTCCTTATCAATTTCCCTCTTCATCCATTTCGATAGCACAATTGTGTTCTTGGAACCCACATGTCCTATTGAGGGGGCATACCACTACCTCCTCGTCATCCTTCCTCATTCTTCCTTTCAATGGGGCTTCTTTTTCTTTGAAACAATATGCGACATGTCACATTGTCTTAAAGAGGGGGAAAATGTAGACATATAAAAATGTCTTCATAATCATTTTCATATATTGCAAGAGTTCTTCCATTATTTGCATAATCATATCTCTCATTCCATGCTTCATGTGATCATTTGCATATCTCATCGATCCATTTTATTTAAATATATTTGCATAATCATAACTCATCCATTTCATTAATCATTAATCCATGATCATTATATTCATAAATCCATTATCCATTCTATATATAATTTATTTCATATTCATGGCATAACCATTTCATAAATATTTATCTCTCTCATTAAATTATTTATAAATCTATATTGATTAAAATATTATTCATTAATAATTGAAATATTATATTGGCTATCCATAATCATTCATTCAATGACATAAATCATTAATCCATGTCACTTTAATTATTTGCATATCCTATTTATTCAATTCATTAAAATATTTTACATATTCATTAATTTAGTAATTTTATATATTTACCATTTGCATGCATTTTTCTCCACTACAATCATTTGTCCCATATTTCCCGCGTTACTTTAATTAACCCCATGAATTCAACTATAAAAGCATGATTTTTCCACACATTTTGGGGAACACAAATTGTAATCTTATTTTGATTTCATCCAATTCCATAGAGCTTCTTGTGTATTTTCTCATAAAATTTGAGAGAAAATGAAAGATAAAGTGGAAAAGGATAACAATGGAGATATATTTCATTCGAATGCATATGTTTGGCTTCATGTAGTTTAGTTTCATGTTTTTGCATATGTTGTTCATTTAAAAATTGCTCCATTGAATGTCATGTTGAAAATATGATTTTTGTTTTATAGATTTAATCATTCTCTTTCAGTTATTCAATGTGCACATAATCAACCAAAAACTTCTGCTAGAAATAAACGCCAAACATGAAGTTTAGAATGCACTCCAAGCTCACAAACTCTAGAATAAACTCACCAAAACTCAAGAAGAATTTATTGATGATAAAATATCATCGATACATATTAAATAATTAAAAATCCATGGCCTCAAGGCTTCCAAGAAACTTTTTTAACTATTACCCAAATATGAAGCCAAATTATGTTTCAGTAGGCATTCCAGAACAACACTATTTTTAATGAAAAATTACCCAACACATAAAATATTTATAAAATGATCAAACATCAGTTTGAAATATGAAATAAAAGAAATGTATATCAAAAATTCTATTATAAAAATCTACAGTAATTGTAATACAAAATTTGAAGGAAACCCCATAAATAAACTTGATAATCTTCTCAAAATTGTTGGAAAAAAAAAAGAACTCTAAAACCCTTCAGCACATTATCAATCTCTATAGCTAGATGAAATATCACAAATAGAACTTTGGAACCATTTCCCTTAAGTCTTTTTCCTCCATGATTTATCCACCTTGAAGAACTTTCTTCATAGGTTTATCAACCCTGAACAACAAGCAATCACTTTTTTAGAAAATGACAAGTTAATGATGCCAAAATGAATCCTAGTTGATGTTTTATTGGAAAATATTCAATTTCTAATTTGGGAGCCCAAAATTCATAAACAAGGGAAGAGAATAATATTTCATTTAAATATTTGTAACTCCTTTTTTTCTATTTTTGTGTCACTTCCTAATATTCTCTTCCAAAATACGCCTCTTGCCCAAACCTATTTTCCCCACAAGATGCCTTCTTGAAAATAAAATACATGCTCTTCCCAAAACCCACGCAAACTTGGGGAAATTAACAACCTTGCAAAAATATTTAATACTTATCATTAATTCAATTTTGTTCGAATCAAATTGAAATATAAACTTTTCTAGTTCATTCATAAGTCTCGACTTACTATTTTTGGATAACCAGTTTACTAAAAATAATAATTTTCTACTTGTAGAAAATTCAAAAGAGGGCTATGACAAGTAATCCCTTCCAAAAAATTATTTTCCTCAAGGAAATACAATCATGGTGATTTGAATTCTTGAGAAATATACTTGTGCTCTATAATTTTGATGAAAGGGAATTCAATGTGCAATCTCTTATTCCATATTACCCAAGGTTCTATAATACTCCTTCATATTTTCCATTAAATGTCCTCTTCCTTTCAAATCCTTTGCAAGGCTTAGTATATACATTTTCACCAAGAATTATATTCCAAAATATATTTCAATCTTTATCAGAAGGTATAAATACTGGAATTGTGGAGGAACTTTCTACAAGAAACACCACAAATTACTTCAAGCTTTATGGCTGCTAGAACGTTGCTTGTTGCAAATTTAGGATCTATTTTTGAGTGGTACTGGTACATGAGAAGGTTAGAGAGAAAAAATTTACATAATAACACACCAAATACCACCAAAATCTGAATATTTATATTCCAAATCATGAGCCCTTTTGTTAGTAATTTATGAGCTCCTTGATTCCTCTAGCTAGCATAGATTAATCATTCAAAAAAATCTTCAAAATGTTAGCAGAAAGAATCTTATTGCATAATATAATAAATAATTTTTTTAATTGATTTTCTTGAATGTATCAACCATGAAACACTTCCAAAACAATCTCTCTGTGCATGATAAATAGTGCCTACATTCTCTAGCAGGAAATGCACTATTAATAAGCAGCTTGTACTTGAGACTTCTAATACAATTGATAATTCTATGAATCTGATTTTTGCTGCTACTAAGAATTTTATAACAACCATTGTATCTTCTACCATATAAAATATATCCATTTGGAAAATTTCTTCCATTCACATCTACATTGTTGAGATTCATATCATGAAAATACATAGCCAAATAACCAAACATTACCTCAATTTTAGAGATTTGTTGTTCGACCTCTTTGGTTATTCTATATTATCCATAATATAGTATTAGATTGGCTAAAAAGCATCAATAATAATTCCATGGTACTCTAAGTACCCAAAAAAAAAAAAAAAACTTATTTTGTAGGAAGATGATGAACTCTTTGGAGTTATTCATTGGCTTATACTTAACCTCCTTCACAAATTGATTTAGAATGTTAAAGACATAAATGCATCATCAACATAAAGTTAAATGAGGAAAATAATTTGACCTCTAAGGAATACTAGAGAATTCCAAGAAACAATCATTCTTAAAAAGTCATCTATCACGATCTTTTGAGATGCCCATTTTTGTGACCCCTCACTCCCATAGTACAAAAATAAAAACAGTCGCCTTTCAAAGTGATCTATCTCTAACAAAAGTGTTTTATGAACCATTAGACTTATGAATTCTTCCAAATAATAAATAATATAAAATTTATCATCATACCTTGTGAATCCATATTTTAAAACTTTGAGATTCATTTTATCAAGTTCCTTGAACTCCCACAATTGTATTGAGACCTCAATTATACCCTTACTTGCAACACCATATTTTATAGATAAGTATATGAATAATTTAAAATGTGAGGTATATAAAATGTCATAATTATCATATCAAATCCATTCAATTGTGCTTCTTGTGATGGAACTTCTCATATTCCTTGTGTACTTATGACTTGATGAAAGTTGGTGAAGTCTATAATTTGTAGTTCATGAATCTAATATCCTCTTGCAACTATTTTTTAATGTCCCCTTTTTCATGAGCATTATTTTTTAGAGAGTTTAGCCTATTCTTGACTCTCATAGGCTAATGAGCATGGTTAGATGATCTGTTGAGGCAGTTGCCTAGTGAGTGGTTGGCTTATTCTCCTCGATTCAGTGGTTTGATGGGGGTTTCCTATGTTATGATGAATGTTGGATAACACAATGTTGTGTTATGGCAAATGTTGGTTAACACAATTTTTTGGAAAACATATTGCATTATCCAGATGCTGGAAAATCTAATGTTGGAAAACGTAATTTTTTGCCAACATATTTGCACTTTATGAGTTATAAAGCTATATTTTAATATTATTATAAAGTTTAAATAAAATAAAATAAAATAATGACTATTTAGAAGTTTCTAGAGGGGGGAAACCTTAAGAGGATAAAATTATATCAAGAGGGGTTGGGCTTGCTTCTAATCATCCAGGATATTTGATACTCGACTTGTTATGTTGTGGAGAAGCTTAAGATTTCTACAGATTATTCCATCAGGCATTGGGAATGATCACTCCCATTGATTGTGCAACTTTGAGGCTATGAAATTATCAGCTAAGATTTTTGCCAGTTATGGGCTTCATTTTAGAAGTTCAACATGTGCTTTCATTTTAGGGTTAAGAGGGGAAGATATTTTTTGGCTTTCTCATTGCGCTTCATACCAGCTCTCGTGGAGGTTGACTATATTCAAGTTTTTGTTCATGTGGCCTCTTTTCAGTGTTGTTTCTTTGTGGGTATTTAGCATTCATCTTGGGAGGACTTAGCAATAATTTTTGAGTCTCTTGGAGGAGCTATTATCTCACTGATAATTAATTCTAGAGATCTGATATACTAATGCTAGGGCATCATTGGAAACATAATTTGTTCATATCTTCACTTAGAGGTATCCTTTGGTTGTGAGTACTAGACCAATCAACTTTTATTGACAAGACAACCAATTCAAGGAAAAATTTGAGGACCTTAGAGGTTGTAATTATTTTCCTAAAATATTGTTAAGTAAGCAGGGGCAACCTTCTTCAAGGAGGGGGATTTCTTGTGCAAAGAGCTTTCAAAATTCTATAAAAAATTAGAGAACATTGGCCTTGCATTTTCTATCATTTTCCATCATCCTAACCAGGTTTTGAGCAATAATTATCATGTTTTCATTCCTATTTGTGAGTACATAATTCTGAAAAATCATGGCAGCCTTTAGAGTATAAATGAGATCATTTTGTAATACATGATTTAGGTATCATTGAAGGTTGTAATTCTGATTTTTCAGGAGAGTATTTCATATCAAAAAGAAATAAGTTTTAGACTTGCACATTCAGAAGCATGCATGACAAGACTTTGATGAAATTTATAATTCATATTTAAGAGGAATTTTGGTACTTTAATGATATGCCATTACTTTAAAATATCTTCTATATCAATTACAATTAGTTTACAATTGAAATCAACTTGCATCCAAAGTGTTTGGAAATATACCTTGAGTTCAATTCCATCTTTTTCACACATAAAACAACAAAGGATATTATAGTGGTATCAAAGGTATTTACCTTCCATCCTATTGGTTAGGGTGGACATTGATCAATTGAGTTAATCATGACAATTTCAAGTACTCAAAAGCAGAGGGACAAGAATATGAAAAAGCTTAAACAAATCTTGAAAGAGTTTAAAGAAATAAATAAATTATTTTCAAACCCTGCAACCTTAGACAAAGAAGCAAGGTATGTGGCATCCATCTTCAGGTCTACATCATAAAACAAAAATGAGAAACATGAGGTCTCTATAGATGAAGTATCTAAAAATCTTTGCAATGAATTCTTGGCAATTAGTGACCAACATACAACTCATCCTATGGAGAACAAAAAATAGACTTACATAGAAGAATATGTTGGGTAAAAGACACTTTAGGATGAACAAGTATTGTTTGAAGAAAAACCACTTGCATTAGAACAACTACATGAAGACATATGTTGGGTACATCATAAAACAAAGATCAAATTTACCATCTACACATGATGGAGAAGCTACTAGTTCCTTGGATACACATGATGAGGAAGGGACTATATAATGGCATGATGCCATTCCTGATTTTTTTGTATATAACATAAGTATGTCTCATCTTTTGCATGAAATAGGATCTTGTGATCATGAAAAATCTAATGATATGATATCATCCTTTGATGGCTTCCCTACACCCGTTGGTAGAAATGAAGATATCAAGCATAAGAGGACCGATTTTGTGTATTTCTGCATCAAAGAGGTAAAATGGTTCAAAAATATAATAGAGAATGGTTGTGAAAAGCCAAAGAGGATAGATTAGTGGCTGCTAATGCAAGACAACATCTTCAAGAAGTAAAATAAAATGTCAATCTCATTAACAATGCAAGAAAAAAAAGGATATATAACCTTCAAAAACTCCTCATTCAAAGGAAGGATGGATCTAAAAATGCACTTTGTTATATCTGATGGTGATGAGGTTGATAAGCTTGGCTAATTGAAGGAATTGATAAAAAATTTTGACATGGGGAAACAAGTGCAATTTGAGGTTCTTCATGTGGTACAAAGGTTGTCCATAGCTTGGAGACCAAGTTGGAGGTGAAGGAGGATGAGATTATTGCAGCATTATCTCATCATGAAATGATGCACAAATTAATTAAGGATTATCTTTGGGAAGTTTGGTTAAAGAGAACACAAGAAGGGATTGGATTAGGGTCTTCTCACAATGATTTGTAGGTTTTCAAAGAAGGTATGGGAACAATGAAGTTGAATTATTGGAACCTTATTTAAGATAGGGACACCCTACTTAGCCTTGTTGGGATATATTCATATTCCTTGATGAGGAAAGATGAGGAACCTAATAAGATCCCTCTAGAGCTTGAGCGCATTAGGGGTTCTTTTGTGAGCACTCAATTGGAACATTCAAGAGAGTTTCACCTCACTTGTTGCATGAAGTATGCTCATCAGTTCACTTTCAGCCCACATACACAAGATTTGATGATGAATTTGATGGAATAGAGAGGTGGGTTGAATAAGGAGTGTTCTATTTAGCTCTGGTATGACTTGTCTTTGACTTTATATGGTGATTCTGGGTTTGGAAGGTCCTCTAATTTTTTCTCTCAAAATGATTGTAATTTGATTCAAGACTTGGAGACTTGTTGCATTTTGGATATTGGGATATCAAAGTGGCATAACAAAAAGTGATAAGTATTAACTTCCCAACAGTTTGGTTGCATCAGATTCCTCATCACAATTTTGGGATTGAGTTGATTTAGTATGTTATGCTAGTACTCGTGTTATAGGAGATGTTTTTATATCTCTAGGACATTACACAGATCTTCCCTTGGGATCTAGGTGGGGGAAAGTTTTGTTTTCTATTGAGATTTCTTGGGGACAAGCAATTTCATGGAGGGGGGAATGTAATGTCCTCTTTTCATGAGCATATATTTTCAGAGAATTTAGCCTATTATTGACTCTTGTAGGCTAATGAGCATGGTTAGAGAGTCTCTCTAGGTAGTTACCTAGTCAATGGTTGGGTTCTTCTGCTAGATTTAGTGGTTTAATGATAGTTTCCTATGTTATGTTGAATTTTGGATAACACAATGTTGTGTTATGCCAAATGTTGGTTAGCACAATTTGTTGGAAAACCTAATGTTTCACCAACATATTTGCATTTTATAAATTATAAAGTTATATTTTAATATTATTATAAAGTTCCAATAAAATAACATAAAGTAATGATTATCTAGAAGTTTCTAGAGGGGGCCGACCTCAAGAGGAGAAAAGTATATTAAGAGGAGTTGGAATTACTTCTAATCATCTAGGATATTTGATAATTGACTTGTTATGTTGTGGAGAAGCCTAGGGTTTCTATATATTATTCCATTAGTCATTGGGAATGATCACTCCCACTGACTGTGCAACATTGAGGTTGTGAAACTATCAGCTAAGATTGTTGCAGGTTGTGGGATTAATTTTAGAAAATCAAATTATTCTTTCATTCCAGCATTAAGTGGGTAAGAGATCTTCTATCTTTCACATTGATCTTCATATCAACTTTCAGGGAGGTTGACTATATTCGAATTTTTGTTCATGTGGCCTATTTTCGGTGTTGCTTCTTTGTGGGCATTTGTGCATTCATCTTGGGAGGACTTAGAAATAATTTGTAAGTCTCTTGGAGGAGCTATTATCTCTTTGGTAATTAATTCTAGAGGTTTGATATACTACTACTAGGGCATCATTGGAAACATATTTTTGTTCATATCATCAGTTAGATGTATTCTTTGGTTCTGAGTACTTGAGCAATCGATTGTTATTGACAAGACAACCATTTCAAGGACAAGTTGAAGGAACTTAGAGGTTGTTCTTATTTTTTATAAAATATTGCCAAGAAAGTAGGTGCAAACATTTTCAAGGAGGGTGATTTCTTGTGCAAAGGGCTTCAAAAATTCTAGTAAAAATCAGAGAACATTGACCTCGGAATTGGTATCATTCGACATCATCTTAAGTAGGTTTTGAGCAATACTTCTCATGTTTGCATTGTTATTTCTGAGTACATTATTCAAAAAATACGTGGAAGCCTTTAGAGTATAAATAAGATCATTTTGTAACACATGAATCAGTTATCATTCAAGGTTGTAATTCTAATTTTTGAGGAGAATATTCATATCACCAATAAATAAGCTTCAGACTTTCACATGTTGAAGCATGCATTCCAAGTGTTTTATGAGATGTCTAGTTTATATTTAAGATGCATTTTTGTGCTTTCATGATATGTAATTTCTTGAAAATCTCTTTTATATCAATTACAAGTAGTTTATATTTGAAATCAACTTTCATACAAAGTGTTTGACAATATTTCTTGAGTTCAATTCCATATTTTTCACACATAAACCAGAAAGGGATATTACATATTTCTAGATGATCCATAATGTCTACCTAATTCCTTAGATATAGAATGAATTCAACACAAATCAATTCAAAATAAAATACTTGATTCACCATCAATTGGTAAGTCAATCTATGAGGTAAACAAGTGATCTCTATTTTCTTCATGCAAATTGATATCAACAAGTAGCTTGATTCCCAATAAACATATGACACAATATGAATGGTATGATGAAATGGTTCACCACTAGAAGAAAATGGTTAGAAAGAAAAGAATGAAAGAAATATGCAAATCTAACTATATGACCTATAAAATGGAATTTTCATGCATGTAATTAAATTGATAAACAAAATTAAGCACAAAAATACTTTGAGAAATGAAGATGACTAAGAAAGGCTTGAAAACCATGAAAATTATTTATTTTGATGTGTACTGGGACTCGTACACTAGACTAGGAAATTTAGTTGTAGTATAGGGTTTTTGGGTAGGATCTAGAATCTCCTAGTGACTAATCTAGATTTGTTGAAGACTCACAAAAATGGTGGGTTGGGAATCATATGCCTAGACTATTGCAAAGTAACCTAAGAGAAAAAAATTTTAAATGAAAATTTGTGAGCCTCTTATGATGGATTAAATAAGTACTTTCCCATTGGTTCCATGTAAATATGCTCAATATTTTTCTCTAGATCTGAGTTTCCATGAGCCTTGACAAATTCTTATGACAACTTTTTCAAATTTGTTATTTTGACACTTTTCAAGGCTTCAAATCCACTTTTTCTTCAATCTATAAACTTTCAACACATAAGGAGAGAGAAAAAGTGTTGTTTTATAGGGTGTGGTTGTTTTCCTTGGTCAACCCCTAGTTTGGTAATCAAAACTTAATGATAAATGAAGCATGAATGAAATGAAACAATAGAACCTTGTTTGACACCTTGTAGATTTGCAAACAAGAACGAACTGGCCTCAATGGATGTAGATCTTGTTCATGATTATTGATGGAGGATAATTCCTTTGAATAATTGAACTCATATTGAACAATACATCACAACATTAGTCCAAAACCACATGCATGATGCATGCATCAAGCCTTTTACATGATAATGGATCTTAATTGCTACAATAATCTTCTACAAATCTACCCTTGAATGCCTTCGTGAATATTCTTGAATACTCAATGATACTCTTGTGAAATATTAGCATGATTGACTTAAAATTTCTAGGTGAAATAATGATTTGAAACATTAATTATATAGGAATTCCATCTACTTTACCCTTTATTAGATGCCAAATACTGACATTCACAAAATTTAAATTGAAAGCCTTGATTTCTCACTCAAAATCCTTAAAATGGGCTAAATGGGACTCATACGCCCAAGGTGGCATATGGTCCCACCTAGGGGGACTCATATGCCCAAGGTGGTGTGGGTCCCATCTTAGCTTTTTAGGCTGAGGATATATCAAGGGGTATGAATATTAATTGTATTAATTTATGTTGTTGGTATTTCAGTTGAAATAACCCTCAAGATTCATATTTAAGGCCCTTACATGCTCACTAATGATGATTTGAAGGTCATAAATGAAATAGGGCCCAAAACTTAGTGCGATGATGTAAAAAATACACTTTACAACACTAAATTAAGGTGAAGTTAGGTATATTTAGCTTAAAAGGGCCCTAAAATTAATGTGAATGTGTAAAAAAAATTACAACTCTATATCAAGGAAAAATTAGGTTTAGTTTAACATTTATTATTTCCAAATTAAGTGTGAAAAAGGGAAAAAAATTCTACACTATACAAGGAAATGAGATCCAGACAATGAATTGACTAATAACTAAAATGGTGAGTCAAGTCAAGGTATGAATAAATAAATTTCCTATCTATACAAGGATGGGGGTAAAATATAAACAACACTTTGGAGAGAAAGATCAAAACCAAAAAAAAATGCCAAAATGCAAGTTATGAAATGTAAATAAAAAACAGTAATCAAAAGGAAGATATCCAAAGGTGAGAAGGATGTGTACCTTTCACCAAAAGTCACGTTTTGAAGCTCACTAAGGACTCATTCTTCCTATGTCTCTTGGCTCTTGGATAGGGTTCTTGAAAAAATCTTTTTGGGTTCTCTTATGATGTGTTAGCACACACAAATTCTTGATTCTAATTGTTAGACAACAAGAAATAAATTTTGTAGAGGATTTTCTATGAAATGATAACATTTCTTGCAAATTTGAAAACTTTGCAACATTCTTAATATTTTTTCTTCAAAGGACATTCAACCTAAAATATTAAATCACACATCAAAAAGAGAATAATGTTGTTTGTTAGGGAATGGGCGTTTGCCTTGGTCAAACCCCATTTTGGAAATTAAACCTTGAAATGAAACAATAAAATATGATGAAGAAATGATGAATTAACAAAAATATGTAACAAATCACCAAACCATATTTGAACCTTGGATTGTATATTTACATTTAATTGCATTAATTGGATTCAATGGTTGTAGATCTTGATCATGAAACTTGTCCTGAAATAATTCCTTTGAATACTGGAATAGATCTCAAACACTACATCACCATATTAGCTCAAACAACATGCATGATGTAAGAAATCTCTGACATGATGATAGGAATCTTTATTGGTGCAATAATATTCAATAATTCTACCATTGAATTCCTTAAAAATTCTCTTGAATTCTCTAATAATGGTCTTACGAAAGTACTCTTATCTCACCTAAATCTTCTAGGTGAACATAGTGAAATGACCTCTTATTTATAAATATCTTAAGATTAATTCATGAAATTCAAATATGACAAGCTGAAATTTGAATAATAATTTGAAATCATTGAAAAAACACCAAAAATATAATGCAAATTTAGGTCCTATGTGTAAGTGAGGACACTTTCCTAGGATGCACATTGCTCAATGTAAAACCTTATGTCATGGAATTTATGAATGTTTGGATTTATCCCTCATAATTTGTAATTAATTAGGCTTGGATTTGAATTAAAGGGGCTAATTAAGGAAAATAAACCTCAATTAATTAATGATGCCCTACAAATTAGTGTGAAAGTATGAAGATACACCTTACAACACCAAAAGTAAGGCACAATTAACTCAATTTTAATTAAAAGGACCTTAAAATTTATGTGAATATATTAAATACATAATACAACACTCAATTAAGGCATCATTAAGCTCATTTTATTATTATTATTCATTCCCAAATTAAGTGTGAACAAAGGAATACTTTTTCCTACACTACACTTTCTAGCTTTTTCCATATCTCACTAGCAATTTTGAGATTCATAACCTTCACAGGTTCTATATTAGAAAGGCTACTTAAAAGAGAATACCTTGATTTTCCATTTTTCACATAAGCATTGATCTCATCATTATTTGATGGTCCATTTGTAGGAATTGTATATCTAGCTTCAAAAAAATTCTAAACTCCAAATCCTAAGGGTACAAGGAAACCTTGCATCTTAGTTTTCTAGAATCCAGAATTTGATCCATCAAATAGATCGAAGTCTCCTTCTTGTGTACTATCCCAAATCTACCTCAATCAATTAATAATTCTTCTAAGGAACCTTTCTCTAATACCAATTTTTTAATAAATAAGATAATTGATAGGGGGGTGAATCAGTTGTCTGTTAGAATACCAAAACCCTCATTAGCATTTGGATCCTTATCAACCTTATTATCCTTTAATCTATTAAATTGATTAAGCATGAGAAAAAATAAAAAGAAACACAAAAAACCCATACATAGTAGAACATTAAATTTACATAGAAACCCTGGGAATAAAAAAACCACGATGAGGATTATCTCACAATATAAAGTAATTGCAACATCAAATACAAAAGGATCACTACCAGAGGGTTCACTGCCCGAATAAAAGAAGGGATCACTGCCAAATTATAGAAGTGAAGAAAGAATATTCTTACAATGATAAATCCATCTCAGAGTAACAAAAAGGATCCACCAGTACATCACCAGAACATTTAGAGACTTTGTAATTAATGTAGACACCTTATGATCACTACTCCTAGCAGTGCTACACATTAAAGATCTGAATTTCACACTTTCACAATCAATTCCACATTTCACATCAATTACTCTTTGAATATACTCATCCTTCATTAATTCAACACATATATATACCCTCTACAATATTAAAAAAAATCTCTAACTTGTTGACTATGCACCTCGAAAATGAAAATTCAGACTAGGTATGCACAAAAACATTCCCACAATGGAAATGAATGAAGGTAGAACACATCACACTTTAACTTGGACATAAATCAACACATATATGTCACTCCACACTTCCAAAAACACCAAATAAAATATGTAATTAGTGTAAAAATCCCAAGGTTGGTTGAACCTATGTAAAAACCATTAAACATTTAAGTACATGTGTCACCAAAAAGTGTAGACTTTGACACTTTTGGCTAAATTTGGACCTTTCCCTATGGATTTTGGACACTTTTTAGTCTATTTTCACCTCTTTCCAAGACTTCTTCTGAAGTGTTGTAAGGTTTTTTACAACATTTTCACACTCTCCTAGGTTTGTCATCACTAGGTTAACCCCTCATTATGCCAAAATGACCCCTTAATACACATACATGTCTAGCTTTTAGTGTGTTTTGGGAGATAATCTCGAAATAATAATAATAATAATATTTTAATATCTGAAAAGTTAATAAAAAATGCCTAGGTGGACTAGGTTGCCACCTTGGGCAACCTAGTCCCATGTGGCTTAAATTTCAATTTTAATTTAATTTTCTTTCAGGATTTTGTCTCTCAAACCCTAATGTCAGCTTGTATGTTGTTATTTTAGGAAAATTAGGGAATAAATTATATAAATAAACCTCAAAACCCTAATTTTTCATTATGCAACACTTATTTTCCTCTCTCACACAACTCCTCTCATCTCTCATCACTTCTTCTCATCAAGAAAGCTAGGGTTTGAGTAGTCTAAGCCAACAAGGCATCTTTCAAGCAGTATTCAAGGGTTGAACCATTGTTGCAACTCGATCAATCATCAAGACAAGGTAACAAATCCATCATTTTCCATTGCTTCATGCTTTACTTCATTATTTCTTCATTTGATTTGATTATATAAAAGGGGCTTGACCAAGGCAAGGCCCCATACCCTAACATCCAACATTTTATTCTTACTCTCCTTATGTGTTTACAAATTTGGGTACCTTGGGAGCTTGAAGATCATTTGACAAGTTGTCCAAGCTCTCTAGGGTTGAATAGACCTTAGTTGAATCTTGGAAGACTTTAACAAACTAGAAAATTAAATTTTGAGGCTAGATACCTGAAGGAGAAGGAAACATAGATCAAAGGCCTCATATCCCATCTTTTGATTCACAAATATTCAGAAGAGGACTTGTGACCTAGTCACACTGAATTTTTTTCCTAGAAATATTGGTAGATATGGAACCCCTTTTGGTTGAAATGGGCTCCAGAGCATTTTTCAATCCTGAAGAAGGACTAGGTCGCCACAATTGACACAAGTGTCCCTTTCAGCTTCAAAATCAAATCTAATAAAATTTATAGCCTCTACAAGATTCCAAGTGCACACTTCTTCAATCTCATCCATTTCTATAATAGTTTATGCATATTTATTAGGTCATTTTTATATGCTTCTATATCTTAGTGTGTTTTCCAACATAGTAACATTTCATAGTTTTTTGCATTCATAGTTACATTTAGATTAGCTTTGATTTTTTGTTCATTATATTAAGGGCACTCCACACACATAACAATAAGCCCCTAACCCCCTTTGGATGAACCCTAGTATGAAAGAAGTGTGAAAGAGAGACCATTCATCCAAAATTTAGCTTCGAAGGTGAAAAACCTTAGAGGCTCATTGGGGGAATCATCTTTCCCTTATTCATTTTTGGTGGTTCATTTTTGTGAACCTAACCTTCCTGCAACCTCTTATCTAATTTAGATTCCTTCATTGTAATTGGCTTCACTTGAATTTCATGTTGAATTTAGTGAAGTTGCATCCTAGGGTTTCATATTTTGCATTAGTGAAAAGTGCATTTAGGTAACATTTTTCATCGTAGAACATTAAATATTTCTAAATTTTTGCATTTTCATGATAGGTTTGCATTACCCCACATAGAAAACACCTATATCAATCCAAAACTCTTGGAAAAACTCAGAAAAAATCACCAAGTGGAAAATTTCACCATCCTGGACAACCGAGTCCCTTTAGGCTTCTAAAATTTCCCTTTACAGAGCTTAAAACCTAGTTTTTAAGCCTCTATTTTGTGCCATTACCTACCTGTATCAATTAGTTGTATTTTAATTAAATGTACTTTATTAGAGTTAGCTTAAATTATCTTATTTCATGCATTTATTAGTTTTAGTTTTTCATATACTATATTTATTTTTCAGATTGTTCCATAGTGTAATCAGAAAATTACCTTGTTTTCCATCTAAAAATTGCATTTCAATATTCTAGTTTAAATCATTGCATTGAAATCTTTTTCCTTTGTCTCTTCACACAATACAATTTTTTTTTTCAAAATATGTGGCTTTTATTTGGTTTCAAGATTTTTGCAAAAATTCAATGAGTTCAATGTAAATGTTAATAATTAATTCATTAAAGCACATGTCAATAACCAAAACATTGACACAATTTTTAAATTTCCATTATCCCTCGATGATGATCTTTGTATTGACAATAATAACAATAATACTTGTGCTTCTCCTTATACGTATGCTATTAGTGATGAAGGTATATTGGTGACAAAAGAAACAAGAATTGAGGGTCTTGATTGTCCCTATCCTCACCCCCCTTTGCCAACCATTCAACAAAAAAAAATTCTTGACACTACCTTACCTAGTCTCCCTAACCATGACAATCAAAATTTTCCTTCTTCTAATGTCCCTCCTCAATGTAAAGAGGATAGGTTGGTGTTAGAATATATACCTATTCCAAGTCATGAAACTCGTGACCCTCCCTTTAATAATGATCCTCCCATTTGGGATGATATATTTGACAATCATTGTGGATCTTCTCTTGATGCCTCCACCCCTTGATATGCAACATGCGATGAACCTCTTCCATTATCTCCTTCTAGGGTAGATGGTATGGAACAAGAGAATGAGACCCTAGATAATCAAATAGGCTCCCCTCTTACACTTCCTACCCTTCCCTATCCCATCATGGATCATTCCCCTACTAGTGATGAAGTTATTTTAGAAGAACCACCCCTTGAATGTCAAGCACATGAAGCTTGTAGTTCTTCTAAACTCTCTCCTCCTAGGAATAATATCCTAATGCAAGCCAAGGATACCATTAAATCTCCTTCCCAAGGGGATGTTAATATTATTCAACCTCAACTCATCCTTTCTCCACCTTCTAAACCTAAATTCAATCTCCCCCCACCAAAACCTAATGTGTTGGAGAAATTTCTTCATAATACCATTGCTCTGACACATTACACCCGAAACAACCCATATTCTCAACCATCAACCTCAACAACTTTACCTTCATCCCCTCCTATCCTTCCTTTGGGAATACAACATTATTGACCAACTAAGGAATACTCCCACTAAAATATCTTTATGGGACCTTATCCAAGTCTCCTCTCACTATCACACCATGATGCAGGAAGCCTTACAACAAAGTCATGTACCTTCTAATGTACAAACAAGTGAAATTGTAGCTATTATCCAAGCCTTGAATGATTACATTGTTTTCCACCAAAGTGAGCCCCCGTCTTTGGAAGTGCAAAACAAAGTTGAATCCTTTATGATCATATCTCAATAAAAAATCATAGGGATCAAGTGAACCCTTGTTGATAATGGTTCCACTGTCAATGTGTGTAGTGGCAATCTCTTAGATAAGCTCCATATTGATAGAGTTACCATCCAACCTTCATCCTTCTCTCTCACGATATTTTATAGTATTAGACAAAAGTCGCTTTGTGTGATCACTTTCCCTCTTACAATTGGATTGGCCACATTAAACACATCGATCCATGTTATGCCTAATGATGTTTCATCTAATCTCATCTTAGGTAGGGAATGGATTCATGCAATGCCTGGTGTTCCTTCCACTCTTTATCAAAAGATGAAGTACATCTACAACAACAAATTGTACACACTTGATGCTGATCCTCAACCTTGCAGTGTCTTACAACTTAAGACAAACAAATCCAAACCCTTCACCACTACCCCAACTCAACATGTGTCACCTGTACAACCAAAGTCCTTAGATGATTTTTTGGTTTTCTTAGACTTATCCCCTCCTTTAGTAGGAGAAACCAAGACCATCACAAAAGACTCTCAAAATGGACACATATTCTTGTTAACAAAAGACTCAACTAATCCATTGATAGCAAACACCTCAACTCCTTTAGCCACCAATGCAAACAATGACCCCTCACCTGATTCAAAGAAGCTGAAAATGCTCTACGAAAAAGGTTATGAGATCATTAAGCAACTCATATATAGTGGAAAAGGTTGTGGTGCTAATGAAAAAGGTATCCACAACCCTATCATGGCTCTCACACAAAAAATGAATCATGGTATTGGATTTTGTCCCTTCATTGAAATCATCAAGCCCTCCTCGAACATCAACACTATCCCTCATCACCCTTCTACCCCAACCTTCCAAAGTGATCCTTTGAACCCAACAAAGGAATCTTCTCTTAAATACAATGTCATCTCGCAACCTCCTCTTGATTAAGATTTTATAGAGTCCTCTAAAGGAGTCTACAAAATATTTGAATCCATAGAGCCTTGTGTAGGTATGACATCCTAAAATAAGCAAGACCCTTATTTTTTGCAAACCAAAGGAACACCTTTTCCCATTGATCAAGAGGGTATCTTGTTGAGACTCCTCCAAGATCACTTGATATCCCTTCCTCCTTGCACTCAAAAAAAAAATTCTAGCAAAAATTCCTTTTGTGCTTACCACAAAGTTCATGGTCATTCCAGTAATGAGTGTAAGGCCTTGAGTAGTAAACTTCAACATATTAAAGATTTTGGTGCTCTCCCTTATGTGGGGGGCACCTCATTCCTCTAATTGATACCAATTTTCACTCTCCCTTATGCTTCCTCAATCCCTTAGGCTCACTCTTGTTCCACACTAAGTGAGGGCAAGAGGTTCGTTAGCCTTTTTAATTGTATGCCACCTATTGTTGTCAAGCTTGACTTGTTAATATTTCATGAACAAATACGAGCAATATTAAGATGTGGATGAAATGTCTTCAGTTGAATCATAGGTGACATAATACCCCTTTTCATGATGTATATTTTTGGAAACATATGCCTTGAAATAGGGCTTAATGAACAAGCTCTCATGTTCTCTTCTTCCTCTTCTACTTTACAAAAATTTCTCACAATACGATGTTTCATAATTTCTTTAAAGTGGGGAAATACATCACCACTCACATTTAATTGTGCGATCTTCTTTTTCTTGTGATTCCTTCTCTTGAAAAAATTACACAATGTTAATTAGGATGAGACATTTGCATTTTTCCTCTTTTGGATACAACTTGAGTACATTTGCACTTTGCCTCTCTTGTAAACATTACACATAATGTTCCTTAAGATGAGACATCACATGAACAAAAGAAAAATCCATTTTGGGACAACTCACCCCTTGGACAACTTGATGTTCTATGGCCCGAGAGTAAGCATCTCTTTTTCCCCCTTTCCATTCTCTTCACTCCAGTTCTTGTCATTGCATGATCATGTATCTCATTTTCCTATAATGCATTCACCCTTGAATGTCTTTTGCATTGATGTATTCTTCACTTAGAATCTCAAATCCTTGGGGGTTTCACCACCTCCTCCTTAATATTTTCTATTCTTCTTCTTTATTATTCTTCGCCATCTCACTTGGATACTTTAGTGTGAGTTTGAAGAAAGTTCATCCTCTCACTAAAGTGGGGACTAAATGTGTCACCAAAAAGTGCAGACTTTGACACTTTTCGCTCATTTGGACCTTTGCCTATGGATTTTGGATCCTTTTTAGTCTATTTTTACCTCTTTCCAAGTCTTGTGTTGAAGTGTTGTAAGGTGTTGTAAAAGCATTTCACACACTGCTAGGCTTGTCATCATGAAATTAACCCTTCATTATGCCAAAATAACCCTTAATACACATACATGTCGAAATTTAGTGTGTTTTGTGAGACAATCCTGACAAACTATAATAATCATATCTTAATCTCTAAAAACATATGAAAAATGCCCAGGTGGACTAGGTCACCACCTTGGGTGACCTAGTCACATGAGGCCTAAATTTAAATTTTAAGTTAATTTTCTTTCAGGATTTTGTCTCTAAAACCCTAAGGTCGACCTATATGGTGTTATTTCAAGAATATTAGGGTATAAATTGTATAAATAAGCCTAAATAACCTAATTCATCACTATGAAACACTCATTTTTCGTCTCTCACACAACTCTCATCTCTCGTCACTTCTTCTCCTCAAGGAAGCTAGGGTTTGAGTAGCCTAAGCCATCAAGACATCTCTTAATAAGAATTCAAGGGTTGAACGATTGGTGCAACTGAAGGTCAATCATAAAGAAAAGGTAACAACTCCATCACTCTCCATTTTTTCATGCTTTACTTCATTATTTCTTCGTTTGATTTTATTATCTAAAAGGGGCTTGAAGAAGGCAAGCCGCTATACCCTAACATCTAATATTTTCTTCTCTCTTTCCCTATGTATTTGCAGATTTAGGTACCTTGGGAGCTTCAATATCATTCAAAAAAAATTCCAAGCTCTCTAGGGTTGAAGAAACCTTAGTTGAAACTTGGAAGACATCCACAAACCAAAAACTTCAATTTCGAGACTAGATACTTGAAGGAGCAGGAAACACATATCAAAGGACTCAGATCTCATCTTTTGATTCACAAAAATTTAGAAGAGGACTAGGTTGCCACTTTGGGTGACCTAGTCCCACTGAAGTCTTTTTCTAGAAATCATGGTAGATTTAGACCCCTTTTTGGCTGAAAAAGGCTCCGAAGCAGTTTTCCAGAATTTTTCCGAAGAAGGACTATGTCACCCCACTTGGTACAAGTGTCCCTTTTGAATCTCACATAAAATCAAACAAAATTTATAGCCTCTATAGAATCCCAAGTGTACACTTTTTCAATCACATCCACTTTTGTAATAGTTTATGCATATTTATTAGGTCATTTGTATATGCTTGATATATCTCAATGTGTTTTCCTACATAGTTACATCTCATATTTTATTGCATTTATAGTTATATTTAGATTAGCTTTCATTTTTTTTTCATTGCATTTAGGGAATTCCATACAAATCACCCCCTTTGAATGAACCCTAAGTTGAAAGAAGTGTGAAAGAGAGATATTCTCTAAATGTTAGCTTCGAGGGTGAAAAACCTTAGAGGCTCATTGGGAAATTCATATTTCCCTTCTTATATTTTCGTGGTTCAATACACACTTACTTTTATAGAAGGAAAATTTTTGGACCTCAAAAATCACATTAAGATAATCTGGAATATTGTTTATACACCCTAAAATCTAAAAAATTCCTAAACAACAAATTTCACCTAAAGAATATAGTCATCTTATACACCTAGTTAGCCTTTCACATACTATAACATGTGAATCCCACCTAAGTGCAGAGAACCAAATCATGAACAACTCTGACTGAAGATATATATAAGAAATGTAAGCACACTTCTAAATTGGCAAGACCAAAAACCATAATGTGGAGAAATGTGGAGAAAAAGCATTTCTCCTAGACAACACTACTCTCATAGTTCCACACTGGTGAACATAAATTTTATTGCATAATGATCCAAAAATTAAAATTTGTGATAACACATATAAACACCTCTGATCAACATATTATAATCACACAGGTAAACTTCAACACAAAATAAATGTGGAGGAAAACCAAAAAACTAGACAACCATATAAAACACACTTTACCACACTATTTTCTCTTTTATTTGAATTTTCTCAAAAGAACTTTGAAACCAAGCACAAAAATATAATTCTCATCATTTTCAATAGTTCCTCACTACAACCAATTCCATATTTAGGTAAGGAAGTCATTGGAAATGAGGTATGTAGGTTATGATCCATAGGGGGTTGATTATCAAGACAATTAGAAAGAGAGTTAGAAAACCCTAGATCCATGGTGCATGGTGTATCGTAGGATGACATTAGTCTCGAAATATGTCTCACAATAGTGTTGCTAATAAGACACTAAGTTATAAAGCTCATACAAGTTTACCAAACTCAATTCCAACCCAAAATGGAAATAGGGTAAAATGCAATGCAATGACCTAGAATGTAATATGTAAATGCAAATTTAAAATTCTAAACAAGGTAATTTTCTGATTACACTATGCAAAAACATGAAGATTATGTATTTTAAATGAAATTTTCAAATCAAAAAATGCACTAACTTTATCAAATTAATATAGATATGATCAAATTGAAGAAACAAAGTTTCTGCAAATAGAAACAAATATCTAATAACAACAAACATAAATGTAGAAACGAATGTTCTAATGCCCAAAAATCATATTATGACCCTAATCAAGGACTCATTTTCCCTAGGGTGAATGGTTCCTAGGTGAGGGTTTTGAAACAATTTTTTACAAATTTATGATTTAATTTTAGAAGTTTCTACATTCTTTTCAAATACAACAAGTTTCAATTTTAATTTCTATGAAATGAGGATTGAATGCAAACGTGAAATGTGACAAAATGACAACCTAGAACACCTAATTTTTTATGCATTTTTGTTTCAATTTCAAATGCAAATGAATAATATGTAATGCTATGTAAATGATAGGAAAGATGACTGATTTTTTTATTTTTCAAATTTAAAGAATACAAAAGTGAAATCCTAAAACCCATAAATGAAGTGAAAAGTTAATGCAAACTATACACCTTAAATAAGACTCAATTCAATACAAATAATGAAAATTAATGAAAGATATAAATCAATGATGAAAGAGGACTCCAAAATCAGAAAATGCACGGATCAAACTTAGGTTCACCAAAATGAAACAAAGAAAAAATGATGAATGATGACATTAGGTGAAGATTTTTATGAAAGAGGGTTCACCACAAAGACTTATTTTCTTAATTTCATTTAAGGAAATTACATCCAAACAATGAAGTGACTAACGATGAAAAGGTGAGTCAAATCAAGGTAAAAATAAACAAATTTTCTATCTATGCAAGGATGAGGGTAAAAGCTAAATAACACATTGCAGAGAAATATCAAAACCATCAAACACACTCCAAACTGAAAGCTATGAAATTAAAATAAAGAATAGTAATCAAAAGGTAGATACGGAAAGGGGAAAAGGATGTGTATGTTTCACCAAAAGTCAGCTTTTGAAGCTCACTGAGGACTCATTGTCACTATGGTGAATGGGTCCTAGCTAGGGTTCCTAAAAAATGCTTTCAGGGTTCTCTTCTAATATGTCTCCACTCCTAGATTCTTGATTCTCACTATCAGAATGCCAAAAATAAATTATGTAGAGTATTTTCCATGAAATAACAACTTTTCTTTCAACTTTGAAAAATTTACAAATTTTTTCAATTTTGTTCTCCAAATGACCTTCAACCTTCAATATACAATCACACATCAAAGAGAGAAAAAAATTGTTCGGTAGGGAATGGGGGTTTTCCTTGGTCAAACCCTCTTCTAGTAATAAAAAATTGAAATGAAAAAGTGAAATAACATGAAAGAATGATGAATGAACAACAATATGCAACAACTCACTGGACCATATTTGAACCTTGGATTGTAGATCTAAATTTACTTGCATGGATTGGCTTCAATGGATATAGATCTTGATCATGAAAATTTTATTGAAACAATTCCTTTAAATACTTCAGTAGATCACGAACACCACATCACCATATTAGCTCAAACAACATGCACGATGCAAGAAATATTTGACATGATGGTAGGAATCTTGATTGGTGCAATAATAGTCAATCATTATTCCCCTGAGAGTGATCCCACAAAGACGGTTTACAATTTATTAGAGGAATTGAGTTTTTCTGAAATCACATTTTTTTAGAAAATATAATGATTTAATCCTTTAAAAGTTCTATTTTAAGGATTCCAATTAAAGAGGGCTTGATCAAACCACCTTAGATCAAACCCCCTTGGATAGATCCTCACCAGTTTTAAACCATACCTATAAATGAGTCTCTTTTACACCTATTAACATGCTGATAAAAATTCACTTTTGATTTACCTTTTGGGGGATCAAATGAATTCATTTAAAATTTATTTGAAATGGATATGGTAGTCTTTGGAATGAGTTATCCAATGAATATAATTTTAATATGTTTTGGTTTTATTGTTTTTTTTTTTAAAGTTTTACTAAACATAAGATTTTTCATCGAAAAATGAAGGTCTTTGTTCTGCACATGTGGAAAAATAGAAGATTATTAATTTTTTTTTTTAAATATGAGTGCACCAAGTATTGAAGTCCTTGATCCAAAAATAAATACAATTGAATTTTGATCTATACAAAAAAAGTTACACATTATATGATCTCGCTATCTCTGAATTGTAATTAGTTTGACTTCAAAACTTGATTAAAGAAAATATATTCAATAAAAAACTATCTAACCAAGTGGAAGCACTAGCTATAAAAGTTACAAATCTAAATTCAAAAGAATTAGAATTTTATCCTTCATGGAAAAAAATTTATGTGTTATACGGTGTGTAAAACTTTTTAAAAATGTTGTTTTGGTAAAGGAGTTGGTTGATGAGGTCTGCTAGGGTTTTGTGTTTTTTTCGGTCATCCTTGGCCCCTCTTGCTTCATACTGTGCCTTCTGCATAGGAAAAATACTCCCTCATTAAGTACAGACGCAGTTACTATGGTTGTAGGGTTTTATTATGCCTTCAACCAACATTAACCCAACAATTCATGCTGGTGTTAAAGGTTTGTCGATGCAAGTCAATGGATCCTCCTCCAAGCAAGTGTCCTTGGAAATTTGTTCCAAAATTCTTTCACGAGGTAAGCATTCGGATGCCCCTGGTGATGTAGTTTTTCCTTTACCTGATTTTGATTCTACTTTCCAATGGCTCGAACAACACACCCTTGTGGGTTATTTTGTTGGGAGGACTCTCCCCAAAATTGTGCTAAAAGAATTGGTCAACAAGGCTTGGGTCCCTCATGGGGTCCACCTTGTTATGGTCAAGAACTTGACCAAAGAATTTTTCCTTTTCTTGTTCACAAATGTTAATCATGCCTAGGTATTTTAGGTCATGGGCCCTGGTATGGTAGGTCATTCTTGTTGGTATTACAAGCATGGACCCATAATTTTTCTATCTCAGTAGATACCAAAATGTAGGTCTCGGTTTGGATTGAGTTTCTTGGTCTTCCTTTGCCATGTATTCCCTTCCTGCACCACATTCCTTCTGCTTTGGGGAGGGTTGTTTGTATCAAACCTAGTAGGTTCTTCCAAGCCCAACCACATAAGTGGGTTTGTGTGGAAATTGATTTGTCAAAGGATTTGGAAGAGTCTATAGACATTCAAATAGGTGCTATTAGGCACACCCAAAAAGTCACATATTTCAACCTGTCCAACACGTACTATCAGTGCCAGTCAGTTGACAATAAGATCAAGGACTGCCCTTTGACATTTCCTCGTACACCATCATTGTCACAAGATGTTGAAAAGCCTCGCCAGATGGAGCCTTCTGCTAAGGATGAATCAAAGTGGACCACAATTACAAAATGGAAAAATAAGCCAACTAGTTCTAGGTCGACACCCAATGCCCCTGAACAATCTAAAGTTGTTTCAAACCCTTCTAAAAAGGGGGCAGTCGCTCCTTCCGGAGTTTCTACTATTTTAGTACATCCCAGGTCAAAGGAAATACCTCAACCTATTATTGTTTTGTGTGCTCAACTGACTATCTCCCCCACAATGGGGACTCAACGATGGTCTCAGAGTTTTTCTCCACCACTGGTAGAAGCAGAATATGTGCCAGAAAAGCAGATATTTTCATCCCCTATTTAGATTGGCTCAGTTCCATAGGATTTTTTGAAGAATTGTTTCTCTTCCTTGGTTGAGGAGGAACTAGGTTTCGAAATCATGGAGGAGTCTCATTTATGAATTTTCTTTCATGGAATGTTCGAGGTCTAATTGACCTCTCTAGAAAGTATTCTATTTGGGATACTTTATAGAGATATTCAGGGATTGAAGTGCCTTGTCTCCAAGAAATTAAAATCTCATGGTTTTTGCTTGCCTTGGCAAGTTGTTCTATTTGGCCAACTAGTACTATTTTTTGTAGTTTGCATGAAGTCTGGTATGGTGGAGCTGCCACTTTTTTCTCTCCCCGATTGCATTCTTGCATCGTGGATGATGGGACCAATCCTTTCCAGCGAGTCATCTGGGTTCTCAATATTGATAATCATTGCTTTAGGATTGTCAATTTTTATGCCTCCAATGATGTTGTAGAGCGCTCTTTTCTTTGGCACTGGATAGTTGATTCTTTGTCGGTTGCCACCTTGTTGCTCTACAAGGATTTCAATATGGTTGAGGTGGCATATGACAAGGATGGCACATTAACTTTCCATTGGACTGCTGGTGAAAGGCAGGTGTGGTTCTACATGCATAATAAATTGGGACTTTTTGACCCCAATATTGGCTTTCACCATTCTCACTCCCTCTGGCATACTTCGTGTAATTACAGGGTCATTCCTGACAGAGTATTTAAGCACCTTGATTATGCATTGATCTTGGCTTAATTTTTCTTTTCCTTTGATAGCTCTACCTTACTAGTGAAGCTGTTACTTGATGTCACTCTGTCGGACCACTTCCCTATTCATTTTCACATTGAATGGAATTCTGGCCAGTAATGCACATGTAAAACTCAATTCTTTTTGAATAGATCTCTTCTCTACCACAAGCCTACTCTGGCCCTCATTCTTCGAGTGTGGAATTTGTAGTGCAGGCCAGCTGGGCATACAGGATAGATTACCTAGTGGAATGATTCTATCATGCGTACTACTCATTTCTCACACATTTATGGGCACCAACTGGCTATATTTCATCGGCGATCTTATTTGGCTACCACTGTTGACTTGTGTATATCTATGGAGGCCTTGGCAGCTAGTCCTTTTTCCTTGTCACATCAAGTCAGTGTGGAAAAATTAAGGCAAAAGAAGAAAGTGGTTGATAATTACACTTCTAGTGGTGCACAAATCAAACCTCGACTACATTGGCTTAAGATCGATGATCGTGCCTCTAAAAAAAATTTTCTGGCACTTCATGCCAAGCATCAAAAAAATCAAGGATGGCACTCGAGTGCTCTCAAAGCTTCTCAAAATTTTCTATGCCTTTTTTCATCACTACGAACATGGGTTCACTACATATGAATCCATGCCTATGTGATAGCAAGCCCTTTAGGACTACCTTGTTGTTGTGCCACATAGGCTTTCTTTAGCCCAAATCAGTTTTTGTGATCAATTGTTAATAGTTGATGATCTCAAGGAAGTTGTTTCCTCTATGGCCAATGACAAGGCTCCTCAGATTGATGGCTTCCCTTGTGAGTTTGATAAAGCTCTTTGGGATTTTGTTGGGAGTGACTTGCATCATGTTTATCTTGAAGCCTTTCATTCCAATTCTCTAGGCAATTTTTTAATAAACAAGGGCAATAGAAAATTCATACCTGAACCCAGAGATCCAGAGGATATTTTCAATTGGAGACCCATCACGCTTCTCAATGTCTCCTACAAAATAATTGTCAAATCCCTTACTCTGAAAATCCACCATCTTTTTCCCTCAGGTGATGCACCCAGAGTAGAATGGTTTCATCAAATCCAGATTTATTCTGGATAATATCATTGTTGTATGGGAAGGCATGGAGTGGGCCCGGTGGTCCAACCAAAAATCTATGTTTGTTAAAATTGACTTTTCTAAAGCCTATGATCACATCGAATGGCCTTTCATTCTTGCGATGTTGCAAGCCTTGGGGTTTGGACCCAACTTCATTCATTCTATTTGAATTCTTTTTGTTGATGTTTCAACTTGCATTACCATTAATGGATGCCAGTCTTATGCTTTTAGTCTTTTCCGTTCAATTCACCAAGGGTGTTCTCTCACCCCTTCTCTGTATGTGCTTGTTGCTAAAGGCTTCGGGTACATTTTAGCCCATGTTGTTTCTCAACAGCATGTCAAAGGGATTCTTCTCGTAAACTCACAAGAGAAGCTTGTTAATGGCCACTATGTGGATGATTCCTTTCTCATTCACTTGGAGGAAGAAGAATATATTGTTACTGCCCTTGACTATCTTAACACTTTTTGTCTTCCCCTAGGGAGCTTTGGCAGGTTGTGCTATCCAGAGTCGAGAAGAAGCTTGCTTACTAGATTACCAAGCCTCTTTATTTGGTTGGTAAATTCCAGGTTTGTTCTAAAATCTTGGCAGCCACTCATGTTTACTACTCATCCTCTTGGGCTCCCTCCAAAGTTGTGGGATTTTTTATGGGCCTCCTCTGAAACCCACAAGGGTTTCCATCATGTTTCTTGGGAGTTTTGTTTCATCCGTAAATGTTTTGGAGAGCTTGGGCTGCTCTCCACTCAATGAAAAGGTATTGTTCTTTATGCCAAGTGGATTATCCAGGCCCTCATTGAAGATGAAGCCTAGAAGATTCTCCTCATGTATTGTATTCGGTCTGGATTTCCTGCTCTAAAATTTTCCTAGAAAGGAATAGGCCTCCAAACCCTCCTAGTTATGAGAGAACCTATTCAAATTGATGGAAATTTTGTGGCCAAGACAATTTGGTGTGTCTGGGAGGCTGTAAAGCCTTGGCTCTGATGGGCTTTCACTCAATCAAGATAAGCTCTAGTGGTCTCCCCTTCTTGCTCAAAATGTCCAACCTTTGGCTAAATCACCTTGGATGAAAGCTTTCAGATTTCACAAAAAGGGCATTCAGACCCTGTAATAGCTCTGTCACCGGCTCACCATGCACATCATGTAGTGGGATGTTTGTAAGACCCAACATAGTCTTCAAAACTAGGACCATGCCACCTTTGATGGGCTGGTGAGTGCCATTACATCTGATATGATCCACAAATTTGGCATTCATGGGAACAAACCTTGGTGGAAGGAATGGAAATGGTTTCTAGACACTCCTCGTAGGAGTTACAAGCCATGGCTTGGTTACAAATGGCTTTCACCCCATTTTCCTATGATTAATAGTTTGAACCAGAGGTGACTTCTTAATTCCTTAGCTCATGTTTGGCAGAGGAGATTTGATGCCATTTGTTCTGCATGTGTTAATCCCAAACTGGCCCACTTTGTTTGGTGTATTCTTTTCCACGGCTTGCCTATGGGTTCTTAGCTTATTCACTTGGGGGTCTATGACCCTCATTTCCCTTTTTGTGGGAAATCAAAAAATTGCAAGCATCTCTTTTGGTTTTATCCCAGAGCTCAACAGCTTTGAACTTGGATACATGATTTATTTTGGCCCTTTCAGACAAAACCCTTTTCTTGGCATATGGTTTTTCTTAGGGGTCCACTTGGGATCATTGCTAAGTTCACCTAGCTCTAGCACACTTTTAGGGCAGAAAATATCTTCAACATCTAGAAAGATAAAAATTCTTGCATATTTTATCATTCTCAAATTGGATATTAATGTTTCTCTCTATGCTAAAGCAATTATTTGTTCTAATGTTCTTTTAAAGATACAGGTGCAAGCTAATAAAGTTGCACTAGAAGTGGCTCACCTGTAGGTCCTCTCGAACCACTAGGGAAATTCCCCATGTGTTGTGACTCAGGTCCCCAAGTCACCCTCTTCCTCCCGTGGTCGGTCACCCTCTCGGGGCCAACAATGGAGTGGCTCCACTTGTCCCCTCTCCCAACCTCCTGCTCGGTGGGACTCTTGCCTTCCTCAGTGTTCTTGCTCTCCTCCGTCATGGGTTGCTTAGGTCTGGCCTTTCGGTGATGCGATGGGGAGTAGTGGTAGTGGTTCTGGGCAGCCCTTTGATACTCCACTTGCTTCTGGTTCTAGTTGGCTTGCCAGTGGTAAGAAAAATATCATTGTTAGAGCCTGCAATCTCACCCCGACGCAACAGAGAAGATAAAGATATAGAAAAAGATGATGATAGTTAGGGTGCTCCTCCTGATTTCACTCTAGACCCCACTAATGTATGGGGAAAAAACATGGATGACAGAGACCCCTGGGCTCTGTTGTCATTTCTTTGGCCGCCTAATGGCTTATTTGTTTTAATTATTCGTGCTTTTAGAATTCTGGGCTAGGCCCGCGTGATCTGATTTTTTGTTTTTTTGGGATGCTTCCCATGTGATTATCGAGGTGTGCCTTCTTACCACCCACCCTTTTTTTGTGAATATGTATTCTTATATTTAAATTAATATAGATATTTTCCTATTCATAAAAAAAAAAATTGTTTTATGAAGAAAACCAGTTTTTGTGGGAGATGGAAAAATAAGTGCAATCTTATTCCAAAAATTTTGAAAAAAATATTTTTAGAATCTACAAAAAAAATGTGATGAAACTCTAGTTTGCATCATCCTCAAATTCCACGTGGTTTAGTTGCTATAGTTGCTCGAATGTGAAGATTTAGTGTAAAAAAATAATTAAAGTGTCTAGTTTGGCCAAAAATTGTAAACCACTATTGTTGGATCACCCTTGAATGCCCTCAAAATGATTTGGAATTCTTTGATGATCCTCTTGTGAAAGTAGCATTAGGTTTCTTGAAACTTTCTTGGTGAAACATAGTGAAATTACCTCTTATTTATATATATCTTAATATTAATTGCAAAATTCAAATATCACAAGTCAACATTTTAATATACATTTGAAATCATTGAAAACCCACAAAAAAAGTAATTCAAATTTAGGTCCTAGGTGCAAGTGATGAACCATTCACACTATAGTGAATGGTTCCTAGGAGACACATTGCTTAACATTAAACCTTATGTTATAGAATTTATGAATGTCAAGTTTATCCCTTAGAATTTGCAATTAATTAGGCTTGGATTTGAATGAAAAGTGCCAATTAAGGAAAATTACCCTTAATTAATTAATGAATCCATAGATTAGAGTGAAATTGTAAAGATACAACTTACACCACCAAAAATAAGGCACAATTAAGTCCATGTTAGGGTGAACCCACAAAAGTGGTTTACAATTGGAGTGAGGAAGGAAAAGTTGAAAAAATGACCCTATGC
Source organism: Sequoiadendron giganteum (assembly GCA_007115665.2). Taxonomy (NCBI): domain Eukaryota; kingdom Viridiplantae; phylum Streptophyta; class Pinopsida; order Cupressales; family Cupressaceae; genus Sequoiadendron; species Sequoiadendron giganteum. The sequence goes on along the minus strand of CM021100.1, from coordinate 227,329,568 downwards.
CAAAAAAAATCATTTTTGTGGTTTGAATGAACTAAGAGGTTCGAACAAACCTAAAGAGGGTTTGAATGAACTAGGGTTCAAGCAAACCCATTTAATTAATTTCCCACCATTACAGCAAAAAAGCCCAAAGGAAACCCTTTTTGAAAGGGGTTTTGAATGAACCTTGGTTCGAGCAAACCCCTAAGGGTTCACTCGAACCCCCCATTTCCCTCCTTCTCCCTCTCAGGTGGTAAAAAAATCAAAAATTTTGTGCTTCAAAGCTCGAATTGAGGATGAAAATGGAGGATACTTCACAAATGCATCTACATGATGGTAGTCATCATAATGAGCTATCCAATGAATATAATTTTAATATATTTTGGTTTTATTATGTAATTTATTTTCTAGTTTTATTAAACAAAGGTTTTTCACTGAAAATCAAGCTCTCTATTCTCCACATGTGAAAAAATAGTAGATTATCAAAATAAAGTTTTTAAAAATTTGTTCAAGGTGGGTATTGATGTCCTTGATCCATTAAATAAATAAATTGAATTTCGATACATGCAAAAAAAGTTATTTTGTATATGGTCCACATATGTCTAAATTGTAATTGGTTTGACTTCAAAACTTTATTAAGGAAAAAAAATCAATAAAACACTATAAAACCAAATTAAAGTGCTAGATATCGTAGTTACAAATCTAAATTTGAAAAAAATAGAATTTTATCATTCATACAAATTTGTTTATGTTGTATATGATGAGCATCACTCCTTAATAATGCTATTTAAAAAAAAAAGTATTTTTCAAAGGAGATAGAAGAAGAAGTGCAATCTGATTCCAAAAAAAAGGAAAAAAATATATTTAGAATCTATAGACAGAACGTCACAAACCACTATTTTTCATCTTTTTTAAATTCCTCACGGTTTTGCCACTATAGGAACCTGAAATTCAAGATTTAGTTAAAAAAAAATAGTTCAGCGTCCAATTTTCCAAAAAATGTAAGCTAGTATTATGGGATCACCCCTTAATTAAAAAGGACCTAAACTTAATGTGAATATGTAATATACATATTGCAACACTAAATTAAGGAATCATTAAGCTCATTTTATTATTATTATTCATTCCCAAATTAAGTGTGAAAAAGGAATACTTTTTCCTACACTACACTTTCTATCTTTTTCCATATTTCAATAGCAATTTTAAGATTCATAACCTTCACAAGTCCTATATTAGAAATAACCCTTAAAAGATTATATCTATCTTGATCTCATCATTAGTTGATGGTCCATTTGTAGGAATGCTATATCTAGCTTCAAGAAAATTGTAGACTTGAAATATTAGGGATACAAGAAAACCTTCCATCCTAGTTTTCTAGAATCAGTAATTTAATACATCAAATAGCTTAGAGTCTCCTTCTTGTGCACCATCCTAGATATAACACAATCAACTAACCTTTCTTTGATACCGATTTTTCAATAGACAAGAAAATTGAGAGGGGGGTTATTCACTTCTTCATTAAAGCATCAAAACCCTCATTAACATTCAAATCCTTATCAACCATATTAGCCTTTAATCCAGTAAACTGATTTAGGATGAAAAATAGAATAAAAAACACACCAACACCATAAATAGTAGTGTTGGATATTACTAATATGTGGTTGTAATTAATTTCAACACTATTGGAATTAATGTCTTTAAGGTTGTATATGTCGAGGATATTGAGAAAATTGTAGTAAAATAAGTTATAGGTTGTTGATGATGTAATGAAGTTCAGTACGATGGCTAGCTCAATATATTGATGGGGAGAAGTTGTGGATTAAATGGTTTGATTTCAAGTATATATAGTTTATCCATAAGATGTTTCAGAGGTTCACATTAAGATTTTATCAAGTTATGGGTATCTTTGTTCTTACAGTTGTTTTGATCCTTTAGTTGGTGTTCCTAAAAGAATATGATGTGATTCTAGTAATCTGAGTTGTTGTGAATTCTTCTATGGTGATTCACAATGCTTTTGGATGTTTGTAGATCGTGCGCTATCTGTGATGCTAGTTTGCATCGATTTTTGTGCTCACGATTAGTGATTTTCTTATGAGTGTTCATGTTTTTCATGTTCATGATTGACACGGTGATTGTAGCATGTTGTGGATCTTCGAGGCACAATTGTTTAAGGTGTTTCATGTTTGAGACATATTTTTATGGGTCCTTACCATGTTTTGGTCGACATTGGTTGATTCACATTGATAATTTCTTATTTATTTTAGCCGATAGTTCGTGCAAATTTCATATTTTGTTGGGCTAACATGTAGTTGATGTTATATTTATATGCGGATATATATTATCATTTTTTTAGAGGAGATTGGTATGAAATTGGGGAGATATATGAGTTCTTTGTGCAAATAATGTTCTAATATTTCAATGGAAGAAGTAAAGTGTGAAGAAGAGTGAGTAGAAGAAAGTGTTCATGTGATTAACTAGAATTGTAATTAGGCATTAGTAGATGTTATTTTCTTAGTTCAAAATATGTCAGATGTAATCTGAATGTGAGCATTTTTGTATTTGAGAAGTGAGATCTAGGAAGTATGCCTGAATACATTTTCATTCCCCATTTATAATACTTTTAATAGAGTATAATCTTGTTGATTAACCTCCACTGTGTTTTTCCCCTAATAGGGTTTCCATGCAAAAAATATTTGGTTTTATACATGTATTTTGATGTGGTGATGGTTTATGCTTTCATATTTATTTATTTGATCTAAGAATAAGTTTAATAAGTATAATTTATATGAAAATTGATTCACCCCCCCCCTCTTAGTTGTTTGCCCTTTTTTTGCCGACAATTGTTATCACAATAGGTTCCTCTAGAGAAGCTTGATTGCTTGAGATGAATTGAGATGCATACATATAAGAAGGATAGTCTAAGAATTAATGAAACAAATTATTCTTTGTGGAAGAATAAAATGGAGTGTCATTTGAGATGAATTGGTGAACCTTATCAAAAAATTAGAAAGAATATATATATCATCCGATAGAATGGTCCTTCTACTATAGATGAGATGAAGGAAGTTGAGTACAATATCAAGGCTAAGGAAGAATTGTTGATTGCTTTGACTAATTTAGAGATGACAAATGTATTGAAGCTGAAGACTGTTTATGGGATTTGGAAAATTGGAAACTTTTTATGAAGGTGATACCCATGTGAAGATTCCTAAGCTGGAGAGCCTGAAAAGAAAATATGAAACATTGAGAATGGGTGAAGATGAGAACATCACTTCTTTTATGTAGAGTGAATGAACTTGTGTGTATTATTAGATGTGTTGGTGGAACATTGGAAGAATTAGATATTATAGCTAAGGTGCTCAAATCCTTTCCTGCTGCATACAAACACAAAGTTGTTCCTATTGAGGAGATATGAACTTTGACAAATGTAATCAAAGACATGTTGATCAGTAAGCTTTCTGCTTTTGAGTTAAGTGAGTTTGGTGAATCTCTTCCTAAGATAGAGAGATCTTCCTAAGTTCATAAAAGCTACTAACACTATAAGAAAAGAATGTCAGTTATGGAAGCAAACTAAAATTTCATTCTGAAGCAAAAATCATTGTTCAAGTGAAGTGGGGTGATCTTGCAATACTAGTTTACAATTTTCTAGGCAAATCGCACACCGAACTATTTTTTTTCAACTAAATCTTCACTTTCTTGCTCCTATAGTGGCTAAACCATGATGAATTTACAGATGATGAAAACTAGTGATTTGTGGCATATTGTCTATAGATTATAAATATATTTGTTTCAAATTTTTAGAATCAGATAGTACTTATTTTTCCATATCCTTCGAAAACTAGTTTTTTTTTTAAATAGCATTTTAAAGGAGTGACACTCACCGTATACAACATAATATTTTCTATATGAAGGATTAAATTCTATTTTTTTTAATTTAGATTAGTAACTATGATATCTGGCATTTTTATTTAGTTTTATAGTGTTTTATTGAATATTTTTTCCTTAATCAATTTTTGAAGTCAAACCAACTACAATTCAAACATAGGGAGATCGTATACAAAATAATTTTTTATGTATGTATCGAAATTAATTTTTTTTAATGGATCAAGGAAATGAATACCAAGCCTGCACATGTTTTTAAAATTTTATTTTGATAATCTGCTATTTTTCCATATGTGTAGAATAGAGAGTTTGATTTTCGGTGAAAAACCTATGTTTAATAAAACTAAAAAAACACATACATAACAAAACCATAACATATTAAAATTATATTTGATGGATAACTCATTCCATAGGTTACCATCTTCCTGTTGGCTTTCTAAATTCTCCTCCATTTTCATCCTCAACCTGAGCTTTGAAGGGAGAAAATCTGGAGTCTTTTTGTGTCGGAGGGTGGGAAGATGGGAAAAGGGGGCTTCACTTGAACCCCCAAGGGTTCACTCGAACCCTAGTTCGTTCAAACCAAGGTTCGAGCAAACCCCCTTTCCACAATGGGAAATGTTGTTTCCCACATCCAAAGGGGTTTGTTCAAACCTTGAGTTTGCTCTAACCCCTCAAAATGATTTTTTTTTCCATGGGTGACATTTTTGGAAGTTTTCCTTCCTCACTAGAATTGTAAACCACTTTTGTGGGTTCACCCAGTGTTGGAGCTTGTGCATATTGACTTGTGTTGTCATTCTAAAATCAAAATTTTACAACGATAAATGTATTTCATGTTATTTATTGATGATTATATGTGGGTTAATTCTTAAGGGAAAAATATGAAGCTCTAGAGAAATTCAATATTTTCAAGGCAAGGTTGAGTCAAAGATAGGTCTGAATATTATATGTTTGAGATCAAATAGAGGTGGTGAATTCACTTCCGGTGAGTCTAATTATTTATGTGAAGAGCATGGGATAAAGATACAATTATCTACCACATCGACTCCTCAAAAAAATGGAGTTGTGGAAAGTAAGAACATGACAATGCAAGAAGCTGCTAGAACTATGATGCTAGAAGGAAATGTTTGTCATAGCTACTGGAGAGAAGTTGTGAGTAATCTTGTTTATACTCTCAATTAGGTACATGCCAAAGGTGATGCTAGTAAGACTCCTTATAAGCTATGGTTTTTCATAAGCCTACTATTAGATACTTCAAAATATTTGGGAGTAAATGTTATATTAAAAGAGATGGAGATATAGGAAACTCTTATTCTAGAAGTGATGAAGGAATATTTCATTGTTATTCTACTAAAAGTAAAACATGTAGATGAAAGCGCTATGTCAAGGTTGATAAAGACATAGTTAGACGGTCCAAAACCTATGGATATGATTTAGATGATTGGAATGATAGTTCAAATAAAAAAAAGAATTTTTATACTATAAATCAAGTTCAAATAATTTTGGTGAATCAGGAAAATCAAGAGGAAGAAACTAGTGAAAGTGTAGAAGAAAGATCAGAAGAGCTTGAAGTTCAAGAGACTAAGACTCCAAGGTATGTAAGACTAAATCATTCAGAAGATCATATTATAGGTGATAGGAACAAAGGTGTTTAAAATAGGAGAATAATTGTAAAAGAGTATTGTTTGGTCTCAAAGACTGAGCATAATAGTGTCCATAAAGCATGCAAAGATGGAGATTGGGTGGAAGAAATGAAAGAGGAACTACTACAAATTGAGAAAAATGATACATGGATTCTTATTCCTAGACCTAAGGACAAAAATGTAATTTTTACTAAATGGTTCTTTCAAAACAAATTGAATAGGAAAGGTGAAGTTGTTGGAAACAAATAAAAACTAGTGTGTTAAGGATATTCTCAAATGGAAGGAATTGAATTTGAAGAAAAAATTTCTCATGTTGCTAGGATTGAAACAATGAGACTATTTCTTGCTTATGAGGCTTACAAAAAATTCAAGGTTTATCAGATGGATGTCAAGTCAAAAAAATTTAATGGTGAACTAAATGAAGAAGTTTATGTTGAGCAACCTAATGGATTTCAATTAACTAATTAGGGAGATATGGTTTTCTAATTAAAGAAAGCATTGTATGGACTTAAGAAATACTCAAGAGCATGGTATGCTAGATTGGACATGTATTTGTTGAAACTTAGATTTAATAATGGTATAACTAATAGTAATTTGTATTTCAAGATTGATCATGATAAAGATTTGAAATTGTTGAAGTTTTTGTCGATGATATCATTTTTGGAGGAGATGATAGTTTATGCATGAAGTTTGTTGATGAGATGCAAAGTTAGTTTGATATGTCTACGATTGGAGAAATGAAATTCTTTCTAGGATTGAAAATTACTTAGATAGATAAAGAGATCTTTATATCTCCGTCCAAGTATGTGAAAGAACTACTAAATAAGTTTGGTAAGGAAGATTCGAAGCCAGTTGGTACATCTATGGTGACCAGATGTAAGTTGAATCAACATGATGATTCTTCTAAGAAAGATAAGACTAGATACAAATCCATGATTGGTGGATTAATTTATCTGACCCAAACAAGATCTAATATCATGAATGTCATATACATTGTTGCTAGATTTCAACCTGATCCTAAAAAATCTCACATAATAGTCGTAAAGGGATTTCCAGGTACTTGAAGGGAACAAATAATTTTGGCCTATGGTATCCTAAAGATGATAACCTTAATTTGAGTTATTTTACTGATGCTAATTGGGTAGGAGATGTGAATGGCACAAAAAGTACTAGTGGTGGTGCATTTTTCTTAAAAAATAAGTTGATTTAATGGTTAAGTAAGAAGTAGAATGTCATTTCTTTATCTACTATAGAGGCCAAATACATTGTTGATTCTAACAATTAAACTCAAGTATTTTAGATGAAGCAAATGTTGAAAGATATCAGAGTTGTTTATGATGAACCTATTGCCTTATTTTATGATAATTCAAGTGTTATTACCATTTCTAAGAATCTAGTGTTGCATTAACAAACAAAGCATATATATCTATCAAGTTCCACTTTTTGTGAGACAAGGTGAGTGAAAATAAAGTTAGATTGGAGTATGTGCCTACTAAGGAATAGATTGTTGACATATTTACAAAGCCCTTGCCTAAGGATAGTTTTGAGTATCTCAGAGGGAAGCTAGGGGTGATTACCCCTACTAATAAAAAACTAAGTTGCAATGACTTGCATAAGTGCATGCATTTCATAGTCATATCTTGTGATCTAGATTGATGTTGAGGTGGGTACTACTTAGGGGGAGTAGTCAGATGTTCAAAAATGTGGTTAAGATCCTATGTGGAGAAAGATAATCTTTACCTTTTCATTGATATCAGAGGGGGAGAAGATTCATGTGAAAAGATATGAAAGAGTCAGAGAAAAAAGAGTCAAAATCTAAGTGGGGGAAAGTGCTAAGATAAAGTTGTCTTGATGGTGTTTTTTACACCATGTGATTCCATCAATTCCAAAGGGGGAGATTGTTGGATATTACTGATATATGGTTGTCATTTATGTGAACACTATTGGAATTAATTTCTTTAAGGTTGTATATGTCAAGGATATTGACAAAATTATAATAAAATAAGTTACAGGTTGTCTATAATATAGTGAAGTTCAATATGATGGATAGCTCAGTATATTTATGGTGAGAAGTTTCATTGTAAAGGGTTTGCTGTGAAGTATATCTAGTTTATCCACCGAATGTCTTAGAGGTTTGCATGAAGATTTGATGAAGTTATAAGTATCTATGTTTTGACAGTTGTTATGATGCTTTAGTTGGTGTAACTGAAAAAAGATGATTCGATTCTAGTAATATGAGTTGTTACGAATGCTTCTATGGTGATTCATGGGTGCGGGCAAGAAGTTGAGTCCACTTTTTGGCCAAAAAGTGGGTGTTTTTCCTGATTTTCAGAATTTGACACTTTGACCCTAAAATTTGAAGCACTTAGAGATGGAATCTTCGGAAAAGTCACTAATCATAAAATGTAGTAATCGGAGTCTAGTTTCCAAATATGTGATTTATCTCAATACCTAGATTGTACAAATTGAATTTCAATAAGCATTTCTAAAAACCACTGTTTAAAAGTCATCTTTTTTACCATACCATGCACATGTACGACATCCATATTTTGAGCTAAATTATTGTATTTTTCTAAATACTTCTGGGAAAATATTTGTTACTCATTGAAGCTTGCCTTCGATATTTTTTTGTAATTTTTTATTGAATATTTTTTTTATTGTTCAATTTTTACTAGGCATATTTGTCATTTTGAAAAATCATCGTGTACGACACACATAAGATGACTTAAATTTATCATTTTTTGATTTTATTTTTTAAAAATTGAAAAGAATTGTCTAATTTTTGGCCTCGTGCAATCCATTCATAAAAATGTTATGTTGATAAAAAGTTATTAAAATACTAAAAAAGACTAATAATTCAAGTTTATGGACCTATTTAATTAGAAATTAAATGAAAAATAAGAAAACTAATCCAATTGTAAACAAATTACATATTTTGAATCTACACTGTCTACTCTATAATGGGTTTTAATTTCATCGAAAAAATCTATAAATAAAGCCTTCAGACGTATGTCGAAAGTTAGTATTTTTTTGTGACATTGCTAGGACCTTCAACTTGTAGGTCAAACTAGGTCTATGGCTTAGGTTCGGATCCCCAAACCATTTCCTGAACCTATAAACAAAGCAAAAACCTGACCTACATTAGAAATTTTCAAAAATGGGATCCCGTTTTGAAAATTGTCAAAAACTGCCATTTTTGGAATTTTTGAAAACGAGATCCCGTTTTGAAAATTTTCCAAAAATGGAAAATTTTCAAAATGGACTTTTCCAAAACGAAAACTTTAAAAACGGGATCCCTTTCAAAAGTTACTAAAATCAAATTTCCATTTTTGGAAATTTTTCAAAATGGGATCCAGTTTTAAACTAGATGGCGTTTTTTAAAAACGGGATCCCATTTTTTGACTTTTGGTTCAGTATCCCAAGCCAAAATGGGATCCCGTTTATTAAAAAATGGGATCCCATCTATTAGAAACAAAATCCTATTTTTGCTTAGCCGATTTCATTTTTTGGCTAAGGCAAAAACTTCCACGTTTCGTGGACCCAGCTTTTTGCATTTACCCTCACGATGATTTGGTATGTTTCTAGATTGTGCTCTATCTATGTTGTTGGTTTTCACTAATTTTTGTGCTTTTGATTGGTGATTTTCTTTTGAGTGTTCATTTTTTTCATGTTCATGGCCGACAAGATGATTGTAGCGTGTTGTGGATCTTTGAGACATAATTGTTTAATGTGTTTCATTTTCAAGACATACTATTTTAGGTCCTTACCATTGTTTTGCCAACATTGTTTGATTCGCATTTATTATTTTTTATTGATTTGGGCCGATAGTTTGTACACATTTCATATTTTGTTGGGTCAACATGTAGTTTATGTTATCCTTAGATGCATATATATATGATCGATTATTTTAAGGAGATTGGTATGAAAGGTGGGAGATATGTGAGTTATGTTTGTGAATAATGTTCTAATATTTTGAAGGTAGAAGTAAAGTGTGAAGAATAGTGAGCAAAAGAAAGTGTTCATGTGCTTAACTAGAATTATAATTAGGCATTAAAAAATTCTATTTTCTCAGTTCAAAATCTATTGGATGTATTTTGATTTTGACTATAAGATAACCTGTATTCCTTTGGGAAGGGAGCTCTAGGTACTGTACCTGAATGCATGTGCATTCCCCATTTACAATACTTTTAATAGAGTATAATCTTTTGGATTAGCCTCCACTATGCTTTTTCCCCTAATAGGGTTTCCACACAAAAAATCTTGGTTTTATGTATGTTTTTGATGTGGTGATGGTTTATTCTTTCATGTTTATTTATCAAATTTGAGAATAAGTTTAATAAGTATAATTTTTGAGACAACCAATTCACCCCCACCTCTCTCAATTGTCTTCCCTTGTGTTGCCAAGTAGAACATTAGATTTACATAGAAAATATAAGAAGGGAAAAACCATAGTGAGGATTAGCTCACAATATAAAGTAATTGAGCATAAAGGAAATTTGGTGCTCCACCTTTTAAGAGATGGACCACAAGGGAAAGGGGAAGAGTCCCTTCCTATTTCACTCTAGTTCATTCAAGGAAACCTTAGAGATCTTAATCTGATGGTCGAATTGAGGGAAGGGATCTACTATAAGGTCTCCTAGGGTATGATTAAAGAAAAAAGTGGGTTCACCACTAAGCAAATTCTTAGAAAGAAAGTAATATAAATGATATGAAAATCTAGCTATGCAACCTTGTATATTAAAATCAAAACAAGAATAATGAACTGAGAATGAATAGAGGGGCACCTAGAAATATGAGGATACTTAAAACAAGGTCTACAATCCTAAAATTATGATTATCTTAGCACACTAGGACTCATACGCCTATATGGGTGATTTAGTCCCAGTTTAGGGTTTTTGGATAGAAACTTGAATTTCACAATGACAAATTTGAATCCTCTATAATCTAGAAAAAGTGCTATACCAAGACTCATACACCACAAGTGGTAATTTAGTCATATTATTCCGTTTTGGAAATTGAGGATCTAAATCAATTCTCCTATCACTAAAATTCCTTTCTTTCTTTTCCAAACTTTTCTTCTGGATCTAAACTTGCTAAAACTTGGAAAATAAAATATTGTGTTGATTTGCTTATGGGGGTTTGCCTTGGTCAAACCCCTAGTGCGGTAATAAAACCTTGATAGTGTTGGATGTTTTGGTTGTATTTGTGATATGTGTTTTTCATTGATGTCAACACTATTAGCATTGATGATTCTGAAGGCTATATATGTCGAGGATATTGAGAAAATTGTAAAAAAGTTATTGCAGGTAGCTAGAAAAGCTGAGAAGGTCAGAGTGGTCAAAATAATTGTAAGTTGTTAATCAACTAGTGTACATGAAAGGGATTGTTTCTAAACCTATCTAGTATATTTTCTAAAAGTTTGAGAGGTTTGCATAAAGATTTGTGGAAGTTATGAAGTTCTATGCACCTACAATTATTTAGTCTCTATAGTAGGTGTTATTGGAAGAAAGGATGAAATTCTTGCAATTTCAATTCTTGCGCATGATCCTGTGATGTTCATGGATGATACTAGATTGTTCTCTATCATTTTTGTACATTTTCATTTATCGAAGTGATCGTGATTGAATATTTTTTCAAGTATGTTCAAGCTTTTCATGTTCTTAGCCAACATGATGGTGATAGCATGTTGCAGATCTTTATGAAGTAATGATTTATTGTTTGGAGTGATTGAAGGTGTTTATTTAGGTACTCAATATGTCGTGACTAAATTTTTTTGGTGCACATTAAGATTTATTCATGCATTAAGGCTGATAGTTGTAATCTATTCTTTATATGTGGCCGACAGGATAGTTGATGTAAATCCGTGTAGCGGATATATAAGAGAGGTTGTTTTCATTATTTTGAAGTATGCTCTAGGTTGTGTGTGTGGTTTACATGTGTGAATAAATATCAAATAATTCAAGAGAAGATAAGAGTGTGGAAGAGATTTAAGAGAGTGTGAAAGAGTTTTTCTATGCCTATCCAAAATTATCATCAGGCTTTTGGAGAAGCTAATTTCTTAGCTCAAATCTTATCAGATGGATTGAATTTGATAATTGTATCTAAGGGAGTGAGCCTTCCTCAGAGTAGTGCAATCTAGGTAGTGTGCTTGAATTCATTTTCATTCCCTTTATACTTCTCATTATACTTTTAACAGGTTATAATCTTTTGGACTAACATCCATCATGGTTTTACCCCTAATAGGGATTCCACATATAAAATATTGGTGTTCATGTGTCTCTGATGTGTTGTTGAATCATTTTTGCAAATTTAATTATCAAATCTAATATTTAAGATTTATTAATGTAGAATAAGTTTTATTTTGGTAACAATTGATTCACCCCCCTCTTAGTTGTGTATTCTTCTTTTCCGAACAGATAGAAAGAGTAGATCATGAAAGAAAATGTGTGTGATAGTCCTAATATTTAGTACATCTAATATTGAGATATCTATAGTGAAATAAAACCCTATTCTAATGTGCTAAAATGCGATGCATGAATGAAACATAAAGATGATGAATTAATTTGGGAGACCTATAATCACCCTAATAAGCTAGACAAATGCATAAACCTTCCTTAGGATAAAAGTAGAATGATAATGGAGGATGGAATCACTTAGGAAATAGGAAAAAATTCATAAGTCTTGGTTTCATAATTAGTTACATCTACCCAACCTAGAATCAATCATGATTCTCTATAGGAAACCATCATTAATCCTTGAAAATGGTAGATATTGAATTAAAAGTGGGATTGAGGACTTGCAAAAAAACTATAATTTTGCTCCAAAACTCCAACTTTATTTTCTCCTTACTTTCAAATGCTTGAAAATATCTCTTGAAGAATCTTGCTTGAAAACTCTAGGACTGCTTACCTCTTGAATTACTAGCTGAAATAATTATTTCAAACCTTATTTCTATAGGCGTGTCATCTAATTTATTGTTTATTAGATCCCAAATGCTGACATTAACCAAACATTTGAATTAGAAACCTTAATTTCCTAGTCAAACCATAAAAAAGGGGCCATATGGGACTCATTCACCAAAGGTTATGTATGGGTCCCACCTAGGGAGACTGATATTCCCAAGGTGGTACATATGAGTCCCACCCTAGCTTTTCAAAGTGAGGAAATGTTAGGACATTAGAAAATAGAATGCATTTATTGATTTTGTCAAGATTTCAAATGAAATAATCCTTGGGATCCAAAATAAAGGGTCTTAGGGGCCTATTAATGATGATTTAAAGGGTCATGAATACATGGGTACTAAAATAGGTCCAAAATAAGTGTGAAATTGTACCATCTCCAAGAAGGGAGTAGAATTTCTAACAATACATTTAGTCCCCACTTTACCACCCATATGACACTACATGCATATATAAGCTGAAGGAATTTAAACAGTAAACTTTATCTCACAAAAAGGATACTCATATGGGTCCATTCACAAATATGATAGAATGAAGCCCCCATTGTAGTTATCTGCAAAACCATAATGTTAGGTACCTCTTCCAGAAAAACCAATATATTAGTTGTTCAAAAATCCTCTTATCTAACTTCTTCATGAAATAAAATTCAAGGGTAGATGTATGCCCCCCTTGGTTCCACTTATTTTATGGAGGTGCAATCAAGTTAGAAATCTAACCACATTGAATTGTGTAAGTCATATCATAGGGTAATTATGAAACAAACACAACTGACAACATAAAAAATGGAGTTATTTAGGCCCTCATATGCTAGTTTGAATGAAAAATAACTTTTAACCATAATATAAAATGACCTAATTTGAAAGTATATAAGAGTAAAAAGTGAAGTAATTTTTAATCATTTTGTCATTTACCTTCTTGTAGTTTGACTTCATTTCAGAGTCAGTGACAATTTTGAGCATGTGACAATACGTTCTTTTGAGACTCGAGAGCCTACATGAGGAGGTGGTGTAGGGTGATCTATAGTAGTCGATGAGTGAATTTTTTACTACCTTAGCTTCATTTCTACTTATATAGCTTATTTTTAACACATTTCTAGATATAATTAGGACCTTGGAAGAAGTCACAAAGCATCCCTTTTTTTTATAGTGTCCCCCTTTTTCGCAAATTGTCCCACTTTTTTGTGAAGTTTCCAAAAAAGTAATAAACTGTCTAACACCTTATTAAAGTACCCTAGAGAAACTTTAGAACACTTTTTGACTGTTGATGTATAGATTTAAGATTTTGGAATGCTTATAAGCATTAATTTTACTAGTTTATATTAGATTCCTCCTCGATCATAGCAGTGTCTCGACAACAAAATATTTTATCACCTATGAGACTTAGTCATAGCATTGTCAAAGGAGGAGAGGGAAATATTACACCAAACAAGTATATACTACATGTATCTCATGCCTCCCTTGAGATACCATGATGCCATGCTGATGGCATTAGTAGTGAGGTGGGATGCAAATACCCACACCTATTTTCTACCTAATGGTAAGATGACTATCACTCTAGAGGATGTTCATCACATTCTTCAAGTTCATATTTGAGGCAAGACTATCCATTTTGTACAGGACCATTCATATAGGGAGATGCGAGTACCCATCTAGTAGTATCTTGGAGCATTTATTTGGGAGGAGATTATGGGGCCACATATTGAGCTACAGTGGTTACTCTATGCATGATCACCACTTTTGAGGTGGATTATGATTTTTATGATAGTATTGGTATCAATCCTAAATGATTAGGGACCACACTTGGATGACAGACTGGTGGAAATTATATGGGAGATGGAGCATTACAAGACCATTTATGCATGGGGTCACAGTATGTTGGTGCATCTTTACTATGATTTGAGAGAATTCATTTAGCAAAAGGTGGATAACATGGTGCATTATAAACTAATATAGGTTTCATTCATAGAGCATATCGCATGCACCAGGCTTACACGATTTCCTTGTGTATGCGCCCTGGGATACTCATTCTCTTTCAGTTATCCACTAAGACGAGCATGGCAATATGGAGAGTTTTTATTCTATAGAGTTAGATTTCATAGTCTAGATTAGGAGGAGATCTTATGGAGACCTTACTAGTTGTTACCACAATGGCCAAATGAGACTCACCAATTGACGAGGATGCATAGGGAAAGATTACTACAAGGGAGATATGAATACCTAGTGAGACCATTCTACTATGATCATGTCATGAGATAGTTCAGATAGGTATAGGTTCCAACAATTAGGATCTTGATATGCCCCCAATCTCTTATGTTGATGACATGGATACTATAGATGGATATGAAGAGTGGTGGGCTGCAACATGACCAACTCCAGTATTTCCTATGGATTAGACTATATAGGCTTTGTAGGGTCTCTTCCAGATCATAGGAATGATGAGGATGAGCCAAGTGAGGAGATAGGGGTGAGTGTGATTGACCTATTTTTGGATGAGAGAGAGGAGAACTCCAATGAGAAGCTATACTAAGAAAATGAGGAGGAGGAGGAGGAGGAGGGCCATTTGATGACTTAGGGTAGTGATACAACATTTGAGGGTCTAGTTGCCCATGAGTGGAGAGATTCAATTCCCACCTAGGGTACTAGATCAAAGTCAGTAGTTGCAACACACACTAGCACTTATGAGCATGGAGAGGCTAGCACATCTTCTATTCCTCCTACACAGGATGAGTTTTCTTTTACATATCCATTCAAATATCTAGGTGATGCCATATTATCTATGTTTATTCCTATACTTTTATAATTATTCTCATATTCATGCTTTGATTTATATATATATATATATATATATATATATAATGTTGTGTAATGATTATATTTATGATTTCTATCTTACAGTATCTCTATTGGTGGGTCATCACAGAGATAGTACCTCCTTCGATCACAAACAAGGCTATCGACATAGATCCATATCTCCTCAATAATTTCACAAGGTTGGGAGGAGCATACAAGAGCACTATCAAGCACGTTGAGCAAGTTGAGGGTGACTTATCAGCACTGCAAGCTACTTGTTAGGAGCTTCGGTCAACTCAAGATCTAGTGGAGGTTGAGAGACTATCTGGAGATATTTATAGGGTGTAGGAAAACAGAGATGACATAGATATAGAGTGTATGGAGGCTATCATATGAGAGGCTATAGTTTTTGTATGAGTATGGGGCCTCCATGATGTACTAGATTCTATTGTTAGTTCATGATTGCATATTACTGTCTCTCAACAGAATATTTCTCGATGAATATGATCACTATCTCCCAAGGGATTTAGTAGCCATCTGCCATAGTAGCATTGTATATTTGATGACATGTACTTATAACTTTTATGATATATATGAGAATCTATATTTGTTTGTTTATGTTTATGTGTTTAATCTAGATGGCATTTTGATTTATGAAATAATCTTTGTAAGAATATTTAATAAATATCACCATAATCTAACATGTTTTATATGATCTAATAAAAATATCTTAGTTTTCTTTTAGATGCAACATTATGATTAAGTATTCTTTGCTAAATTAAGTGCACCTATTATATAATTATAGAACATTAAATCCATATAAGGTGTTGGACATTGTGGTTGTCACTGATGATTCAGAAAATTGTATTAAACATACGTGATGACTGTAGACATGGAAAATTTACAAGTTTCATTTGACACACTTAATCCCGATCACTAACATGATCTCATCATAATTCTATCCCTTAATCTAATGAATCATTCTTCATTTAATTAAGTCTTCTTCCTCCTATGATTAAATTAATCAATTTAATTTATTTAACCCTACCATCTCTATTTAATTAAATAAATCATTTTATTTGATTAAATTCTCTAAAGTCTTCTCATTAAATTGAATAAATTAAACCTTATTTGATTTAATCTAATATTTCCTCCTTAGTTAAATAAATCAAATCATTTATTTAATTAATCCCTTCCTCTCAAATTGATCTAAATCAATTCATAAATTTAAGTCTAAAATGTCACATCATCTAATTCTTCATTAATTTAATCAAAACCATGATTAAGTTAATCCCTCTCAATAAAATCCTCTAGAGAATTCAAGTTGCACAATAAATCAATTACTTTGATTTATTTAACTCTCTATTTTCCCTCACCAAGCATCAAAAGGGAATATTCCCTCATTTGAATTTAAAAAGGCCAAGTGGACTTGGTCCTTCCTACAAGGCATTTAAGACCTCTTAGATGTCCTTGGCCTTGAGCCAAGTGACATTAACTTCATTTCTCTTCCCTCTTCAACAAGTCATCTCACAATTTCAAATTCAAATTTATGCATTTATTGGCACTTTCGCCAAAATGTGCACAGCCACTAACCATTCACATCTTGACATGTGGCATTCAACCATTGGATTGAAATTTAGTCCCACATTGCTCAAATCTTACTTTCTCTTCTGAATTGAAATTTATAAATTGGAGACTTCTCTCCTCATTTATCATCCACAATCTTCATGCAAAGTTACTCTCTTCACATTGAGAGATAATTTTTCCCATCTCACTCAATCATTCACCATTTTCATAAATTGTAATAAGGCTATGCTCAAATCTCTTTGGAGATTTGACCATTGTTCAATCATTCAACATTGCAACTTAGGAATTGGGAAAGGGCCAATTGAAACACTTCATTGGCACCAATTCCCCCATGGGATCACTAATCTATTGGCTTAATTAGGATTTCGTTTAATTTCTTGTTTTGTGTTCTTTATTTTCCTAATTTTAGCTTGAATAGATGGATTTGATGGGGAATCTCTCATACTTGTTTGCATGCATTTTATTTAACAACCTAATGTGTTTTGTTGCTCCTGTGCATTTGTAGGTTTAGGGGTTAACATTTTGGCACTAGAAGGAGGGCTGAAAAGAAATTAATCACGTTTTTAAAAAAAATTCCGCATTTTTCTTAACATTTTCTCGTAGGTCAAAGAAAACACCCATGCGGCGACATATCGAGCCGCTTTCATGGGCGCAACACAATAATTCACCAATTTCAGGGGAATGGCACAATATCAACCCATGCTTAGTTTCTAAACTTCGTCGTGTTTTCTTCCCGCCTGTCATTTTTTCAGATCTCCTAACTCCACCGCGCTCTTCTTTGCAGTGCTATATTGCACCGCCTTCAGCACCGTGGCGCAATATTGAACCGTATTTCCTCTAAACTCCACTGCTTCTGCATTCTCACTTAAAAAATTCAATATTGTAAGCAGGGACACTTCCAAACTCCGTTGCTTACCCCTGTCGCACCACTTTTCCACTTCTTGTTTTTGTACAGTACCGACCACAGTCAACTACACGACACTATATAGTGCCGCTTTCACCCCAACCTGCATCACTTTTACAAATTGCTCCACAACAAAACAAGAAGATTTAAAAATGACATTTTCTTTTTAAGTTTTGGATTTTTTAATTCCTAACCTTGTTGACTATCTTTTTCTCTCTGGTTTTTTTGTCATTTTGTAGGTTGGAAGCTCATCATGACCTCATACTCATCATGCAAGAATTTTTTTTTTAAACACTATAGTGTTCTTCAACACTTTTGGAGGATTTTAAAATTCTGCTTGTTACGAGAAATTTTTTAATATATTTGGCCTTAGAAACACTAGATTTACTTTTGGTTTAAAAAGAATGAGAAAATTCATTTTTCTTAAGAAAAGTAGGAGATTAGTTATGACACCATGCTCACCTTGTACAAAGTGTTCTTAAACACTAAAGTGTTCCTCAACACTCTTTAAGGATTTTTAGATTCTTGTTTAAAAGTAATTTGTTAATTTCATTTGCCTTAGGAACACTAAACTTCTTTTGGGTTCTAAAATAAACAATCAAATTTCTTTTCAAAGTTGCAAAGGGGCTAAAAAGAACCTTAGACAAACACACTAGATTTTGTTTGAAGGATAACAATTGAACAAGGAAATCTCACTTTTTTTTTGGTGCTTAAAAAGAATTCGTCATTGCTTTGAGGAATCTAAAATGAACATGTGGCTTTTATGTCTTGTAATCCTTTTTGCAAAGTAGTATCATTTGAAAAGGCGTATGCACTTCTCTCATGCCTCATGGCAATCTTGAGAATCAAAATTATTTTTGGTGACACTAAGTTGGATAAAATATTGCCTCCACATTTGAATTTTGGTACCTAATAATTGAACAAAACATGCGAGTGTGAGCACGACATATTGCGGAGGTTCTCCCCTTTGTTTTTCAACAAAGGTTGTGTGAATGATGGGATATGTTAGCTTTCTATTGTTTATCCTAGTGGGCTTGCCTTGTGGGAAAAAGTAATCACCCAAGGGATCAACCCAACTGAGAACACGCTAAAGCCAAGCGACTTCCAACTGGTATATAAGTGTGGATTCTTGAGGAAAGCTCAAGAATCACGAGGATTATTTTGAGGAGATGGAAAAAAATGGACTCTCGCTGATGTTGGATAATCCCCCATGAATGGAATGCCCGAATTAGAACTCTTTATTTAGAGAAAGGCCAAAAACTTATCTATTTTATTGGTGCAAAAGGTCATGTCCTTTGAAGCCGCCCCACGTTATACATGCGGTTTTCTTGTGGAAATGGAAAATATGCTATGGGGAGATTCATGGGTACTAATGCTTGGCTGATCGGAGAAGTGTGTGCTATGGAGGGGAGCCGGTGTGGTCAATAATTTAGCCATTCGCAAAAAGTATGCACAGCTAGATTTATCCAAGTGGGAACCCAACAAAATATTGTCTCATCATCCTAGGGTTTTAAAAAGTGCTTGGAAGTGGAAAACACATTGCTTGGTTCTCGAAAAAATTTGCAAAACAAACATTCACAAGATCTAAAAATTTCAAACCCCTTTTAGGAAACAAATACCTTTGACGAATTTAGGCACTCTTGCTTTCCCTAGGGATCATATCCCTAGAGGTTTCTAAGTTGTTGGATTCTATCGTCATTTTTTTTCAATAATGTTAAACATAGGTAAATTTTTCTCTATTTTCCTCGATTTCCATGCAATGGACCTTGTGGGATGAGAACGAAAGTGAGAAATTAGACATATAGTTTGAAACATAAGCAAGAAAGTATCTTTGGTAAAAGGAGTTCATTAAACCAAGATAAAAAGACAAATTGAACTTCATATGTGTTGCTCCCAATGATTTCCCGAAAGATCAAATTACCAAAACCAAGGTTCAAGAAGATAAGTCTAAAATCCCATGAACAACACATTGAAATGCTCCTTGAAGTCAAAGAGAGACTAGTATACAACTTCTACAAAAAGGCTTCAAGGAATAATCTGACTTTGTATGTGTTCTACTATCAACAAAATCCTGAACTCTTTGAAAGGTTTGCTTTCCTCTAATAGGAAGTCTACCATGTTCTTCAACACCGAGGTCTTTTAAAGAGAGTTGTGTCTAGGTTCGTGTCTAGGATCAAATTAGTCATCCTAATCCATCTCTCCATCAAATCAAATCTCATCCCATCATAAAACTTCTTGAGAACTCTAGAAAAATCACTCATGCTAAACCTAAAGGGCTAAAACCAGCATCACCCTATCTTGGCTTAACATACCTAGCCAAAATAGTCAAACTTTTTGATGAATTTACCTATAGGATAACACAACTTCCCAAGGTCTACTAGTTCACGAATCACATTGGATTAACACACTTAGCTAATTCATCCAGTTGTGCAAGTTCCCCTAGGATAATACAACTTCCTAAGGACTACAACTTCACTACAAGCTTAGTTGACTCAATACACATAGTCAAACCATCGTAATCAATCTAAGTCCTAAACAAGTTTAGCATAACCGTTCAAAAGTTCTCGAAAAGGTTTCACTCAATCACTTCATCCATTAGCCCATCATCATCACTACCCTCTTAGATCTTTGACTTCCCTAGTTCTTCTCTTTTGAGCCTAAAAGGTTAGGATCAAATGATCCCTATTTTTTATGGTTCAAACAAGATCGCAATACAAGAAAAACATGGAAAATATCAGTGAAATATCAACTTTAGTTGACATGAGTAAAGTAACCTTTGAAATAAACCTTGCAGGATCAAGCAATCCCCCAAGTAACTCTTCTTTGCCATCACAAAATCTTGAAGAGGAGATTTATGAAGAGGACATCACAAATGAAGACATGGGGATGACACAATCTGAAATGATAAAAATGGTTCAAAACCTAGAGAACCACAAAATTGTTAGTGCCATGTTCAAATACTTAAACGCGTTAATGGAAGGAGGGGTCCAGTTCCCTTTCGACCTTGACGCAAGAACTAGTATGGAAACGCCTCTTAAAAATGCATCCCCAATGTCAAATATCAATGAAGAAATACCTCACATCACGTCAGCCATCACACCGACCTCACCAATTAGGAACAAAGGAAGTGTTATGTTTTGAGAGTTACAGCAGCATCACCTTGTGACCAACAAAGAGGTGGCTATCACTACCGCACCGGATAATTTTGTCTCGGTAAACCCATTACACCCATACGTTCCACTCAGATTCCACAATCTTGTTGGTTCATCTTCATTTCATGCCTCACCAACCTATCAACCAAACACGCAAACTTCTCTATCACAAGGAGAAGGTGGTTTTTTTGGAACAACTGCTGTTGCTAATCCCTTTTCTTTCCAAGGTGACATACCATCTCTTCCCCCATTTCCATTCACAACCACATCACCACTCGGATTGGGGTTTCCTCCCCTAAACATCGATAGTTTCTTAGAACAGGGCAATGTGAACATCACATCAAATTCCCTCTTTTTTCCCGCAACATCACAACAACAAGTGGCGACCATCCAAGCCACTATGAAAAATGCATCAATCAGTCCTCAAATATCCCAAACCATACCCTCTCAAGGACCAAGCATCTCCACCACCCCTCCAACAACCCAAATCCTCACCACCACCATAACCCTCTCACCGGCCACAATGGTTGGCATCATTCCCATTCCACCACCAATCCCACCAAAAGCCAACATGGCAAATTCATTCACCACTCTAATCCAAACCCTTCAAAAGTCCAACCAACAAAGAGTACTCAAGAAAAAGCTCAAGTAGAAGATCAAGCACAAGCTCAATCACAAGATCAAGCACAAGCACAATCCCAAGCTCTAGCTCAAGCACAAGCACAAGCCCAAAAATAGGCACAAGCACAATACCAAGTGCAATTGCAAGCAATCCACTTGCAAGCATACCAAAAATCCCTGCAAGACTTTCAGGCACAACAAGTGAAAAAACAAGCTTTTTTGGCACAACAACAGCTCGACTAACAACAAGATTTGTTGGCACAACAACAGCTAGACCAACAACAAGCTTTACTAGCACAGTAGCAGATTGACCAACAATAGGCTTCATGGGAACAACAGTAGTAAGATCAACAAAAAACATTGTTTAAACAAATGCAGGCATACCAAGAGGATTTGAACATGCAACAGAGCTTGCAACAAACACCCACTAGTACTCCTCCCACCCATCAAACACCTCAAACACCTCACAACTCATTCAATCCACCTCTCAACCCAAGAAAAGATGTCGCAACACAAATCAAACTGCTCTCGTAGCAAGTGTTGGACTTACAAGTAGGAAAAACAACAAGGACACCAGGAAAATTGTGCCATTATCCTTTTAATAGAAGTCTCACCATGATACCATTCCCAAAGGGATTCAAGATCCCCAAATTTGACAAGTATAATGGAATGGGTAGCCCTGAAAAACAAGTCAGTGAATTTCAGGTGCATTGCATGGAGGTCACATACGATGACACGTGTCTAATGTGACTCTTCCCTCGTAGTTTGACTCATCCAGCCATGGAATGGTTTTCTCACCTACCCACGGGCATTAAAACGTTCGAGAAAATCGTGGAAGCTTTCCTTAAGAATTATGCTTTCAATATGGGTGTGAATGTTAGTTTGGAAGAACTATCCACACACAAACAAAGAAAAGGAGAGCTATTCGCATCCTTCTTGCAAAGATGGTTATCCAAGGCCAATTAGAGCAAGTGAACCATGTTGGAGGAACAACAAGTTTACACCATCATATCCAATCTAGATTAAAAATTGGCGTTCTACTTGAAAATGCAGTGCATCACATCCTATGATCAGCTGATCCCAAAGGTGCTCAACATCGAAAGAGCCCTTACTGCACGAGGAGGTGCATCAAAATTCACTCCACCATAGGATAATCACTCATCCAATAACTATAATGATAAACCTCAAACATGGTTGAGGAACAAAAATATCATAAATGACGGGCATGGTCAATGTGAAAGTGGTCATCAGTGCCCCTAAGTAGAACATCCAAACCCATCAACCGCAAAATCATAATCGCAACAATGTGCAGACTAATGTGGTATTAGCATAGCAACAACCAATGCCCACCAATCAAATCAATAACTTGGGTAATCAAGGAGGACCACCTCCACGAGGCAAGTATCCCCCCAAGAGGAAGTTCACGGCTCTTGGTGAATCGATCGAGTCCATTATGAAGAAATTGGTCAAGGAAAACTTGATCAAAATCTCTAACTCTGAACAATACGTGGAACCCATGACTAAACCACCATGGTATAACGAGAATGTCCTTTGTGAATTTCACAAGATCAAAGGACATACTAATGCCAATTGCATGAGGCTGAAAAACATAATCCAAGACCTCATCGAGGATAAGATCATCAATATCAAACAGCTAGCCAGAAACCAAGACTTGAAAATATACAAGAACCTGATGCCTAACCACAACCAAGGGGACAATCAAGGAAATAATCAATGGAATAATAAGGGAAAGAAAAAGTATGCTAGTGCTAATCTAGTGTATGAGGAGATAGTTAGATGTGTCGATGAAATGTTCACCATCATAAATGTCAAAGGAGCCAACAATGACTATGAATTCACCACACATGGTGGAAAGGTTACCATTGTTGGGGCACCAGCTAAGACCCCTATTTCTAATACAAAAGTCATCCCCTATGACTACAACGTCATTGACCAGCTGAAGAGAACCCCCACCCAAATCTCAATCATGGAACTATTGAAAATATCCACCATCCATAGGAAGATTCTTGATGAAGCATTAGTTTTGTCTACCATCTCCACCACCCTTGACACAAAGTAGTTATAGGCTATGCTGGGTAACATTGCTACCCCAAATCTCATTACATTATCTGACCAATATTTCCCCCCGCAGCCATCTCATAACCACACACTCCACCTTCAAGTGCTCATCCATAAAAATAAAGTCAAACAAGTCCTGGTGGATGGAGGTGCAGGCCTTAACATCTGTCCTCTAAAGCTCATAAAGAATTTGGGATTCACCGAGGATTCCATTAATAAAAACAAAAGCATCATGATAAGGGCATATGATGACCAAGAAAGAGTGTCTCAGGGCACTATCAAAATCCCCATCCAAGTGGGACCGAAAACTATGGAGACCACTAGTCAAGTCCTCAACCTAGACCTACCATATAATATCCTCCTTTGGATGCCCCTGGATCCATAGAATGAAGGCAGTGGCCTCGACGTATCACCAATGTATCATGTTTTTACATCAGAACAAGGAAGTCACTATATATGGGGATCCTGAACCTTTTGCCTACTACAAAATCTTTGAAGCCAAGTTCTATAAGATCCCCCAAGTACCAAAAAATGATGAAGGCCTCTCCACTTCATACATCAACCTAGCTAGCCTCGCTTCCACTTCTACGAAAGAGACACTCGACATCCTAGACATATCTGAAATCAAAAATATGATCCAGGACAATGGATGTGGTTACTATAGAATGAAAAGGAATGTAGTTTTTGTAGGAAAGTTTCCACAATCTCCTAGGTCACATGGACAACCTCAGCCAGCTAAAACACTTGTCCTCCCTGTTAGGGAAAACCCTTTTGGATTCCGCTATTAGGGGGATCTCAGTCAAGAAAATTTGGATGAGGGAGACATATCAAACACATTATACCAAGATGAAAGGCCCACCCCCACCCTATCCATGGATGGAACTAACAGAGGGTTGTGAATGATGTTGGGTATGGGCTATAACAAAAACGAGAGGCTTGGAAGAAACAGTGATGGATGACTAGAGCCCATCATTGTAGAAAGAAGAATGTGGAACTTTTGCCTTGGGTATACTCCTCTAAGTATAACCGTACGTGGTAGAGGTACTCCTAGAAGGGCAGTCAGGGCCTCTCCTTAGGTAACAACAACCACTCCTAGACCACTTGTATGCCTAGGTATCCCACTTGATAATTTAACCTTTGATGTCACTGATGTTTGTGCTAGTAGTGATGATGATGATACCATAGAAGGTCTCACTGGGCTCTTTGAATATTCCACCCTATTAATGATTAGTGCCTCCACAACTAAGTCAAACCAACCAACCCACTGAATCACCTTAGTACACGTGCAACTCATTGATCATGACCAACGTGGACCACCAATTCTAGACTCATTTGAAAATGATGAGGCACTCTCGAAGTTCATGGGACTAAGGGATATAGTTCTGTATGGGGATCATAAGGCAAGGTTCAACATCACATTAGACACCCAGGCATACTATGGGGAGACGATTGAGCCCTTTAGTCACAGAAGGAAAATATCGAGAACAAGCTCGACGTTATTGAGTGAAAACCACACTGCGGCACTCTCTAACCACAAAATAGTAAAAATAATGGACACATCCAATGGTGAAAAACCTTTTTGAGGCATTAGAGGATGAAGGATTCAATCTCCCCCCTACTGCTTTATATCCAGAAAAGTCAATAGTCCTGGCACAACAGTGCAACCCTGTCAACTTGGGAACAGAAATAGAACTGCAAATCACTTTCTACACCGAGTCACTCTTAATAGAGGAACAAGAACTATTAGCAGCATTCCTGAAAGAAAGAAAGGTAAAATTTGCATGGACATTTGCCGACATGCTAGGTCTGGATCCTGAGGTGGTGGTTCATCATTTGGCTATTTACCTTGGAGTGAAATGAGTCAAACAAAAGTTGAGGAAAATGCACCCGCAAATAGCCTTACTCATTAAGATTGAGTTACAAAAGCTCCTGGATGTTGGCTTCATACGCCTGATTGACTATCTAGAGTGGGTATCTAACTTTGTGCCAGTCTCAAAATCAAATGGGGGCATCCGCATCTGCGCAGACTTTAGAGATCTAAATAAAGCATGTCCTAAGGATGATTTTCCACTACCCAACATTGAAATGATAGTGGACATGACAGTCAGGCATGAGATGTTGTCCCTAATGGATGGTTTCTTAGGATACAATCAGATAATGATAGAAAAAGAGGACCAGCACAAAACAACCTTTACATGTCCTTGGGGCACCTACTGTTGGAATGTGATGTCATTTGGATTAAATAATGCAGGAGCTACATACCAAAGATCCATGACACTGATTTTCGACAACATGATCCACAAAAATTGTCGAAGACTATGTGGATGACATATTGGCCAGATAAAAGAAGAGACAAGATTACATAGCAACTCTAACTACAATCTTTGATAGGCTAGAGAAATACAAGGTCAGACTCAACCCAAAGAAATGTGTCTTTGGGGTACAATCAGGAAAGTTGTTGGGGTACATAGTTTCAACGAGAGGGATAGAAGTGGATCCTACAAAGGTAAAAGCAATCCTTGATATGGAAGCACCAAGAACATTGAAGCAACTCAGAGGATTACAAGGTAGACTTTAGTCCATTAGAAGATTCATAGCACAACTAGCAGATAAGCAGATTGCCTATTCACACCTACTCCACAAGGGAGTAGCATTCAGGTGGGATGAAAAATGCAAACAAGCATTAAAAAAGATCAAGGAATACCTACTTACACCACCCATGTTGATGCCACCGATCGTAGGGAGACCATTGATTCTATACATCTCAACAATGATAGCCACCCTTGGGACCCTTTTAGCCCAACATGATGAAAAGGGAACCGAGCAGGCAATTTACTATATCAGCAGAACAATGGTAGGGCATGAGCTCAATTACACATCAATAGAAAAATCTTGCCTAGCAGTGTTGTTTGCAGCCCAAAAATTCAGACACTACATGCTAGCTCATCAAATTAAGCTAATTGCCAAGATAGACCCCCTCAAATATCTATTGTCAAAAGCAATGCTTATAGGAAGAATGACTAAGTGGGTGATGATAGTCTCTGAACATGATATTGAATATGTTGAGCGAAAGGTGATCAAAGGACAAGTTATTGAGGAATAGCTAGCATAAGCTCCCCTCTACACAAACAACCTGCTCGTACCAGAATTTCCAGATGAGTCCCTTTTCAATCTTAGTACAACTGATCACTAGAAACTATACTTCGATGGCTCCCACAGGCAACATGGATCAAGAGCCGGTGTGTTATTCATCACCCCGAGGGGGACTGTATACCGGGATCTTAAAAGTTAGCATTCCCCTATACAAACAACATTGTAGCGTATGATGCTTTAACCATACGTCTCAAAATTTCAACACAGTAGCCAATCATGGCATTAAAGGTCTATGGAGACTTGCATCTTATCATTAACTAGGTCAATAGTGAATACCAAACTAAAGATGATAAGCTTGCACCATACAAAAATGTAGTAGAAAGCCTCGAAGAATCATTCATCGACATCACCTTTGAGAGAATATCAAGGGAAAACAACAAAGTAGTGGATGCAATGGCAACAATCAGATCCTTGTTAGACATCCCCCACAACGTCGAAACATAAATTCCTCGTACAACAGCTTCTCATACCAACTTTCGAGGTACCAGAGATAGAATATATGTGTGAACTCGTTGGTCCCGGTGATCTTTGGTACCATGAAATTTACACCTACTTGAAACTAGGAATCCTCCCAGCTGACATTACCCCGAACCTAAAGTGAACCTTTGTCAAAAGGTCTTTACGATTTTTCATCCTAGGAGAAACGCTCTTCCGTATAAGTATCGATGTAACCCTGCTATGTTGCTTAAAACTTGAGGAGGCTTTGACTACTTTAACTAAGGTACACAATGGCACTTTCGGTTCGCATTCGAGTGGTATGAGCTTGGCTAAAGAGTTGCTGAGAACCAGATACTCTTGGCCGAGAATGGAAAGAGAGGCATATGATCATGTCAGGAGGTGTCTACAATGCCAACAACATGGAGATCTCATTCATGCACCAACTCAAGAATTTCATCCTATAGTTACACCTTCGCCCTTTTCCCAATGGGGGCTCGATCTCATAGGTAAAATCTCACCCACCTCATCCAATGGCCATAAGTTCATTATCACCGCCACTGAATATTTCACAAAGTGGGTCGAAGCAATTCCCATGACCTACATCACAGGTAAATAGATAGCCAAGTTCATTCTGAACTACCTCATTTTCTGATATGGTGTTCTCCAATCCATTATCTCTAATAATGGGACACCCTTCAGGAGTTAGGATGTCCATGACTTGTGTAAAAAATTCAAAATCCAACACCGCTTTTCCACCCCATACTACCCACAAGGCAATGGTCAAGCATAAGCTACTAATAAAATCATTCTGAAGATCCTTAAGAAAATAGTCAATGACTCTGGTTGTGACTGGAATCTATAGTTAAACCGCGCCTTATGGGCCTACTACACCAGTATCCGCATGCCAATAGGTGCTACCCCATTTTCCCTGGTCTACGGATTAGAAGCCATCCTCCTTATTGAGATCGAGCTCCCATCCTTGAGAATATCTTGGCGAAACCTCATCATAGATGAAGAATACAAGGTTACAAGACTAAATGAGTTGGAGTTACTGGATGAACGATGCATGGATGCCCTAAATCATCTACAAGTCTACCAAAATCACCTAAAACAAAGCTACAACAAGAAGATCAGGCAATGCACCTTCAAAATTGGTGACCTTGTGCTAAAAGAGATTCAAAGGAATGTGCCCAACCTAGATACAAAAGGAAAGTTTGAGCCTAACTAGTTGGGACCATTCATCATCACCACGAGATATAAATTGAGGGAATATCAGTTGTTGACACTAGAAGGCAAGCCTCTACAAGAGCCCATGAACAATTGTCATCTCAAGAAAAATTATGCCTAAGAATTTACAAGGTATAGAAATAGAAAAGACAAAAAAAATCAGAAAAAGTCCTGAAAAAATGGTTACCTTAATAAAAACCTGGTAAACAAGCATCTTGGTAACAAAAAGAAAATAAAAAAAAGCGAAAATCCAAAAAATAAAATAAAAATTAGAAAATAAAAATCAGAAAAAGGATTGAAAACAGTAAAGAAAAAATCATCCTCTAGTGAAAACTACTTCGGTGGCGCTTTGGACAAGTACCTTGATGAAAACCTTGCAAAAAAGTGCGAAGCGTAAATAAAGCATTCTTTATCCACCAGGATCTGCACAACTCACTCACCCATTCCATCACATTTCATTAATCATCCATGTACCCATCTGCTCTCATTCATACCATAGCATGCACTAGTGTCCATATCATATTCCACCATAGTACTACTTGGCATATTCCTAAGGTTAGTTTGTCATGCCTTTATTGAAGTAGTCTACCGCACCATGCTGGGGGCATGTTCTTGTATCAGCATCAGATCCAATTCGCGTATATTCTTGAAATCTTCTCGAAAAATTAAAAAACCAAAAACATTCAAAAAATTCATCAAAAATTCAAAAACATCCAAATTGTAAAAAATCATGTGAAAAACCAAAAACATTCAAAAAATTCGTCAAAAATTCAAAAACATCCAAATCGTCAAAAATCCAAAAACATGTCGAAATATCAGAAAATCTCCAAAAAAATCATCATTGAGTGTTGTCAGTCTTTCACCTTGTCGAACTACGTCGTCTCTAAGCTTGAACGTAGGCAAGGTTGATCTTTGATCATCCCTCGAGACATTTAGATCTATCCTTTAGGTGTCCGTCGCATTTTCAATCCATTTTCCCATCTAAGTCTACATTTTAGGTCAGTCCTTTAAGCAATAAAAATGGCAATCCATTTGCCCATCTATCTCATCTTTGAGTCAAGTTTTTCGTCAATCAAACTACGCAGTCTCTGCGTGTATAACGTAGGCAAGGCTAATCTATGGATTAGCTCCCATTACCCCTAGGATAGGTCTTTAAGTTAGTCTCTTCATCATAAATCTCAAAAATACCAAAAACAACTTCAAAATATCTGAAAAATCCAAAATGGTGCATCCATTTCATCTCGCTTTCACCGATGATTGCCATCACTCATAATAAAATCAATCGTCACCTTCACCCTTTGGTAAGTCAGTCAGAAGCAAGTCTAGCAGGTTCCAAAGTGAACATTTTAATCATCAAAAGTCATGGAAGTCTAAGTCAGTAAGCAAGCAAGTTGGTCAACTCAGAATATCAAAACCCTGATCACAACCTGTCCTAGGATGAAGCTTTCCTATGATATACATAAGAATCAGGTACCCCTCATAGTAGTTAGTCTTGGCTAGCGGTATGAAGAACATTAGCTTGTTTGGTTTGCTTTATTTTGTCTCTTATTGACTTATCTTATTTTTTGCTCATTTCAAGGACCTCTCGATGATGCCTAAAGAAAACAGGTTTAGAGAAAGAGGAATGCGCCAATGATCATTATCTTTTTATCTGCTATACTTGTTGGATACTCTTGTAAAATAAATTAGTCCTACGTAATTTTTTTGGTTTGTAGGGAGGATGCTTTAGGTATCTTATTGACCACATAGGAAAGCTTGCTTTCTTGTGTTTTGGCCCAAGATATTTAGAATGTCTGATCTATATCCTGAATGAAGTATGTACACTAAGTGTGAACAAGAACACTCCTATATTTTTGTCGAGTCAAAGTCCATCGCATTGGTATCATGCCATCCTGGTCCTTTATACATTGATTCATCATACCTATGTGTGTTATCAAACCTAACGCAATCGACCCTTTGAAAATCCCAACTCCTAGCAATGCAAATCACCATCACCATCCTAACTAACTCATTAATTCTAAAAATTATTCTATCTTCCTTCCACACTAACATGGTATCATAAAAGTAATAAAAAAATCACAAATGCATACATCTTGCATTGACTAGATCGTTAGCATCGAAAGCACATTGCATCATATCATTATCTTAAGTTATGAGGAATAATATAAATTTTCTATTCGAAAAATCTTAGGAAAGCATTACATCATTATGCATACATAATCATTTGCATATCATTACACCATCATTAACATACATTGCATCCATAAAACATGAAAATATACAAAAGGAAATGCATCCATTAGAAACATTTATCTCATTACATAAACATAAGAATAGGAACATCTCGAATCATCTCATATATGTATCATCAAAAATACACTATTATGGTACGCATCGGATCAAGTGTACATCGAATACATGGTACAATAAGGAAAAAATAGTAGAGCCAATAAATCAAAAATGAAAAAATATTTATGATCAAAGGGGCTAGCCCTGCTGGCTATTGCCCTCCCCCACCTGTCTCTCACCATGATCCTTGTCGGCCACCTCTCTATCTGCTAGGAGAAATCTGGCATTTTGTCTGCTGATGGCACTACCTATCGGTAGTGCAGTTGATAGTACTCAGCCTCTCTAATGACATCCCTATACTCCTGAATGTCAACTGATTGACCCCAGGATGTGGAGGCTATGCTCTCTAACTGTCTCCATTAGCCTATCCCCTCATCCCTCTCGGATCATGCCTGATCTTTTTCAGCTGTGACTACAACAACCTACTGCCAAGCCTCATCTCACATAGCTGCTAGAACCTGTACTTGGCCCTGTAACTGTTGAATCAAGGCATCTCGAGGATCTAGCTACCCCATTGGTTGTTCTACTAGCTAAGTTGTTGGTTGGTGTTGTGCTGCCACCTGGCGCTACCCATCCCGTCCTGCTACCTATTGTGCCTGATCCCTCGGAGGTGACTCCTAAGGAGGTGGTACACCTCCTTGACCTCTGCCTATGGACCTGCCTCTGGGCCTCCGACATGGAAGCACTATCCCAGGAACTGTCAATCTCAACAAAGGTCTGAACCATGCCCTATATGCTGGAGTCACCCCTGCGTCTGTTGGCCCCTGATCATATGGCCATGGCTGAGCCACTAACTATCTAAAGGAGGAAACTGCCTCCTCTGATGGAATCAGCTACCCCCATGCTGTCTCCTTTTTCGTACGAGAAAAGCGGGCCATATACTGATCATCTGATATATCCTACACCTCATCGAACTGCCTGGCTACCCTATTAGGAAGGTATCTCTCTATCATAGTGTGATCCCGGCCCTACATAAATCTATCCTAGTGAGCAAAGAAGAGTTGTGCATCGTCATACCATGGCCTCCAGATAAACACTATTTTTTGATTTAAAAACCACCGCCAGTGGGATATACCATCTGTACCCATGTGAGTGAAGTGAATCTCTGCCCTGCCATACCGCCACACCATGGGGTCATCGATATCTAGAACAACTGGTGTCACAAGTGGGTGAAGTACTGGGATCTGTTCCCATGCCCAAATGTGCAGAAGGGTCAACTCGGCCCCAAGGGCCTGACCGTCTAAGTAGGAAAACTCATGCAAATCTCGGTACAAAGAGGCCAACAGTATTGGTCCCTAGGCAAAGTAGACTCGACGAGTGCACATCTGTTGCCATGCCAATCCCCAACCTCGACTGAAATATTGGCCACGCCGATCAAGAGATACAAGACCAAAAATAATGGTGGCCACAATAAGGCTATAAGTAGGGGCAACACCCCGGTATCTCTCCAAATCTATTTGACCATCACAAACGATGATCTCGTCAACACCCATAACACCAAAGCAGGCATCCCTACCCTCCTCCAAGTCATTGATCACTCAAGCTTCATGAATAGGTAGCTGCAGGATCAGCCAAACATCCTTAAGAGTAATGGTGGCCATGCCGATAGGAAGATGAAAGGATGATGTCTCGCTATGCCATCGCTCAGCCAAGGCGTGCATCATACTTAGATGTGTTAGAACAAGATGGACGTACGCAACATACCACAAACCAAGCATCCCAAGTTGATCCTGAAGGAATACATGCATATCCTATAATCTCTCAAAGAATTGTTAGAGTAAAGGTTTTAACTTAATTATGTTGATTAACTTACCTTTATTCCCTTCTTAAGATTTCACGTTAGTTTCCATAAAGTGACATTTAATAATTATATTAATTATTAATTTTTTTCCTATTAGGGCTTCTATTAGGGTTTTCCCTATTAGGGTTTTATTAGGGTTTGCATGATCTCCTTTTTATAAGGATTGATCCCATTGTATTTCATATCAATTCATTCTCTCATTCTCTCTGATATATACATTTTCAGTTTTCAGAGAACTCTTGCTTGTTTGTCTCCATCTCTTCTTTTGTGACAGGTTATTTGCATGAAGGTAATTTTTGGGATTTGTGAAATTATATTTTCTCAACTCCTACATGGTATCAGAGCTCCACACTTGCTACTTCCTATTCTTGTTTTGAAGATTTTTTGAGCTTCAAGGGTTTGGGGTTTGTTTTCTTGATCCAGGGCATAGCTACAATTTTGAAGCATTTTCAGCTCAAGCGGACTTCGCCATTGCATCCGTAGTGGTCCAAAACCCCTAAATCGACTGTTCATTTATCCATTTTGGACAAATTCAAAATTTGAAGCAAAACTTTTTTAGGGTACGGTCGTACGGCCGTCATCTACGCGCAATTCTGAAAAATTCTTGGTAATTTTTTTTTTTTTTCAGAATTTTCTTTTGTTCAAAATTGTTTTTTTTTAAATAAATAAATAAAACATTGTTGAAATTTTTTGAATTTTTAAAAAATAAAAAGTTTTTTTTTTGCAATTTTAGGGCTTGTTGGCCCAGTACGGAGTACCCGCAGGTACCTACGTATGTAGACCTGAGGGTCCTCTTGCCTGCCGGTCAGCATACTCCCGACCGCCGCCGGCCTTAGTGCCGACTAGCGATAGACAGTACCGCCAACGGCTGTAGGTTGGCAGCCGGTGATGGCGGTGGCCCTCACCTCCAAATTTTTTTTTATAAAAAAAATTAGGGTTTTTTTTACGATTTTTTTATTGTTTTTTTTTTATATAAAAAATAATTTTATTTAAAATAAGTCCAATTAGACATTTACAGTGACGGCTATTTGGCTGTCCAATTTAACCTAGTGTTTTTGCTGCAACGGCCATTTGACCGTCAAATTTAACCCAGCGCTAGCTTTTTCCCTCTTTAGACCTGATTTCTTCCACATGCCGTAACTTGGGCATACAATATCATTTTTTGGCAAACAAGATATCGTCAAAAAGCTGGTTTTCTCATCTCTCTAGTGGTGTGTGTCTCATCACTTCTTTTTTTCGTTGGTGTATTCTACAGCGAGTTGAAGACAAAGAGGCTATTTTTCAGTCCCAAGCTCATAACTTTTGATCAGTTTCTCCATTTTTTGCAATCGCAGCGACGTTGAAACTGTCTTTTAGAGCTCTTCAATTTCATCAATGCATTTTTCCACATTTCACTCCAGGAATATTTTATTTAGTTATTTTGTATTTTGACACTCTGGTGGATTACCTGGACATATTTGCTCTTGGAAAGTTTTTGTTTGCTTGGGATGCTTTGTTTTTGGCTGTTCTTCATATATTTCTAGAATTTTGTCCTTTGAGGACATTTTGAGCATCATTTGTAAGCTATCTTTTATGTAAATTCATTGAGATAAAGCGCCACACTATTGTACATGCATCTTTTGGGGATTTTGCATATAAAATTGTGCCATATTTTGTACTCACACTGATATTATAAAGTGTCATGAGGGGTTGTGTAGTTTTCCTTTGTTTTGCCATCACATATTTGTTAGGTGTGTATCCCTCCATGACGACAGTGAATCCATACCATGAGGGGTTCTGTAGTTTTCTTTTGTTTTGCCATCACATCTTTGTCCGGTGAGTGTCCCTCAATGACGACAGTGAATCCATACCATTGGGGGTTGTGTAGTTTCCCTTTGTTTGCCATCACACCTTTGTTCGATGAGTGTCCCTCCACGACAACCATGGATCCATATGATTCCAGCCTCATGCATGTGTGCTTTATTTTGCACACCACTTTTTCAATTGCAGGTGATATCTTGTGCACTTTCAGATGTTTCTTCTCCTTCATGCACTACAGGGTGTTTCACATCATTTCACTGGATCTGTCAGGCTCTCTAGTTCAGCATTATGGGGGGGTTATTATATTGTTCATGCTAATTCTTCCTTGGTTTCACCTTGGAAGGGATCTTCCATTTTTAGCGAAGGTTCTTCAGCACCATAGCAGTCATCTTTCAACAGTTGTTTGCAGCTTCTTATGCTTCAGTGATGTTCTTTTTCTTGGCTTTCTGCATCTTTTTTTGAAATAGAGTTTTTTTCCATGAGGTTTTCTCTATTTCTCCTTTTTACAAAGATTTGGTTATATTTGGGTACCTGATCTGGCCTAGTTGTTGGGACCCATGTTTTCCTTCTTGCATTGTAGTTACCTTTTTTTTTGCATTTGTTTGTAGCTGCACTATTGCTCATCTTAAGGGGGGGTGTTAGAGTAAACGTTTTAACTTAATTATGTTGATTAAGTTACCTTTATTCCCTTCTTAAGATTTCACGTTAGTTTGCATAAAGTGACATTTAATAATTATATTAATTATTAAACATTTTTCTATTAGGGTTTTTCTTGCTAGGGTTTTATTAGGGTTTGCATGATCTCCTTTTTATAAGGATTGATCCCATTGTATTTCATATCAATTCATTCTTTCATTCTCTATGATATATACATTTTTCAGTTTTTAGAGAACCCTTGCTTGTTTGTCTCCATCTCTTCTTTTGTGACAGGTTATTTGCATGCAAGTGATCTTCGGGGTTTGTGAAGTTGTATTTTCTCAAATCCTACAATAATGTCCATCGATGCTCCCTCGAATGAATGACCTCGTGTCTCTCCTGAGCAAGGAAAGAGGCTACATCAATCTCCCTAAAGAAAATATTCTACCCATAGCACATTTCGCCTTTCAAACAACGAAAGCGATGTAATTTGTAATGTTCCAAACTGCACCGCGTAGCGGACTTTGCACCCTATTCTGACAAACTAGCCCATGCAACACAATTTGTGTGAGTGGTCTAGTTTGGTGGCTGAGAATCCTTAAACCCAAACTGGCCCACACAACGCTATTTGTCCGAGTGGCTTAGTTTGGTGGTCGAGAATCCTCAAACCCAAACTAACCCGCTCGACGCTCTTTGCACAAGCGGCCCTATACAGGACCGCCCGACCCCAAAATTCAATTTTTCACGGTCCTATATCACATTGTGCTGCCTAGACCTTACGTAAGCCCTAATTAATGCATGAATAATGAGAAAAGAAAAGGTCGTATAAGGGTACATCCCATGGGTCCTGCGACGACTGGTCACTGATATACTCGTACCCGCTCTAACACGTGCAGAGGAAGTTGTCGTTGTGCCATTGTGACCAAGTCTCAAAGCTCAAAGTGTCAATTTTTTTAAGGTTTAAGATTGCAAATGTATTGAAATTGACCCCTCTAGGTCTATTTAAGCCTGAAAGCTAGGAGTTTTTTGACCTAATTTGACCTTTCG
Organism: Sequoiadendron giganteum; assembly: GCA_007115665.2. Lineage (NCBI taxonomy): Eukaryota > Viridiplantae > Streptophyta > Pinopsida > Cupressales > Cupressaceae > Sequoiadendron > Sequoiadendron giganteum. The sequence goes on along the minus strand of CM021100.1, from coordinate 227,293,528 downwards.
GTGAGGGTTTTATCCCCCAATCCCGTTTTCATCCAACTGGGGGTTGTGTTACATATTTTTATGGCATCTTAACCTATTTTTAGGTATTATGGGGCATTTCTCACCTATCGAGTACCTTTTTATCTTTTTTCACGAGATCATCCAGAAATCAAAATTTTCATCCGATCTCTCAAGGAAACAATATCTAGCATTATCCTTCCACTGGGGAAGCAGTGGGGCATCTGAAAAAATTGAGAAAATTTTTGAACCTTTGATCACAGTAGTTTATTCTTTAAATCAATGCAACAAGTACATTGCTTCAAAGAGGGGCAAAATTCAGACATGAAAAATGTACAAGTTTCGTTTAGCATGCTTAATCTCGATCACTAACATCATTTCCTCTAGAATCACACTCTCAGCATTTCATCGTAATTCTATCCTTTAATCTAATCAATCATTATTCATTTAATTAAGTCTTCCTCCTCCTATGATTAAATTAATCAATTTAATTTAATTAACCCTACCATCTCTGTTTAATTAAATAAATAATTTTATTTGATTAAATTCTCTAAATTCCTCTCATTAAATTGAATAAATTAAACCTTATTTGATTTAATCTAATATTTCCTCCTTAGTTAAATAAATCAAATCATTTATTTAATTAATCCCTTCCTCTCAATTTGATTTAAATCAATTCATAAATTTAAGTCTAAAATGTCACATCATCTAATTCTTCATGAAATTAATCAATACCATAATTAAGTTAATCCTTCTCATTAAAATCCTCTAGAAAATGCAAGTTGCAAAATAAATCAATTACTTTGATTTATTTAATTCTCTATTTTCCCTCACCAATCATCAAAAGGGAAAATTCCCTCATTTGAATTCAAAAAGGCCAAGTGGAATTGGTCCTTCCAACAAGGAATTTAAGACCTCTTACATGTCCTTGGCCTTGATCCAAGTGACATTAACTTTATTTCTCTTCCCTCTTCAATAAATCATCTCACAATTTCAAATTCAAATTTATGCATTTATTGGCACTTTGGCCAAAATGTGCACAACCACTAACCATTCACATCTTGACATGTGGAATTCAACCATTACATTGAAAGTTAGTTCCACATTTCTCAAATATTACTTTCATATGTACTTGTGATGTTCGTGGATGATTCTAGATCATGTTCTATCTTTGTTGCATGTTCGCGCTACTTGGCGTGATCGTTGTGGAAGATTTTTCCTTGAGTGTTTAATTTCTTCATATTCTTAGCCGACATGATGGTGGTAGCGTGTTGTGGATCTTTGTGAATTAATTTCATGTTGTTTGGAATGTTCGAGGATGTTTGTTTGGGTCCTCACTATGTTGTGACTAACTTGTTCTGGTGTGCATAAATATTTATTGATGTATTGAGGCTGACAATTTTAATTGATTCTTTATTTGTGGATGACTGAACAGTAGATGTAAATTTGTGTAGAAGATATATATATATATATATGAGACTGTTTTCCTCATTTAAAAGAAGTAATCAAGTTTACAAGTGATGTACATGTGTGAATAAAGGTTAGATCATTTAGAACAGAGTGCGGAAGAGATTGAGCAGAGGGTGGAAGAGTTTGTGGAAGTTTTTGTGTGCCTAGCTAGAACTGATTCACACTTTTGTAGAAGCTAATTTCTCAATTCAACTTCATTGGATGGATTTAATCTGATTGTTGTATGTAAGGAAATGGGCCTTTCCTTTGAGCAATGTGCTCTAGGTACTGTGCCTGAATGCAAGTGTATTCCTTATTATTTTTTTCATTATACTTTTAACATTGTATAATCGTGGATTAGCCCCCACATGGTTTTATCCCTTAACAGGGTTTCCATGCAAACATATTGGTGTTATGTGTTTCTGATGTGTTTTTTTATTCTTTACTTCATTATCTTTCATCAGATCTAGAATTAAAGGTTAATAGTTTGATTAAAGTTGTTAATTATTCTGCAACTGATTCATCCCCCCTCTAAATTGTATCTTCTAGTTTCACCAACAATTGGTATTAGATATAGTTCCTCTGAAGGTGAAGCTTAACTACTTGAGGTGATCCGAGATGGCATCTTACAAGAAGGATAGGCCGAGATTTGATGGTACAAACTACACCATGTGGAAATTCAGAATGGAATGTCATTGAAAGTGCATTGGCAAAGCCTTTTGGAAGATTACAAAAGATACATATACTATTGCTCAGAATGGTCCCTCTATTGCTAATGGATCAAAGAAATTGAAATTAATACCAAAACTATTTAAAGCATTGGTGAGTGTCATGATAGATTCTAAAATGTCAAATGTGATGGGTTTGAAGACTGCACATGAGATCTGGACAAACCTAGAATTATTGTATGAAGGAGATCCACTTGTGAAAATTGCTAAGCTACAAAGTCGAAAATAAAAATGGGAGGACATGAAGATGAGCGAAGATGAGAACATCCACTCTTTCTCTCAGAAGATAAATGAAATGGTGACGAGCATCAAATGTGTTGGCGGTGTCTTGGATGATGAGGAAATTATTAATAAGATACTTAGATCTATGCCTCCTTCCTACAAAGAAAAATCTCATGCTATTGATGAACTCAGGTCTGTGATCAAAATAACAAGAGATTCTAATTAGAAAACTTGTAGCCTACAGATTTGGTGAATCTACTCCTAAAGTAGAATCTGCATTCAAAGCCACCATTTTTGGGAAAAATAAATATGATACAAGAGAAAGTTCCAAGAAGACATCTAGGTATGAAGATGAGATGAAAAATATTGAAGATGAAGAAAAAGAGCTAGAAGAATTGGAAGCACTAATTGTAAGAAGAGAATCCATAGGCCATGTGCTATGTAGTTTTACACATGCCCCACTAAAAGTAGGGACCCTCTCTCCACCTACACTTTTGGCCTATTTATGTGGCTTGCCCCCTCTTTTATGCTTCTATTTGAATATCTTGGGGTTCTAGTCTTTGGTGATTTCCTTGGTTATGGGTGCCTTTGTGTTGAGTTCTTGGTGGTTTTGGGGTCTTGCAGATGTCCTCTCTAGGGTGGTTTTCTTTTGCCTTTTGTTTTCCCTTGGTATTGTTCTTTGGATCCTAAGGGTCAATTTCCTCCCTTAGGTTTTCCTTTGTTTTCCTTGTTCCTTTTGTTCTACCATAGGTGGAATTAGGATGGGACTGAACTATGAACTTTGGAAAAGTTCACAGTTTGGTTCCCATTCTCATTTTGGCTACACTTCTTGCCCTCTTGCTTTCAACATCAATTTGTTTGTGTGCAGCCTAAGGGTTGGCTTCCTCCCTTAGGTTTTCTTTCCTTTTCTTTTTCCTTCATTTTTCGGAGGTCGAACTGGGATGGAAAATAAATCTGAACTTTGACAAGGTTCGTTATTTTATTCTCGTTCTCATTCTGACTCTTCTCCCCGCCTCGACATCTTTTTCATCTCACTATGTTTGGCCTTTGGATTGGTTTCTTTCCCTTGGGTCTACTTCGATCTTCCTTTATTTTTCCAGAACCGGAGCCAGGATGGATTTTGAACTCAAGACTTTGTGAAAAGTTATGTCTTGGTTTCATCTCTACCTCCACCAGATTTGGCTCTACCTCCACCTATTTTCCTTTTGTTCTCATTTCGGTTTCGTCTCCGCCTCTACCCAGTTTGGTTCCACCTCCGCTTCAATTTTTTTTCCTTTCATTCTCGTTTTTGGTTCACTTTCGCTTTCACCTATTTTTCTTTTATTCTCATCTTGGTTTTGTCTTCACCTCTGTCGAGTTTGGTTCCGCCTCCACTTCTGCTTGTTTTCCTTTCGTTCTTGTTTTGGTTCTGCCTCTGCTTCCACCTGTTTTCCTTTTGTTAATTTCTTCATTTCATCTTCGCATCCGCCTCTTCCTATTTTTTGTCCCTATCCCTATTCTTCTCATGGCTCCACCTCCATCTATCCTTGGTTCCCTTCCTCCTTGGTTTTTGCATGCTTTTCTTTCCCTAGGAAATCTAATGAATTAGCTTGCATTTTGATGATATATTGAGCATTAATGGTGGCTCATTTGAGTGTAGGTTGGATCAAGATGAAGGTTTCTGTTGGGGCTGAGGGAAGAATCAATGTACTTTGAAGATTTGGCAAGATATGTAGGAGCAATCGAGTACACATTGTGGTTGTTGTCAGATGAAACCCATCCCTGCATTCAAGGTTGGCTTGTTTGGTGGCCATTGATCTAGGGAAGACGTGATGTGGAGGGATCAACCTAGTTTGAGTCAATCTGAGTCATTTATTTTCCTAGTTTGAGTTTGATAGGTGCCTCATATTTGATTTGGTGTTGAGTGTGTGTTATTGTTCTTCTATTCGCACAGGTGGAGCATTAATGGCACACATGGCTCAAGGAAATGTATAATGACTTTTGTCAGTCTAGGGCCAATCTAGGGATTGCGACCCATGCATTCAATTTTGGATAAGAAATTATTGTTGGATGTCAGGGCTGATTTGGTTGGTGGCCAACCTTCTTCATAACCCTAGCTCTGGTTCACACAGGTAGGTTTTCTATAAATATTTCCTTTGGCCTCATTTTTAAGGGCCCTTCGATCGATTCTCAACTAGTCAATTATGTAGACTAAGTGAGTGGACTTGTAATAGTAGATTTAGTAGAAGAATAACATGTTAGAAGTTAGTGTTACATTTCAAGGAAGTTCTATAACAAACCATAATTGTTGCTAGTGTGATGATTTCATAAAAAGTGAAGACATTGTGCTATGATTAGTGCCTTCTTTTGATTGAATAATCTTGCATGGTTCTTGTTCTATCTTCTAAATCACTTTGAAATGTTTGAATATATCTTAGGTTTCGCTAGTAATGCTTGTGATTCAATGCTTGGAGTGTTGTAGCGATCCCTGGTTCATACTTTGGGAAGATTCTTGATTGTGGTAATGTTGTTCAAGGTCAACCTATACCTGATACTCATGTTCTTAGTTCAATTATAGGAATTTATTTCGCTCCATTGAATGAATGTCCATAATCTAAAAAATCTTTAATACCTTCAAACATTGCATTATTTTTCACAAGATTGCAGGTATAGCCTGGGTCGAACAAAAATTACTTAAATAGGTTGGTCCATTCCAAATATTCCATCATTTGCATGGTTAATCTTAGGAGTAGTATTAGTGTTATAACTTCTGAAATGCTCATCTTTTGTTGTGTCTTTTATTATTTGGTTAGAACTAGAAATTTAAGCATCACCATATCTTAAAATATGATGAGTTTAGAGCTTCCAACATTTGTTCATAAGGCCCCTTGTGATTACCATCATTTTCACATTTCATCACTGAGTTTTTTCTACTGCATTGTCATGACCTAACACTCGAGAGACCTTGGAGTTATCTCTTTGTTCATAGAGATCAACCTTTCAAGAGAGATAGGATAACCTTTATTCTATCTAAGTTGTTGTTCTGCAAAAAAACCAAACAATAGGATTGGGGCTAGGTGGAGGGGAAAAAAATGACATTGCTTCATTCATTTCATGCCCTTCTCCTCCTAACACCAAACAACAGGATAGGCTCTAGAAGGAGGGCACAACAAGGAAATTTCTTCATTCATTTCATGCACTTCTCCTCCTAACACCAATCAATAGGATTGGTACTAGAAGGAGGGTTGAACGTGGGTGACTTTGCTAGAAGCTGAAGAATGAGCATTCATGTTGAAAATTTGAGATAAGATAGATCTCTGAGTCTGAAATAAATTTTTTGAGTCTAGATGGAAAAGCAACCTTATGCTTTCCATGATGGAGACAGGCTCTGGATAGATTTTCCTCAACTTTGTGTGTCTTTGGATAAGATATTAGATTGTTGGAATAGTAAGGGTTTGCATCACTCTGCATTATTTAACTAGTGTAGAATCCATAATACTTGCAAGCATAATGAGTTTGAATGCTTAATATTTTTGGGTCAAATGGAGATGGTTTCACAAAGGGATATTTTCATGAGAACCTTCGTGAACTACTAGCCTCCACAAATTTAGAGTCTGTTGATGTTGTAGTTGAGGCATTTACCATGATAGTTAAAGATTATCTTGGTGGTGCTAAGTGTTTGCATGAGTTTATCTCATCTAAATAGTGCAGAGTTCATAGTGCACCCCATAAAGAAGTCACTTGTCATTCATGTGTGGACATTATCATTAACATTAGAAGATATCTGCAGTGGAAAGAGTAGTTGGTCAAGGAATGCACTATAGAGGAGGAAAATTTTGGATCTGAAGAATATGCAACAAATGTTGATCCATCCACAAATCAAGCAACATACCAGAAGGAAGAGTCTAAAATATCTGAAGCAATGGAGGTAGCTGATAAACATTCAAGTGGAGAACAACCTAGAAACACAATGGAAGTTGGTCCTATAGAGGCTAGCCAAGTGTCTAAAATGGAGAATGTAGTTGGGAATGAACAAAAATAGGAAGAAAATCTAAGTTAGATTTCCTTTGTCCATTAAAAAGATCTAATACAGACTAGATATGATGGGTTTGTGGAAATATTTTTGAAGTATTGGTTGAGCCTAAGTTATAGAGTATTCCTTGAAGATTTTTTGTTACCAACTTGGTGTAGGATACATGAGGAGGAACATTCTAAATTTTCCAATTTACAGTGCCAGACAACCATAAAGGAGGTGGAAAAATAAGTGCAGCCACTGCAACATACAAGAGATGCAGAAAAAATACATCAAACTAGCCTCTCCAATGGGAGAATTGCAATAAGTTGCTAAAAAAAGTCTTGAAGAAAATGAGGAAGCACTTAATGGAGTGGTCAAAATTCTTGATTATTGTGATCAAGAGTTTGGACCAATCCCAACAAAAGATGAATTCTTGGAGTTCTCTCATTTATCCAATTTTGTCTCTCCTCTTTCAGTTGATGAATTAGTTCTATGTAGTATTTAAATGGGATAGGAATTTTAGTCACTTGATTTAGTTAAATTTTGGAATATATCTGGGTCATATATTTTCAAACAAATCTTAAGAATTCCAAGGTTGCATATGGTCTTTAGGAGGTCTGAATCAGTGAAAAATCTTAAATTATGCTCCAGCACCACTGTGGTTCTCATCCTTAAGTGTGGGCTTCATTTCCTTTAAGGTGAAAAGTAAAGCTTTAAAAGAAAATCTCAAAGAGAATATCAAAATTAAAAGAAAATATTGAAAATCAAAGGAAATATTCACCTTATCAGGGGTATCCTAATATCTCTACCAGGGCTATTTACATCTGACTGATAGTAGAGCTATGCTAGTGAGGTCACATTGATAACCTCACCTGGGCTTTGGATGCCTGACTAGCAGTTAGGCTCTATCCAGGTTTCTTTTGGAGTTAGAATCCTTATGTAGCCCCATTAGGCTTAGTTTGGTCCCTATTGCAACTTAGGAAAGGGGAATGAATGCATATGCACACACATTAACCCTAGTACAGGAAAGGTTGGCTTGTTAGTGATTTATAAAACCTTGTCCATATGTAACCTGATGTTTGGAATTAAACCAGAGATTTTGGGTTCTTCATGCCAATTTGTCATCAAAATTCTCTAGAGCATTTCCCCAACGGAGTTGTAATTTGTTGTGCAATTTTGCAGACACGCCCCACTGAAAGTAGGGACCCTCTCTTGGCCAACCCTTTTGGCCCATTTTTGTGGCTTGCCCCCTCTTTTGTGCTTATCCTTGAAAATATTGAGGTTTCGGTCTTTGGCGCTTGCCTTGGCTATTGGTGCCTTTATGTTGAGTTCCTGGTGGTTTTGGAGTCTCGCAGATGTCCTCTATGGGGTGGTTTTCTTTTGCCTTTTTTTTGGGACCTAAGGGTTGGTTTCCTCCCTTAGCTATTCCTTTTTTTTCCTTCTTCCTTTTGTTCTGACAGAGGAAGAACCAGGATGGGACTGAACTATGAACTTTTACAAAGTTCAGAGTTCGGTTCCTATTCCCATTTCAGATCTTCTTCCTGCCCTCTTGCTTTCTTCGTCATTTTTTTTCCCTCTAGCCTAAGGGTTTCTTTCCTCCCTTAGGTTTTCTTTGCTTCTCTTTTTCCTTCATTTGTTAGAGGTCGAACCAGGATGGGATTGAACTATGAACTTTGGCAAAGTTTGCAGTTTCGTTCCTATTCCTATTTTGGCACTGCTTCCTGCCCTCCTGCTTTCTTCGTCATTTTGTTTGTCTATGACCTAAGGGTTGGCTTCCTCAATTAGGTTTTATTTTCTTTTCTTTTTCCTTCATTTTTAAGAGGTGTAACTGGGATGGAACTTAACACTAAAGTTTGAAAAATTTTGATATTCGGTTTCCGTTCACATTTCGGCTTCGCTCCCTCCCTCCACGTATTTTTTCATCTTACTGTGTTTGGCCTTTGGGTTTGCTTCTTTTCCTTGGGTCTGATTCAGTCATCCCTTCTTTCACTTGAACCAGAATCAAGATTGAGTTTGAAATCGAGACTTTTTGAAAATTCTTGTCCTTGTTCCTGTTATCTCTCAAAAACACAGGTTTGAACCAAAAAAATTTTCCAAGCTTTCACAACGTTTTAGGGTAACAAAACAAGGTTTGAAACAATTAAACCTTCTACTCTTTAGGTGGTGCTAGACCTAGGCGGGTACACCCAACTGAATTAAGCAGACTTGACTTTTGATCCTTTCCTATTGCCCTAATTTGTCCATGATGGCAAATTGAAATGGGCAAAATAAAACAAATTTGGTATAAACTGTATATCAATATTTAAAACTAAACCCTAATATACTCAGCTAACAGATATAAAAATGTGAGTGAAACTAATGAATGTAAACGAAAAGACCAGTGACTTATAGGGTTCACGGAGTCAAGTTTATTTGTTCTGGCAGACATTCAAATTATTAAGCATATTATTTCGTTTATAGCTTGTATAAACATGCAAGATTGTGATTATTGAGTTCTTCTTAAATAATCCAATTGAAATTCCCTAATTACTATGATCAATTCAAAGAATTTAATCTTTACTGGAAAGAAAAAATTAATTGATCATACAGATGCAGCAAATGTGCATTGATGAACTAGATATAAACTTGTTTAAACCAATTCGAATAACCAGAAAACACCATTCCAGAGAAAACTTCAATAATATTTTTCAACAAACATCATAAACAACCGATACCAGAAAACATTGCACCATCATATTAGACTTTCATTGATATCTCCATGATTTTTCATATGCAACCAGTCTCATCCTTTAAAAAAAAAAAATGTATTCTACTATCTCTTATCTATATTCTATCTCCTCCCCTCTCTACCATATTGTTTTCAAAATGGACACTTATACATTGAGAATACAAAAGGACGCGTCCCTTCAGAAATAGAAAAAACAAAAGACAAAACAGAGATAGAGAATAATTAGGCTCTAGTTAGCGACAAGTGAGTCTTAGCGAGGTGGTCAGAATAATCCTGGTGCTTATATGTATCCGCATCTTCGACAGCATTCTGGATCGTGATTTCCATCTTGACCATTTCCTCATTTTGCTCGCTCACTTCCTCTAATGTTGTATCCTCTGCAAAAGATGTCTTCATGTTTTCCTTCAGCATTGTGTCACATTCATTATTCCATCTAGTGGCATCTTTCAACTCTCCTTTACTATCAGAAAATGCGATCACAGTTTTCTTGGCAGCTTCAATTAATCCTTGTTTATCCCCCTGCAATTCCTCATAGAAATTTGGATGGCGATCGTCAATATGATTTGTAGCTTCAAGTGTAGTACTGTTCATTCATGAAAATTCCCCATAACTCATTCATCCATCCTTTCATGCTCCTTCAATGCATCCAGAGTACAAGAATACTTTCCCCACAATTGATTTAACCAAGATGTCAAATTGTTCTGCCTCCTCTTAACAATTGCTACAATTGCATCATACTTTCCCTGATTATAAGCACTTGACCCCATCCAATGATCTTTTGCTTGAGAGCTTTCTCTTTGAGTGAGCATTTTGGTTGGATCTATTGAAATACCAACCAAGTCTTTCAATCTATCATTTTCTCTCAACATTCTTTCATTACTTGCTTTATACATTTCTCTTTCTTTTATCAGTGTCTGGATCTGTGCTTTATTCAATTTTGTAATATTTATCCCAATCTCCACAGTAACCACAGGATCAACCTCTCCAACCTTTAGGGTCATAACACCAGCATTCTCCAGCATTTTCCTTCCCTTTTCAGGAGTCATATTTATCATTTCATCATCCACACATTTTCTCAATTGACCCAATAATTGCTCTTCTTTCCCGAAAGTGACAGCACCAACATCTTCTCTTATTTCTTTCCGCTTCTGTTTGTACAAGAATTTGTTGACCTCAAGAGAGTTTATAAACTCATCATCTGAAACAAATGATCTATATTCCATATGCCTTGCATCAATATCACCACTTTCAATACTCTGCTCTCTAGTTCAGCAAACATACCGCTGAGTCCCTAACCTAGATATTTTCTCTGTTCTTCTCTGTGGCACTTTATCCATTGGGGTTTCATCATCTCCAGAAGACAATGTCTCCATATTCTATAACCCTTGGTTATAGCTTTCAACCGCCACCTCTTCTTCCTCTTCATCCAAATTCTTGATCATATCATCAAAAGGATAAGGTACATGATGATACCGTCCAAAGTTAATCCTCTCTTTGGCTGTATTGATATATCCTTCAAGGTCAAAGTTTTTCCTGGGTGGTCCCCTTTTCATATTATAATGCAACAATCTATCAAGGATTGAATTATATCCCTCCTTAGCCAACACAATGAAATCACCAAAACACAATGTACTAGGCATAAAAGCCTGCTTCCCATAAGAACTGAAAAGCATCACATTGCTGTAATCCATTTGTCTAACAATTTCTAAATATGCAACTATGTTTGGAACTGTTCTTGGCAGAATAAAGGGGGCACCTTCAAATCCATACACTCTGATCATTGTAGCCCCCTCCAAACAATACCAATCAGCCCAGTTATGATCAATTGGCCCATTGAAATCTTTTTCCCAAAGCAACCTTTTAATCTCATCAGTCAATGAATAATTACAAGGATACTTATACAATTTGTACAAAGTTTTCACAAAATATTTGTCAAAGTGGATGAAACTAGAATTAGCAAACCTGCTATCCCAAATAGTAGTCCATAGCTGAATAGGCAATGCTTCACCCTCCTTACCAGTTTGAGAAACTCTCATTTCTGGAGGCCATACTCCCAACTCCTATCCAAAATATAGCACCAAGTGCATTAACAATGAATAATGTCTAAGATGAACAATAGAAGCTCCACCCTTTATAGCCACCAATCCTAAATCACGCTCCCTAGAAATATATGAAGCATAGATGAATGGCCTGGAGTTCTGATACTGAATATCTACTATGATAATCATTGGCACAATTGACATGAGTTCTGGGGCATCCATCCCCAATACTTGACACACTAAGAAATATGTGTACTTCATATAAGGCTCAAACAAATCTACATGATAAGGAGGCCCCTCACTATCTTGCAGAGGTTCTGACTAGTTACCCTGTTTCATTCTATGGATACCCAACCTCCAACCCTTATAGATTGTATCCATTCTTGAAAATTATTTTTCTAACTCTTCACAATTGATCTCCTCATTGCAAAACCCTTCCAATTTGAAAACCTTGCCTATTGCTTCTTTAGACACATATATTTGTGGTTCTCCAGATGGGTCACATATAGCCTTACGTTCTCGATCATAATTATCTACAAGCAATTTTACTAATTCCGCATTTACAAAAATATTAGGGCGCACTAGTTTCCCTATATTCAACCTCCAGGGGTTACAGACTGGTTCAAAATGATTTCTTTTGTGGTAGTGGAAATTGAATAGCTCATACCCTCCTACAGTAGACCAGACATCACCTATGAACTTGCACTTGTCATCTAGTTTACCAAATTCTTCCCTAAGTTGTGCGGACCTTCTAGCTTTAGGCCCTGAGCCAGGTAGTTGATCAATAAGGTCTTGGTTCAACCTCCTTTTAGTGCCCTCATGCTCTATATCAACCTTTTGTTTCTTTCCTTTTGACAGACTACTCTCACCAGGCTTTCTACCCTTACCCTTTCTAGAACCAAAAGACTCCATTCTCAAGCTTACATTATCAAAATGGAAAAAACCAAGAAAAAATCACTTATAGTATTCTGCTCGAGCTCCTCAGACTGAAAAATGTCCCGGTTCTCTGTTCAGCATGCCAATTCACCTGCAATCAATTCAGAACTGAATAATTGATACAAACTTTACTGTTATATCCCGTTGTGCCATTAATGAAGCACGAATGAAAACCCATTTGAAACAGGCACTATCACATCAAATATCCTTTCGATGAGAGACTTTCAAATCTAGGGCGAAGTCTTTTGCAATGTCTATTACACCTCTCGTCAAGACATAATGTGGTCTTATCGACACTTGGGATCCAAAAAATGATGACTAACACTCCTATTTTTTATATTGCTATAACAATTCCGAGTCGGGGAGATGTTACATAGACTTCATTGTGTCATACCGATATGCATTCTTCAAGTCACTTTCCAGTCGCTGAGACAAAATCACCCTTTCACCGATGAACTCTCATTTTGGTGTGACATTCAAACTTCGGTGAAACTTATGTCGAAAAGTTCTTCTCCTAGCGATGCATATCTCTATCGGCATATCTTTCAAATCAGCAAGACCCCAATACTCTCTTCAATAGCTTTTTGAACTCCCTTGTATTTAGTTCGGCAAGACAAGAGTCACTTTTCCAAGACCTTCCCCGATGCACATAAGACTTACCGAGACATTTGCTTGCAAGCCAATCAGTAAAATGAAATGGTTTTGTTATGACTTCCTACCGATACAAATCGGTTTGGCCGAAATGACCCTTCCACGTGCTAGTCGGTAAGACAAATTGAATTCACCGTGACATTATAACGATGCCCCAGCATATGCCGATATATTTTTTCTATATGCCAGTTGGCAAGAAAAAATACTTCGCTATAACATTACCTCGAAATACCTATCCTGTCGATATGAATCTTTTCAGTCGCCAAAACAAAAGAAAAGTCTTGTCGATTGTCTGCAACAAATACATGTTAGTTAAAAATATAGGTTAGGGAGACTTTTACTATGTGTTGCCGATATGTGACTTTCAATGAAATATGAAGAGGTAAATGGATTCAAATGGGTCACATGATGAAAAATAAGCAAGACAATGCAAAGAGGGGATTTTATGCTTATGATAAGGACTTAATGCTGGAAACTCTTGAATGCAATAGACTGTAAAAAATTCAAAATTTTATAGTTCTAACAGTGGCTCCATCTGGGGATGAATGATAGCAAGATCATTGCAAGGATTCAAATTTCTAGGTGAGTAGACCAAACTCAAGGTGATGGAACATGTGAGCATGATGGAAAATAATGAGACCCTATACTACTATACATGGAAAAATAATATTGAAAAAGAAAATCAAGATTGTCCATGTACTTGCAAGTCCTGTTCCTTTTATATCCTAGACTACTGTGCATGGAAAAGAGTTTTAAATAGGATCATCAAGAGTTGTCCATGCACTGGCAACCCTTAATCCTCTGCGTTACCTCAAGAGAAAAAATATTTCAGAAATTGCCCATGTACAGGCAATTCTTGATCCTCACTAGCCATATTTTGCAGGTAGTATGAGTCTTCGCCTTCCTGTCCAACCACTACAAAAGGCCCTAGCCACAAGGCTTCAAACTTCCCATGTTTTCCCTTCTTCTGGTACCTTGCATTCCACATTAGTACCAGATCACTTTCTCCATATATCCTATCCTTTGCTCTTTTGTCAAATAAATATTTCATCTGCACATGCAACTTTATATTATGATTTTGAGCCACTCTCCTTATTTCATCTAGCTGCTCCATTCTTTCCTCCATGGGTTTAGGAATATCCAAATCTTCCTAAAGAACAAACTTGTAGACAGGTAACCAGTTCTACAAAGGCATCCTGGCCTATGCTCCATACACTAACTCAAATGGGGACTTCCCAATTGCCTTTTTCACCATAATTCTATCAGCCCATATAGCTAGTCTTAATTTCGCATCCCAAGCCTTCTTGTTCTGACCTAGCATCCTTCTTATAATCTTCAGAAGACTCTTATTGCTAGATTTTGCTTGTCCATTAGCTTGTGGATGATAAGGAGTTGCATAAGAAATGACAATACCATATGTGCTACAGAAGCCTCTGAACTCATCTGATCTGAAACACATTCCATTGTCAGTGATCAACCTCATTGGTGTACCAAATCTAGTAATGGCATTATCCATCATAAACCGTGTCACCACCTTACTTGTAGCTTGTTTAGTTGGAATGGCCTCTACCCATTTGGTAAAATAATCTGTGGCTACAAATATCCACCTATGTTCACCACTTGATTTTTCTTGTATTTCCCAGATGAAATCAATTCCCCGTTGATGAAAAGGGGCATCAGCCTGCAAGGGTCAAAGTGGCAAAGCTCCCTGATACTTCAGTTTTCCAGAGAACTTCTAGAAAGCTTCACATTTTCTCACATGTGCAAAAGAGTCATTAAAGACCTTTGGCCAATAATATCCTACCCTGAGAATTTTTTGAGTAGTCATTTTTTCTGAGTAATGTCCTCTACAAACCCCTTCATGGATTTCACTCAAAACATGTTTAGATTGAAATTCATCCAGAAATAACAATAATATGACATCCCTGTTTTCCCAAAATAAATCTCCATCCATAAAAACATATTTAGACACCTGTAACTTCAGCGTTCTTCTTTGGTTGTCACTCATTCCCTCTGGACACTTCATGTATTTAAGATAATACATGATATTCTTATACCAGTGAGTATGTTCAATGCTTGCAATTACATTTTCTTTTTCTACATTGCAAATCTGATTTTCTTCAATATTTGCCTCTACCATTAGTTTAGCCAAACCCTGACCTCTGACCAGTTTAGTAATTTGTATCTCCATGTCAAATTATTGGATTTTGTTGATCCATTTGCATCTTTTACCTGTTACTTCAGAGTGTGTTAGAATATCCTTGACTGTTGCATGAGGAACATAAGCAACTACCTTAGCTCCAACAAGATATGGTCTGAAAGCTTTCACAACTTTCACTAGTGCAAATGCTTGCTTCTCCATTATATCATACTTTAATTCAGATCCCTGTAATGACTTACTAAAAAAAGATACATGCTGTTCATGACCATCTTCAATCTTCTGCAGCATAACAACTACAACAGTGTGCATTGAGGCAAATGAAAAAATCTGAAAAGGTTTTGAAAAATTAGGAGATTTAAGAACAGGAGCCTCCTTGATGGCTCGTTTAATAGATACAAATGCATCCAAAGCCTCTACAGTCCATTCTATCTTTTGTCCTTTTCTCAACATTCTTGCTATGGGTTTAACAATCTCAGCAAAGTTAGAAACAAATCTTCTAACAAAATTTATTTCTCCAAAGAATGATTGTATTGCCTTAACATTTTTAGGCACAGGAATTTTATCAATGGCCTCAACCCTTTCGGGATCTATCCTAACCCCTTCCTTTGAAACAATATGTCCCAAAAGTTTACCCTGTGTAACTGCAAAATTACACTTCTTGGGGTTTAAGCTAATACCATATTCAAGAGCTTTCATAGATACCTTTTCCAAATGATGAACATGATCTTCAGCCTTCTTGGAGTAAGCAGTGAGGTCATCCTGATACACCGCCATGAGAATATTGATCAAATCAGAAAACGCCACATCCATGGCTCTTTGAAAAGTCACCCCTGCATTAGTGAGACCAAATGGAATTCTCAGATAAACATGCGTTCCCCAAGGAGTCATGAATGCTATTTTGTATTGTTCAGACTCTTTAACCTTGACCTGATTATACCCTGAAAATCCGTCCATCATAGACAACAATTCGTAACCTGTCACCTTATGTAATATGGCCTCCATATTTGGCAAAGGATAATTGTCTTTAAGGGATGCTATGTTTAGATTTCTAAAATCTACACATAATCTGATATCTCCATTTTTCTTTCTAACAGGGACCAAATTTGAAACCCACGTTGAATGTTTGATAGGCTTAATAATTCCACCATCTCTGAGCTTCGCCGATTCCTCCTGCATTTTATGCTCTAGAGTTGGATTTATAGGTCTTTGCTTTTGTCTGAATGGTTTAGCACCTGTTTTCAATGGTATTTCATGCTGAAACAAGTCTTCTCTATACGCCTTTAGATCTTCATAAGACCAAGCAAATACATGTTTATACTTTCTCAACAATCCAATCAACATTTTTCTAATTCCGGGACTTATCTTTTTACAAATGTACACCTTTTTTGGTGCCATCTCAATTCCCAAATTGATTTCTTCAATATCATCCTTTCCAACTAGTGTTTGCTTCATTAAAGACGATCATTTCCATCATATACCCTCTCAAGTGCCACCAACCCTTTAGGAAGTTTATTTGTCTTAAGCTGAAAAATCTCCTTCCCAAATACTGTTTCTTTTCCATCGACTTCCTCAATAAAGGCATTGAAGTCGATCTCTTGGGCTTCATAGTGGTCTATATAGTGAAGGAATTTCAAAAAATCAGTGTCATCATTAAAAACTTGCCAACTATATACATTATCAGGCACAACAAGCCTAGTCTTGAGTTCAATTTGTGACACTCCAGCCAATGTAATATCATCTTTCTTCAACGCTACATTAGCTAGAAAATATGCCATTATATTCTTCGACCTATCTACCCACTCAATTGAAAAGGCATGAAGCAACTCAATTGTATCCCATACAACATTTCTATAATGCTTTAGACTTTTATTTTTTGTTGTATACTTTGACCTAACTTGCGAGACAACTAACTCTAAATCTCCTAGAACAGCCAGCAACTTGATTTTATGCTTCACTGCTATATTCAACCCAGTTAATAGAGCTTCATATTCTGCCACATTATTTGTACATCCAAAGGTTAACAGGAATGAACACTTAAATGTAATACCTTCAGGCGAAACAAACACTATCCCAGCTCCATTTCCTTCTTGGCTACAGGCTCCATCAAAATACATTTTCCACACACTATTGTGGTTCTGTGCAGCATGCTTCTCAAAGGGGTCACTATTAGTCAATTCTGGTTGTGCTGGTTCTATATTGAAACTCCCAAGATCAAGATCACAAAAATAGTTGATTTGGTCTTATGGCACATTATCAATAAGCTGATTCATCCTCGGTTCCCTGTACAACATCACCTCTTGGCCATTTACCAGAATCGTTGCATAAGATAGATCAAACTGGACATTTCCACCAATAGGTCTTGTCCACTATCTTGATAAAAGCATACCGAATTGAGGAGGGTTGTCTATCACTGTTATATTAATATTATAAACTACTTGAGGATAAGCAGCTAACTTGACTTCTACATCTTTCATTATACCCACCATAGGAACAGGTCGGTTATCCATTGCATAAAATTTTCCTTCATATGTATCCACCCACATGCCTATTTGTTTCATCACTCCTATTGGCATAATATTCATGGCAGCACCAGAATTTATCATGCAATTCCTCAATAATTTGTTATTTATGAGTAATGTAATAAAGGATCAACTTGGGGCAGACTTGTCAATACATTACTCAAGCAAATTTCTGGGATGTTTACTTTATCCTGCTTATTTTTAGTAGTCATTTTACTTTCAAAACTTACATTTTTTTCACCTTCATTTGTTATCAATTGCACTACGCTGTCCCTATATTCTTTAATTTTCATCATTTCAAGAAGTGGGACAAACATCTTTACCTGAGACAAGGCTTGAGTGAAATCAAAAGAAGAACCTTCTGCCTTAATCACTTTCTTTTGTTCTGATGTTTCTCCTTTATTCTCTTCTTTTTCTCTTGTACCTGACAAATCTATCTTTTGAATTTCTTTGGGTAATTCTTTTACTGCATCCTTTTGGATAGGATTTTGTTTGCTTTCTTCACGTTGTTTGTTTTCAATCTTCTTTGAAACTCCTTGTACAACTTTTTGATCTTTCATAAAGATACCCCTAGGGACACCTTCCTTCTCATTTACTATCCTATTTCTTAACCAGTACTTATTCTTTGCTTCTTCAACTGCAACAACAGTTAATCTCTCTATTTCCTCCGAAGATGAGTATCTCTCCTCAACATGGTGAAGAACATTAGAAGTTAAGTATATCGCGTGGTCTTCTCCAACATCTCCCATTAACAATCCCTCCTCTTGTATCCTCTGGGCTACAACACAATACTTAGGGGAATGTGGCTTATCACGAGCCTCACAAAAATAATTGTTATTCACTATATACGTTCCCTTCTTTCTCAATGGATTGGGAGTATCCTTGTCTCTAAGCCTATTTTTCATAGGTTTTCCATCTTTCCAATTTTTGTTATAAGGCATATCATGTAGCCTAGGCCTATCATTCCTACCTGTGTTCTCCTGCTTATATTGATAATTATTGCTTTGTTGAAGAGCTCTAGGGTTGTCTCTCTTATTCATTATCCTAGTAGCCTTTCTGTTGTTCTCAATTGTTAATGCTATCTTTTGTGCTTTAGCTAAGTTCCTTGGGAACTTGTTTCTTAACTCATACCCTATTTTAGGGTCGAATGCATTCAGGTAAACACTTAATCCTACGGAGTCTGGTAACTTTGATCTGGGAGGTACTCTATTTTGAAGTTTATTGAATCTTCTATTAAAATAAAAGATTGAATCATTCTAACCCTTCTAAATTTGCATTAGTTCATGGAGAGCAGCGTCTAGTGCAGTTAGATTTCAAAATTGTTCAAGAAATTGATCTTGAAATATCTGGAGAGAATAAATAGAAGTTGTTGCTAGGCTATTGAACCAATCCCTAGCTTCCTCAATAAGGGATATCATGAATAACCTCATATGCAAATCTTCATAAGCTACATCCAAATCTTGAATGAAGGCGTTGAAACTCCTTAAATGATCCTCGGCAGTGATTGCATTACTCCTTGTGAATTTAGGCACCAAATTTCTCCAAGAACCATCCATAGGATAAGGGTACAACTGAAACCCTACCAAATCAAATTGTCTGATCATAGTAGTATACTGATGAGGAGGAGGGTTGGGTAGATATTCATACTGGTACAGAGGGTTATTATATTGTACATTTCGTTGTGGCACATGACACTGACTAGGAGGTGGATAATTATTTATATGTTGTGTGGGAATATGAGGTGGATAATTTGGCTGTCTATATCGATTCCCAATTTTATGGTGAGGGATCTTTGGTGGTTCAGAATACCCAGCACCATGATTACCCTGTTTATGGGGTGGTAGATACTCTGGGGGAAAACCAAGTGTGTCAGGAATGTTCTGAGCTTTCTACAGTTTGAATTCTCTTATTTCTTGAATCATTTGGGCTCTTTCTTGCTCTTCCCTCTCATTTTTCTGAGATTCAAACCGTGCTCTAACTTCTTCACAAGTTAAAGATTCATAATCTTCTTGATGAATTTCTTGATTAGTACGTCCATTCTGATTACCTTGCATTTTTTGGTCATATTCATATTGAATTTTGAGTCGTTCAGATTTGAGTCCAGCTTCAAATTCGGCCTGTTTTCTAGCTTCAAATTTGACTTGTTTCTGAGGGTTATAAAAAGGATTTTTTTGATCTTCCGAGGTACAAGGCTCTTCAGTTGAACTATCTTTACATGTGTCAAAACAATTCTCAACATAAGGTATTGATGATTTGTCTTTGTTTGTCATGCACATGTCCTCACATTTCCCTTTACCCTTGTCAACCTTATCATCTTTATGTGTCCACCTACTATTGCCAGGAGGAGCTCCATAATGCCCCCCCCTAAATTGAGATCTTCTTTCATTCATATTGCAATATTCAATCAGAGTCGCCACTCACTTTTTTGAAAGTGAGAAAAAGATTGTTACTTATTATCCCCAGTAGAGTCTGTATATAAGACTTCGGACTCTGTGATTAAGGCGTAGATTCTTTGTTGTCCCCATCAAAGTCGCCAATTTGTTATCTCTCAAAAATGTAGGTTTGAACCACAAAAGTTTGCGAAGCTTTCACAACGTTTTAGGGTAACAGAACAAGGTTTGAAACAATTAAACCTTCTACTCTTTAGGTGCTGCTAGACCTAGGCGAGTACACCCAACCGAATTAAGTAGACTTGACTTTTGATCCTTTCCTATTGCCCTAATTTGTCCATGATGGCAAATTGAAATGGAAAAAATAAAACAAATTTGGTATAAACTGTATATCAATATTCAAAACTAAACCTGAATATACTCAGCTAACAGATATAAAAATGTGAGTGAAACTAATGAATGAAAACGAAAAGACCAGTGCCTTATAGGGTTCACGGAGTCAAGTTTATTTGTTCTGGTAGACATTCAAATTATTAAGCATATTATTTGGTTTATAGCTTGTATAAACATGTAGGATTGTGATTATTGAATTCTTCTTAAATAATCCAATTGACATTCCCTAATTACTATGATCAATTCAGAGAATTTAATCTTTACTGGAAAGAAACAATTAATTGATCATACAGATGCAACAAATGTGCATTGACGAACTAGGTATAAACTTATTTACACCAATTCAAATAACCAGAAGACACCATTACAGAGACAACTTCAATAATATTTTTCAACAAACATCATAAACAACCGATACCAAAAAACATTGCACCATCATATTAGACTTTCATTGATATCTCCATGATTTTTCATATGCAACCAGTTTCATCCTTTTAAAAAAAAAAAATGTATTCTACTGTCTCTTATCTATATTCTATCTCCTCCCCTCTCTACCATATTGTTTTCAAAATGGACACTTATACATTGAGAATACGAAAGGATGCATCCCTTTGGAAATAGAAAAAACAAAAGACAAAACAAAGATAGAGAATAATTAGGCTCTAGTTAGCCACAAGTGAGTCTTAGTGAGGTGGTCCAAATAATCCTGGCACTTTTACATATCCGCATCTTTCACAGCATTTCGGATCGTGATTTCCATCTTGACCATTTCCTCATTTTGCTCGCTCACTTCCTCTAATGTTGTATGCTCTGCAGAAGATGTCTTCATGATTTCCTTCAGCATTGTGTCACATTCATTCTTCCATCTAGTGGCATCTTTCAACTCCCCTTTACTATCAGAAAATGCGATCATAGTTTTCTTGGCAGCTTCAATTAATCCTTGTTTATCCCCCTGCAATTCCTCATAGAATTTTGGATGGCGATCGACAATATGATTTGCAGCTTCAAGTGTAGTACTATTAGCCTCATCATGTGCGGCCAATTCATGAAACTTCTTCATAACTCGATCATCCATCCTTTCATGCTCCTTCAATGCATCTAGAGTACAAGAATACTTTCCCCACAATTGATTTAACCAAGATGTCAAATTGTCCTCCCTCCTCTTAACAATTGCTACAATTGCATCATACTTTCCTTGATTATAAGCACTTGACCCCATCCAATGATCTTTTGCTCGAGAGCTTTCTCCTTGAGTGAGCATTTTGGCTGGATCTATTGAAATACCAACCAAGTCTTTCAATCTATCATTTTCTCTCAACATTCTTTCATTACTTTCCTTATACATTTCTCTTTCTTTTATCAGTGTCTGGATCTATGCTTTATTTAATTTTGCAATATTTATCCCAAGCTCTGCAATAACCACAGGATCAGCCTCTCCAACCTTTAGGGTCATAACATGGCCAAATGCCTTCTCTATATCAATTACCACTAATTTCCTGTGGGGTGGGTACAAAGCCCATATCATCAATGATCCCTCATCAGTATTATACTTAGAGCCTGAATACACCTCTGTTACCCTTTCCTTATCAAGTTTGTGTGTAGTATTACTATCTCTTAAGAAACTATCAAAAACTAATGCAGAGTTTAAATCAAGTCCAGGAAAAATCATAACACTAGCATTCTCCAACATTTTCCTTCCCTTTTCAGGAGTCATATTTGTCATTTCATCATCCACACATTTTCTCAATTGACCCAATAATTGCTCTTTATTCCCGGAAGTGACAACACCAACATCTTCTCTTACTTCTTTCCCCTTCTATTTGTACAAGAATGCTTTGAACTCAAGAGAGTTTATAAACTCATCATCTGAAACAAATGATCTATATTCCATATGCCTTGCATCAATATCACCACTTTCAATACTCTGCTCTCTAGTTGGGCAAACATACCGCTGATTCGTTAACCTAGATATTTTCTCTATTTTCCTGCTCTGTGGCACTTTATCCATTGGGGTTTCCTCATCTCCAAAAGACAATGTCTCCATATCCTATAACCCTTGGTTATAGATTTCAACCACCACCTCTGCTTCCTCTTCATCCATATTCCTGATCATATCATCAAAAGGATAAGGTACATGTTGATACCTTCCAAAGTTAATCCTCTCTTTGGCTGAATTGATATATCCTTCAGGGTCAAATTTTTTCCAGGGTGGTCCCCTTTTCATATTATAATGCAACAATCTATCAAGGATTGAATTATATCCTTCCTTAGCCAACACAATGAAATCACCAAAACACAATGTATTGGGCATAAAAGCCTACTTCCCATAAGAACTGAAAAGCATCACACTGCTGTAATCTATTTGTCTGACAATTTCTAAATATGCAACTCTATTTAGAACTGTCCTTGGCAGAATAAAAGGGGCACCTTCAAATCCATACACTCTGATCATTGTAGCTCCCTCCAAACAATACCAATCACCCGAGTTATGATCAATTGGCCCATTGAAATCTTTTGGCCAAAGAAACCTTTTAATCTCATCAGTCAATGAATAATTACAAGGATACTTATACAATTTGTACAAAGTCTTCACAAAATATTCTTCAAAGTGGATGAAACTAGAATTAGCAAACCTGTTGTCCCCAATAGCAGTCCATAGCTAAACAAGCAATGCTTCACCCTCCTTACCAATTTGAGAAACTCTCATTTCTGGAGGCCATACTCCCAACTCCTGTCCAAAGTATACCACCAAGTGCATTAACAATGAATAATGTCTGAGATGAACAATAGAAGATCCACCCTTTATAGCCACCAATCCTGAATCAAGCTCCCTAGAAATATATGAAGCATAGTCGAATGGCCTAGAGTTGTGATACTGAATATCTACTATGATAATCATTGGCACAATTGACATGAGTTCTGGGGCATCCATCCCCAATACTTGACACACTGAGAAATATGTGTACTTCATATAAGGCTCAAACAAATCTACATGATAAGGAGGCTCCTCACTATCTTGCAGAGGTTCTGACTTGTTACCCTATTTAATTCTATGGATACGCAACCTCCAACCCTTATAGATTGTATCCATTCTTGAAAATTCCTTTTCCAATTCTCCACAATTGATCTCCTCATTGCAAAACCCTTCCAATTTGAAAACCTCGCCTATTGCTTCTTTAGACACATATATCTGTGGTTCTCCAGATGGGTCACATATAGCCTTACATTTTGGATCATAATTATCTGCAAGCAATTTTACTAATTCCGCATTAACAAAAATATTAGGGCACACCAGTTTCCCTATATTCAACCTCCAGGGGTTACAGACTGGTTCAAAATGATTTCTTCTATGGTAATGGAAATTCAATAGCTCATACCCTCTTACGACAGTCTAGACATCACCTATGAACTTGCACTTGTCATCTAGTTTACCAACTTCTACCCTAAGTTGTGTCGACCTTCTAGCTTTAGGCCCCGAGCTAGGTAGTTGATCAATAAGGTGTTGGTTCAACCTCCTTTCAGTGCCCTCATGCTCTGTATCAACCTTTTGTTTCTTTCCTTTTGACAGACTACTCTCACCAGGATTTCTACCCTTACCCTTTCCAGATCCAGAAGACTCCATTCTCAAGCTTACAGAATCAAAATGCAAAAAACCAAGAAACAATCACTTACAGTATTCTACTCAAGCTCCTCAAATTGAAAAATGTCCCGGTTCTCTGTTCAGCATGCCAATTCACCTGCAATCAGTTCGGAACTGAAGAATTGATACAAAATTTAATGTTATATCCCATCGCGCCATTAATGAAGCACTAATGAAAACCCATTTTAAACAGGTACTGTCGCATCAAATGTCCTTTTGATGAGAGACTTTCAAATCTAGGGTGAAGTCTTTTGCAACATCTATTACACCTCTCGTCAAGACATAATGTGGTCTTATCGACACTTGGGATCCAAAAAATGATGACTGACACTCCTGTTTTTTATGTCGCTATAGCAATTTTGAGTCGGGGAGATCTTACATAGACTTCATTGGGTCATACCAATATGTAGTCTTCAAGTCACTTTCCAGTCGTTGAGACAAAATCACCCTTTCACCGATGAACTCTCATTTCGGTGTGACATTCAAACTTTGGTGAAACTTATGTTGAAAATTTCTTCTCCTGGCAATGCATATCTCTATCGGCATATCTTTCAAACTGGCAAGACCCCAAACTCTCTTCAATAGCTTTTCGAATCCCCTTGTATTTAGTTTGGCAAGACAAGAGTCACTTCGCCATGACCTTCCCCGATGCACATAAGACTTATCGAGATGTTTTCTTGCAATCCAATCAGTAAAACGAAATGGTTTCATTATGACTTCCTGCCGATACAAATCGGTTTGGCCGAAATGACCCTTCAACATGCTAGTCGGTAAGACAAATTGAATTTTCCATGACATTATAATGACACCCCAGCATATGCCGATATATTTTTTCTATATTCCGGTTGGCAAGAAAAAATACTTCGCTATAACGTTACCTCAAAATACCTATTCTGCCGATATGAATCTTTTCAATCGCCGAAACAAAAGAAAAGTCTTGCCGATTGTTTGCAACAAATACATGTTAGTTAAAAATATAGGTCGGGTTGACTTTTACTATGTGTTGCCGATATGGGACTTTCAATGAAATATGAAGAGGTAAACAGATTCAAATGGGTCACATGACGAAAAATAAGAAAGACAATGCAAAGAGGGGATTTTATGCTTATGATAAGGACTTAATGTTGGAAACTCTTGAATGCAATAGACTATAAAAAATTCAAAATTTTACAGTTCTAACAGTTCTATCTCAACCTCTGTCGGTTTTCGCTTCATCTTCACCTATTTTCCTTCCATTTTTATTTTGGTTCCATCTTCACCTCTACTTCTGCTTGTTTTCCTTTTATTCCCATTTTGGTTCAACCTCTGCTTCCACCTATTTTCCTTTCATTCTCATCTTGGTTCTATCTCTACCCCTGCTGAGTTTTGTTCCACCTCCACTTCCGCTTTTTTCCTTTTGTTCTCGTTTTGGTTCTTCCTCCACTTCTGCCTATTTTCCCTCCATTTTTGTCTTGGTTCCATCTCTGCCTCCATAGGGTTTGGTTTTTCCTCTGCCTCCACCTATTTTTCTTGTGGCTCCACCTCCATATATCCTTGGTTACACTTCTGCCTAGGTTTTTGTATGATTTTCTTGCCCTAGGAACTCTAATGAAACAACTTGGGTTTTGACGATGTATTGAGCATTAATCGTCGCCCATTTGAATGTAGGTTGGATCAAGCTGAAGGTTGTTGTCAGCGCTAAGGAATGATGGGTGTACTTTAAAAATTTGGTGAGATCTATAGGAGCAGTCAAGTAAACATTATGGCTATTGTAAGATAAAACCCATCCCTACACGCAAGGTTAGCGCATTTGGTGGGCATTGATCCAGATCAAACATGATGTGGAAGGCTCAACCTAGTTTAACTCGATCTAAGTCATTCATTTTCCTAGTTCATGTCAGATCAATCGCTTGTATTCGAGTTGGTGTTGCACGCACATTGCTATTCTTTTGTTTCCATGCGTGGAGCATTAATGGCGGACATGGCTCAAGGGAATGTACCATAACTTTTGTTAGTCCAGGGCTAATTTGGGGATGGTGCCCCATGCATTCAATTTTGGATGATGATTTATTGATGGATGTTGAGGCCGATTTGGTTGGTGGCCAACCTTCTTTGTAACCCTACCTCTTGTTCACACGGGCAAGTTTTCTATAAGTATGTCCTTTGGCCTCATTTGTAAGGGCCCTCCAACTGGTTCTCCACTAGTCGATTAAGAAAACTAAGTCAGAGGACTTGTAATAATAGATTTAGTAGTAGAATAGCATGTTAGAAGATTAGAAGTTAGTTTTACATTTCAAGCAAGTGTTGTAATAGACCAAAATTGTTGCGAATGTGATGATTTCATACAAAGTGAAGACATTGTGCTATGATTGATGCCCTCTTTGGATTGAATAATCTTGCATGGTTCTTTTTCTATCTGCTAAATCGCTCGAAAATGTTTGAATATATCTTAGGTTTAGTTAGTAATGCTTGTGATGTAGTGCTTGGAGTGTTTTAGGAATCCCTGGTTCATACTTTGGGAAGCTTCTTGATTGCGGGAATGATGTTCAAGGTCAACCTGTACCTGATACTCATGTGCTTAGTTCAGTTATAGGAATTTATTCAGTTCCATTGAATGAATGTCCATAATTAGAAAATATTTAATACCTTAGAAGATTGCACTGTTTTCTGCAAGATTGGAGGTATAGCCTGGGTCGAACAAAAATTAGTTAAAGAGGTTAGTCCATTCCAAGTATTTTATCATTTGCATGGTTAGTCTTAGGAGTAGTGTTAATGTTAGGATCTATGAAACCCTCATCTTTTGTTGTTTCTTTTATTATTTTTTTAGAACTAGAAATTTAAGCATCACGATATCTTCAAATTTGATGAGTTTAGAGCTTCCAACATTTTCACATTTTATCGCAGAGTTTGTTCTACTACATTGTCATGACTTGACTCCCGAGAGACCTTGGGGTTATCTTTTTATTCATAGAGATCAACCTTTCAAGAGAGATAGGATAACCTTTATTCTCTTTGAGTTGTTGTTGTGCAAAAAGACCAAACAACACCATGGTAAGTATAAATGAAAGATACCTATTAAATGTTTTTCTTACAGTAAAATAGGTCATTTTTCATCAAGGTGTCCTGGAATAATTTCTAAGTACAAGCCTGAAGAAACTAGATTTAAAAGAAAGTGTTGTTATGCTGAAGAAGGTATAACTGATGATGAATCTAATAAAGACAATGGAAAAGAATATGGATGGGTATTTATTGCTATCAAAAGAAAATGGTCAAATTTCCACTAAATCTGCTAGTAATTTGAATGTTGAAAAATCTCTTGCAGCCAAAGGATGAATGGGTGATTAATAGTGGATGCTCACATCGTATGAGTGGTGATAAGAATAAGTTTGTTAATTTGGAGAATTATGATGGTGGCATTGCTATTTTTGAGACAACAATTCTAGTTTGATTTGTGGTAGAGGTACTATTTCTTTTGGTGGTAAGAATAATACTAATGATGTTCTTTATGTAGAAGGCTTAAAGAATAACTTGTTGAGTGTTGGAAAAATGGGAGACAAGGGATACAATCTCCAATTCAAGGATGGTAAGTGCAAGATACTAGGAAATACAATAAAATTAATTGCCTCAAGTACAAAGACAAAATGTAGTATCTTTAAGTTGAGTATTGCTAATGGAACTTGGTTATTGCATAGGAAATTGTCATGTGAAATTTTATAATATTGTAAAGATATGTTCTTCTCAAGTGGTTAGAGATCTTCCTAAGATAGTGGAGCCTACTAACACAGTGTGCAAGGAATGTCAGATGGGAAAGAAAACAAGAAATTCCTTCTGGAGAAAATAGTACAACTATAATGGAGTATTGGAATTGGTTCATACTGGTCTATGTGGTCCTTCCAGAATTAGAAGTCTACAAGGTGAAAGGTACTTTATGTTTCTTATTGATGATTATTCAAGAATGATATGGATTTCCTTCTTAAGAGAAAAACATGAAGCATTATAAAATTTCAAAAATTTCAAAGTTATGGCAGAAAATTAGACTGGTCTAAAGATTAAATGTTTGAGATCAAACAAAGGTGGGGAATTCACTTTTAGAGAATTCAATACTTTCTGTGAAGAGCGTGGAATTCAAAGATAGTTATCTACTCCCCAGACCCCTCAACAAAATGGAGTTGTTGAAATAAATAACATAATAGTTCTAGACACTGCTAGAACCATGATGTTGGAAGAAAATGTTCATCATCTCTACTGGAGAGAAGTAGTAAGCATTGTTATGTACACTATCAACTAAGTAAATGTCAACAATAATTCTATTAAGACTCCTTTTGAGCTATGGTTTGGTTATAAGCCTATTGTGAAATAGTTCCAAAATTTTGGAAGAAAATACTACATCAAGAGAGATGATGATTTAGGAAAGTTTGATGCTAGAAGTGATGAAGGAATCTTCCTAGCTTACTCTACTAAGAGTAAATATTATCGGTGTTCTAATAAAAGGTTGAAGAAAATGATTGAAATTTAATGTCAAAGTTGATGAAGATATTGATAGACCATCCAAATGTAATGGATATGAGTCATATGGTGATCATGATAATTGTAACAATGGATAGAATGTTCAGTCACATAATCACCTACAAATTGTTTCAGTGAACCAAGGAAATCAAGAAGCAGAAGCAAACAAAAATGAAGAAGAAAAAAAACAAGAACAAGAGGTAAGAGAAAACTTCAAAACTCCTGTGTAAGAAGAAATAGTTTTGATAGTCAAATCATAGGAGACAAGAGTAAATGTGTACAAACTAGAAGGATATTTCTAGAAGAGTATTTCGTGATATCTAAAGTTGAGCCTAACAATATCAATGAAGCATGCAAAGATGAATATTAGATGGAAGCCATGAAAGAAGAACTATTGTAGATATAGAAAAATGATACATGGGAACTTTTTCCTAGGCCTAAAGACAAGAATGTGATTGGAAACAAATGGGTGTTTTAGAATAAACTGAGTCAACAAGGTGAAGTGGTCAAAAATAAAGAAAGATTTTTTTGCAAAGGGTATTCACAAATGGAAGGTATATATTTTGATGAAATTCTTTCCCATGTTGCTAGAATAGAAGCTGTGAGATTATTTCTTGCTTATGTTACTTTCAATAACTACAAATTTTATTAGATGGATGTAAAGTTAACATTTCTAAATGGTGAACTAGATGAATTTTATGTTGAACAACCAGATGGATTTCAATAGACTGATGAAAAAGACATGGTATTCCAATTGAAGAAAGATCTGTATGGACTTAAGAAAGCCCCTAGAACTTGGTATGATAGATTGGAAAAATACTTGTTGAAGCTTGGATTCAGTAAGGGTATTGTTGATAGTAATCTATATTTCAAATTACAACAGGATAAAGAGCTAATAATTGAAGTTTTTGTTGATGTTATTACTTTTGAAGGTGATGATGACTTGTGTATGAAATTTCTTGATGAAATAAAAAGTTAATTTGAGATGTCAATGATAGGTGAACTAAAATTCTTTCTGGGATTGCAAATCACTTTGTTAGAAGATGCAATCTTTATATCTCAATCCAAATATGTCAAGGAGTTGCTGAAAATGTTTGGGATGGAAGAATCAAAGCCAGTTGGCACACCTATGGTAATTAGATGCAAAATCACACAAAAGGATGAGAAACGAAAAGAAAATCAAAAAATATATAGGTTAATGATTGGTGGATTACTATAATTAACTCAAAAAAGGCCAAACATAATGAAATTTGTATGCATGGTTGCTTGATTTTGGGTAGATGCAAAGGAATCACATGTAGTTGTAAAAATAATTTTCAGATACCTAAAGGAATAGTTGATTTTGGATTATGGTATCCAAAGGATGATGATATTATTTTGAATGCTTATACTGATGTTGATTGGGCAGGTGATACTAATTACAAGAAAAGTACAAGTGGTGGTGCATTCTTCCTAGGGAAGAAGCTCGTGTCTTGGTTGAGAAAAAATCATAACTCAATTTCCTTCTCTACTCCTAAAGAAAAATATGTTGTTTCTGCTAACAATTGTACTCAAGTAATGTGGATGAAGTAGATGCTATGTGATGTCAAGATTGATTATAAAGATCATATTACCACATTCTGTGATAATTCAAGTGCCATAAACATCTCCAAGAATCCAGTGATGCATTTAAAGACAGAATATCTCCATTAAGTATCACTTCTTGAAAGATAAAGTGAGTGAGAAAGAAGTCAAACTAGAATATATACCTACTAAAGAGGAAGTTGCAGATATTTACAATAAAACATTTCTTAAAGATAATTTTGAGTACCTCAAAGGAAAGTTAGGGGTGATTTCCCCTCCTGATTAGAAATGATGATGCAGGTGTTTGCATCAGTCCGTGAATTCATTGCTATATCTTATTCCAGATTGATGTTGTGATTTCTACTTAGGGAGAGTAGTTAGATGTTTTAAAATATGTGGTTCAGAGCATGTGAACCGTTTCCATTGATGCCAAAGGGGGAGAGAAGTACAATGTGAAAAAGTGAAGAACTTTTGTGAAACAAAGGGGGAGAAGTGCATCTAGATCCTAGAGAGAAGATGGAAGAGTTAGTTTGGGTTGAAGGTATTCTTTTTCACATCATGTGTTGCAATCAATTCCAAAGGGAGATATTTTTGGACATTGTGGTTGTGTTGCTAATATTTGGTTGTCATTGATATCAATACTATTGACATTGATAATTCTTAAGGATGTATATGTTGAGGAGATTGAGAAAATTGTATTAAAAATATGTGTTGACAGCTAGTGAAGCCAACGAGGTTAGAAAGGTGAAATGTCATGTATGTTGATATTCAGGTGTTGCACACTAATGGGTTTACTGTTGAACCTATCTAATGTGAAGTATGGAAGTCTTAGTGGTATGCATTAATATTTGTGCAAGTAAATGTTTTTGGTGTTCCTACAATCATTTTGGAATTGTACCAGTTGTTCTTGGAAGAGGAAGTTAGAATTATGGTAATTTCAGTTGTTTTGTATGTTGTTGTGATGTTCGTGGATGATTCTAGATCATGTTCTATCTTTGTTGTATGTCCATGCCATTTTGTGTGATTGTGGTGGGAGATTTTTCCTTGAGTGTTTAAGTTCTTCATGTTCTTGCCTGACATGATCGTGGTAGCGTGTTGTGGATCTTTATGGATAGATTTCTTGTTGTTTATCATATTTGATGATGTTTTTTGAGGGCCTCACTATGTTCTGACTGACTTGTGTTGGTCCACATAAATATTTATTCATGTATTGAGGCTAATAATTGTAACTTGTTCTTTATTGGTGGTTGACTTAATAGTGGATGTAAATCCATGTAGTGGATATATATATGAGATTGTTTTTCTTATTTAGAGGAAGTGCTTAATTTTACAAGTGTTTTACATGTGTGAATAATAGTTAGATCATTGAAACAAAAGTGTGGAAGACATTGAGAAAAGGGTGGAAGAGTTTGTGGAATTTTTTGTGTGCCTAACTGAAACTGAATTAGGATTTTGTAGAAGCTAATTTCTCAGTTCATCTTCATTAGATGGATTTAATCTGATTGTTGTATGTAAGGCAGTGAGTTTTCCCTTTGAGCAGTGTGCTCTAGGTAGTGTGCCTGAATGAAAGTGCATTCCTGGGTATGTGCATGATCATCATGGAAAAAACAGGCCCTTAAGTGGCAATAAAAAGACAAAAAATCAGAGTTAGACAACTTGATGTAAAAATTTGAATAAGTTATCTATATTATTTCAAAAAAATGTAAAAATAGAATCTTTAGAAAATTGAATGCAGTTTATAAACTACTAGACCTTTATTTTTTATTTTTAAATGTATTTGGTGAAAATTTGAAATTTCAATGCAGTAGTATTTAAATTTCAGGGTAAAAATAAGAAGTAGGTGTCTGTTTAACCACCCTAACCACAATAAAATAATTATATTTTCTTATAATATTTTAGATATAAGTAGAGGACTCATGTCCTGATGTGATGCATATTTTTTTATAATTTGTTTCCATGTAAATAATTAATTTGAAATTTTTTATTACAAATTTAAAAAAATATAAAAGCTCGTCTGTCTAACCACCTTAACTTGGTCAAAAATTCATGAAATTCAAATTTTTTTTTATCCTATAGTATGAAAAGCATAGAATGTGATGCATGTTTCAAATTTAAAAAATGTGATACCTTCTGAAATTTATAGATGTTTCTCAATTAGCCTATCAATCAGGACTTTATAAGTGATTCTAATAGAAAATGAATAATAATAATTTATTAAATTGAAATTAAAGAATAATTTATATTGGTTGAAAGCTGAGAATATCCTCTAAAAAAAAAAATCTTTTCATCAATTTTGGGTAAAAAGAAAGTCGTCAGCCACATGAGCCATCATATGGCTTACATATCGCCACTTATTGGCCCATCATGATCCTGCCCATACCCTCCTTATTCATTTTTTCATTATAATTTTAATAGGGTATAATTGTGGATTAAACTCCATGGTGTTTTTCTCCCTTAACAAGGTTTCCATGCAAAAATATTGGTGTTATGTGTTTCTGAGGTGTTGTGTAATTCTTGCCTTCATTATGTTTCATCAAATCTAGAATTAAAAGTTAATAGTTTGATTAGAGTTGTTAATTCGGTTACAACTGATTCACCCCCCTCTCAGTTGTATCTTCTTGGTTTGCCAACATAAGGATCTAATATAACACAACATAAAAGATTAAATTAAATAGTATGAAACCCAAAGTAACAACCTAGAAGCAATTTGAGTATTTACCTTAGCATTCAAGACACACTAAATATTTTTTGTCAGGAACGAAGTAATGTGAGAGAAATAGTATATTACCTACTAAGTCTAACATTTTTTCTCTACCACTCACACTATTCAAGAAGGTTAGACATAGTACCGATGCAAATGTGTGGCATTAATAGGATCTTTAAGAGTTGTTCGATAAATTTATGTTAATGTATGCTCGAAATCCATAACTTTCCTTAACTATGTAAGGTCCTAGCCAATTAGGGCTAAATTTTCCTTTTTCAGTCAAGGAAACACTAATGTTATATTTATTTTCAAACAACACCAAATCACATTTATTAAATGAATGAGTGATGACATGATTGTTGTAGCTACATTCAATTTTTCTAGAGTAATCTTAGAGATTCTCAAGATCATTAATGCACCACTCGTCGAACATTTCAAGCTGATACAATCATTGTTATTTATAAGTATTGTTATTGATAAGTTCTTGAAGAGTGATTCTTAATGAAGCTATCTCTAACTCTAAGGGTATCATTGTCTTGGTACCATAGATAGGGTTATAAGGGGTATTTCCATTTTACATTCTAATACTAGGATGATAAGCCCATAACACATATGTCAACTACATGTGCCAATCCTTTTTATTTTTCTTATTGTATTCTTTAAGATTTTATCAAGTGTTTTTTTATTCAACTTGATCATTAGATTGTGGATAGTAGGGTGATGAAAAATGATATTGAATGTTACAAATTTCTAAGAACATATTCACACAATTATTCTTAAATGGTGTCCCATTGTCTGAAACTCACATGGAAAGGAGTCCAAAGCGAGTAATAATGTGTTCCAATATGAAATTATATATTACATTGGTCATTTTTGAACAAAGGAGAAAATCTTGTACCTACTTCATGAAATAATCTGTTGCAGTAATTATGAATGTATGTTAAACTAAAGAAGGTTGTGATATATTTCCAATAAGATCCATACCCTATATCAAGATGGGCCTAATAGGGAGTTGGGCATGAAGCTCAAAAGGAGTGTGGATAAAATTTCTATGTTCTTGAAATTTGTGAAATTTATTAATGTATTCAAAGCAATCTTGTTCCATATGTATCCAATAATATCCCATGTAGGTTATCTTTTGAACTAATGGTCTTCCTCAATTACCTTCACAAGAACTTGCATGAGCTTTCATAAGTGTTATGGGGATTAAATATTTTTTAAGGGATCTAAGTAGAAGACCATCAAAGACCTTCAATATAGAACACTAGCAAGAATTATTTATCTAGGTGTAATTTTTTCTTTTTAGAATTTAAGATCTCAATCATCATGTAAAAGTATTTTGGGATCATGCATGTTTTTGGGGCTAAAATTGTGATGTAGGTTTCAAGATCTAATCCAAGAATTTAATTCAAAGATTCAAAGCAAGATTCAAGTTACAAGATCCACATCCATTGAAGCAATTTCATGTAAGATCAACATCAAGATTTTAGTCTTTTCAAGGTTTATTCAAGGGTTTGGTGAGTTGCAACATTCAGTTCTTCATTCATCATTTTGTTCATGCTGTTTCATTTCATTTCAAGGTTTAATTACCAAAATGGGGTTTGACCAAGGTAAACCCCAATTCACCCAAAATAAAATATTTCTCCCTCTCTCTTTGTGCATTGTAGATTTGTAGGTTTATAGGTTGAAGAAAAGTTGAAGAAATCAAAAGTGAAAAATTGAAAACATGCATTTATTGTCATCTCATGGAAGCTTAGATCTTGAATTTATTTCCAGCTATCTGACTGTGAAACCTAGAGGATCTGGAAGTGATGATATGTGAGCAGAGGACCCAAAAATAAATTTTGGAAAGGTGAACAAGGACCCATTCACCTATGGGTGAAGGAGTCCCAAGATACCTTTCAAAAATAGTGTTTTGTGACAAGTACACAACATTTTACATTACTAGATTTTCCATCTAAGATTTACAATTTTTGATAGCCCTACATTTCATCTATTATATCCCACCCTTACATTTCATAAATGAGTGCATTTGGTATTATTAATCTTCCTCCCAAAACCCCTGCTCAGTCATTTTTATAATTTTTTCTATCAAAATACGCTCTACAATTGGTTTTGAGGTAGATTTTAAGTGTCTCCCCCTCATCCAATCTACATAAAATTGAGTGTTTTTTTTACATGAATCAGATCTTAGGTTAAATATTTGAGATCAATTGCCATCTTATTTTCCTCTCCCAAAAGTGTTGTTAAGTCATATTTACCAAATCCACAAACATAAAGGAAATGGCAAGATTCCTCAAAGAACTTAATCGTCTAAGGGTTGATAGTGGATATTTATGTAAGGTATCAGATTTCTTGAATGAAATAGAAAATAGGTAGGTTCATTACACCCATTGTTACCCTTTCTATTTATATTAATTTTGGTGAAATATTCCAAATTGTGTATAAGACCCTATTTTTTTAACCCTACTCTATTTTTCTATGTTTCAGGAACTCAAGTTCACTAATATGAGAGGGCGTTTTGAGAGATTAGACTAATTGGAACTTCCATCCCCTTTCCTTCATGAATTTTTTTTTTAGTTGAGGACTAGATGAAGTAATTTTTGGAGGACAAATAATGGTATGAATCATTTTTTCAATCCTTGATTCCATCTACAAGTGCAAAATATATCGAGAAGATCTTACATCCTCTCACATAGCTCAACTTTCATATAGGTACCACATAGATAAGATTGGGTGATATATCTTTCAAAGAGATAATTGACTTAGACCAAGCATTTCAGAAATTGTGTGTGCTAGTAAAAACTTTAGAGGTGGATTGAGAAACCCTACAATCTATCTCCCTAAGCTCTAAAGCCATACATTTATTTTTACCATTCATTATTTGATGTAGAAAAAATAGTTTTGGGTTCATTCCTCCATAGGAAGAGGCCCACCAAAAGTTGGAAGGATTGCAGAGTGAATCTCCTACAACTCATTTACCAAATTCGTTCACTGATCCTTTTACTTGTTGAACACAAGGAAATAGGATGCTCCACCTTTTAGGAGATGGAACACATAAGGGACCTATTTCCTCTAGTTCATTAAAGGAAACCAATATCCCTCAGCCAATTGACTTGATTAAGGAATGGGATTGGGTTAGGATGGCTTGCTTAGGTGTGATTAAACAAAGGTGGTTCACCACTACGCAAGGAATTACAAAGAAGGAACTGAAAATGATATGCAAATATAACTATGTAACCTAGGAAATCAAAATCAAAATCTGAATTATGAACTCGAGATAAACAAAAGTGCACCTAGAAAACTTTAGATGCTTGAAACATGGTTTTCAATCCTAAAATGATGAATTTTGATGGACAATGGGACTCATACGCTAGACTAGCCAATTTATTCCTAGTTTAGGGTTTTGAGCTGAATCAGGAATCTACAACTACTAAACCAAGATATACCAACAATGGTTGAAAAGTGGCATTTTGGGACATACATTCCCAAGGTGGTGACTTAGTTGTAATATTAGGGTTTTTTCAAGGCTCCAATATCCTTTGGTGATCTTTCGTAGCTTCTCTCCTGTCCAATATCTTAGTTTGAAACTTTGAATTATGACCTATAGGTGACTTTCCATGAAGATGACAACTTCTTGACAACTTTGAAAACTTTCTTCAATCCTTAAACTTTGTCTTCAAAGTATCTTCAAGCCTCCAAACATCTAGATCTATAATCACACATTTAGAGGACATAACATGTTTATTTTTTAATGGATAGGGGTTTGCCTTGGTCAAACGCCATTTTGGTAATCAAACCTTGAAATAAAATAGAAGAGAATGAAAGGAATGATCAATGAACAATATGTTATGTTGTGACTCACCAATCCCTTGTAACAAAGGTTTTAAACTTATGTGAAATGGCTAGGATGAATGTAGATCTTGACTCTTGGTTGTATGTTATGAATCATGACTTGAATGCTTACTTGAATCATAAGAGCCTACATCACAAATGGTGCATGATGATTTTGACATGATTCTTGCATCTTCGATATAGCTCCAAAATGCTTGATAATCAGCTCCTGAATGCTCTTGATCTCATAAATTTACTATAGGAATTCCTCCATAAAACTTCTAGGAGAAAATATGTGAAATAACCTTGTATTTATATGTGTTTACACCAAATTTCCCTAAATTACAATACTACAAGGTGATATTAGATCTAGGGGAATAAAATCCCACCAAAAATTAATTTCAAAATAGGCCTAAGATAAAGTGAGATTTATATGTTAGTTGGGCTGTATGAGTCCTAGTAGCCTAGGCTTGGGACATATTTTTTAAGAAACATTAATTTCTATGCCAAATTCACCTTTAGGCCTTGAATCTTAGGTGGGACCCATATTCGTAAGATAACATATGAGAAATAGATCACTAAATATGAAACACAAAACCCAAAATTATGAAATTATTATTAGTCAATAGTTATGCGTCAAGATTATCCTCACAAAAATGCATTAAGTATGGCTTGTGAATGCAAAATAGGACCAAATAAGGAATAAAGAAGCCCGATTTTAGTAGGGATTTCCCAAAAAAGTGTGAAAATGTAAAGGGATACATTTTTCTACACCACATTTAGCCCCCACTTTAGCGACGACAAAAACTTGCTTGAAAATCAAACTAAAGTAGATAAACTCGCATGGAGTCCAACTATACCAATTCTAGTGAGATAGGATGAAAACAATAAAATGGGTTGCACAAGCCCCCAGGATCAAGATCCTATGGAAAACCAACACAAGCACAAAATAAACACATATGATAATGATCTAAGGAGAAAAAAAAGACACAAGTGTACACTGTACCAAAGACACAAAGAGAAATGGAAAAATAAAAAGAGAGGTGGATCACACCTTGACTGTTTGCCCAATGTGATGTGGATCAAATCTAAGCTATTTTTCCAAAGAATTTACAAGTGGGACATGATTTCCACTATGCAAACCAAGCACACACTTACAAAGGCTAGTGGAAGCTCAAGTCACCCACTAGGTGAACCCCCAATGAGACACATACACACGTGGCTAGTATGTGATCACATAGATAAGAAAGTGGCTAAAAAACATCATGCCTAATTTCAGCTTCCATAAGCTAACCATACTAAAACTATACCTCCTAATGAATTTGATAATGTGCCACACAACATGAACAATAGCATTCAGGAGGCAAGAAAAACTTTGTATGCTTAACACCCATGAATAAACAAGATGACTCCACAAGCAAGGAAAGTGTGTTATGCAAGGTGGCCATATAACAAATATTGTAAATTTAAAAGTAATGTAAGGTGCACTCAAAGGATTTTTTCTTAGTTCAAGTAAGGTCTTAACTTAGGGGACA
The DNA here is from genome assembly GCA_007115665.2 of Sequoiadendron giganteum. Classification (NCBI taxonomy): domain Eukaryota; kingdom Viridiplantae; phylum Streptophyta; class Pinopsida; order Cupressales; family Cupressaceae; genus Sequoiadendron; species Sequoiadendron giganteum. Next base: position 227,255,560 of record CM021100.1, on the reverse strand, counting down.
TTATTCTTAATTTCTTCAAGAGAGGACCAATCAAAGAATAGGAGATTCACAACTTAGGGGATGCAGTCTATCATGTCAAGGCACTAAGATGAATACAATATGCTAAGAGAGATCACAGTCATGAAGGAAATTGCACCAAATTTCATCACCAAGAGAAAGATACATCACATAAATTAAGAAGACCATACAATGAAATATGAGTTACAATTGAAATGAAGAATAATAATGTCATGTATGCCCCCACTATAAAGAAATTGCTACACACCATTCTATGAGAAATTAATTTAAAGTAGAAAATGATAAATGCTAACAATAAAGAAGATATGAGTGCTTATTTGGAACACCCTATTCCAATTTGCATGTTTCCAAATAAATCCACGTGAAGAAGAGGTGTTTCCCCAAAAATGAAATCCAAAAATCACATAAGGGATCCATGGATTCGGGGCCAGTATGTATTTGCTACAATACTTTTAGAGAGCTCAAAACTATCACCATTCCCCAAATACTCATGGAACAAGAAGAATGAAACAAAGAGAGAAAAAACAATGAAAATATTTTGGGTCAACATGGAAGAGACCAATATGTATTGATGCCTTGTGTCATCCCCAAAAGGAAAATATAAGAAAAATGAAAAAGATAAGGAGAAATAATTTTGGGTCAACATGGAAGAGACCTAAATGTCTCAACACCTTGCGTAATCTCCAAAATGAAAAAACAAGACAAAGAAAAGATAAAAGGTTTACAACATAGAGAAGAATGTAGATACAAATAGAGTAATTCCAAAAAAAGAGAAAAATACATCAAAAAAAATAGTATGGGGGATAAAATTATGCACATGCAATCACATAAAAGAGACACATGAAGAATTAATCAATCTTATAATCAAGGAACAATGAGAGGGGGGGGTCAATCAAGGTTCTGCAATTTTTAGCTTTATTGATATGAGCCTTCAAGAATTTATAACATTCAATCAAAATAAATATACATGAACATATAAACAAACAACCACAACACCATAATATAGGAATTTTTACATGGAAACCCTATTAGTGGAAAAACCATGGTGGTTGGCCAATCCACAATATGATATATGTATACTCAAATGAAATTTTACAACATGGGAATGCACTTGCATTCAGGCACACTACCTAGAGTTCACTAGTCAAAAGAACACTCACTATCTTACAAAGATAATCAGATTAAATCCATCTAATAAATTGAACTAAGAAAAATAGCATCTACAAATGCTTGATTACAATTTTGGTTAGACTCAACAATCAATCTTTTGTCGTTTTGACCCATTCTACACTTTTGTTCTACTCTTCTCAAACTCACATCACAAAATCCTTAATGCACAAGTGAAATTGTGCATAATCACTCTACTATTCAAATCTTCGCATTTTACACACTTTGATTCACATTTATAAATCTTCAAAATGTTATTATCAATCACTTATATATATTCATGACTAAGAATTCAATTGCTTGTTGTTGACTCAAACAAAAGTAAAAATATATTCAAATTGTCAGCTCAATCCATGATAAATTCTTGATGTGCATCACCCAAAGTTGGCTCCAAAATAGTAAGAACCTAAATGAACATTGTCAAAAACAAAAATACTAAAGAGAATACTTATGAAACATCTGCGATGTGTTACATTCACCAAGTCGGCTTCTGTAAAGTTAAATGAATAATAAATCAATCGTATCTTCTAACTTGCACATAGATCGATATGAGTGACTAGGATTTAATAGAAAAAATATCATATACAAAAAAAATTTCTCTAAGATATGCAACTCAAAATAATAACAAGAAATTTTCATGTGAATCAATGAACACAATACTACCGAATGTTTTGTTTTTCCTTGACTATCTTCAATCTAGTTACTGATATGATCAAATGATGATGTGTGTATCCAATCACCAATTAGGGTTGTCATCAATGACAACACCATAAAACATTTGCAGTGTCTCTTTCCAACAATCTCCCCCTTTGGCAATGATGACAACACTTAGTGAAAAAATGACTAAGTGTCAGATTAGTACCAATATCAATTACATTTCCAACTTCAAGATTTCAAAAACACAACTCTCCCCCTAAGACGATTGAGATATTTTTCACTGTACTATTATCCCCTTTTGACCTCAATGGAAATTGTAGGAAAACACATACCAAAAATGAAACAAAATTATAATGAAAAAGCTACATATATACAAAGATGCTTCTTCAACTTACATAGACTTGAAAATATCTGCAAAATTGTTCAACTAGATCAAATTTGTGTCCCAAACCATTTTGGGACTCTCCAAAATTGTTGTGCCCAGAACCTAAATAGGATTTTGTCTCTATAGACTCAAGGTTTGCTGGGTCACTAACTTCCATAGCATCTTTGGCTTCCTTTAGTGCACTTGACATGATTTGTATCTTTGGACTAATTAGGCCTCTAAGCTCACAAGCTCTTTCCACAATTTTTTCATTATCATGCTTCAAGATCCTTATCCTATCAAGTAGAGATATCACTTGAATTTCTTTCTTTGTAACACCACCAGCTAAAGTATCAAAAGTTTCAGAAATAGCAACTAACTGGTTTTCAAGATCCTTAACCTTGTTCTCATTGACTTCTATAAATTTATACAAAGACACAAATGACTTATAAATATTTCCACAATAACTATGAATAGTCTTCACACATGTCCCTAAATTTTTTTAATCTTTAGCAATCATTTATTTCAACCCATTGAACCTTTTGGCATCAAATTCCTTATGAACTTTAACCATGGCTGACTTCTCAAGTGACTCAAAATGAGTACTTATAGAGTTAATGAGCTTCTTCAATTCACTAAAGGAGGTAACAGACATATCCTTGACATGAGTAAGCGTTATTTTCTCCACAACTTGAGATGAAAGATTCAAAATTTCACTATCCTCAATGTGAGACTTCAACAATTATTCTCTAGCCTTTGCCAGGGAAAATGATGCTACCTTCATTTTCTGAATTGGGGGCACAGTGGATAGGTCAATATGGAATTCAACCAATTTAGGATCAATTTATTCCTATTGTTCTACCAAAAATTTCTTCACTCCCTCTGTAGTGTCTCTTTCTTCCATTGGAACTTCCTTTACTTCAACTTTATTTTCCTCCACCACTATTTCCTTAGCTGCTAATTATTGCTTATCTTCAAGTATCTCAACTTTCTCAACTGATACAATTTTAGGAGCTTCAATCTCCATAGGTATTTTTGATTTGTCCACATTGAGAGGAATTTGAGTATCCTTAGTTGAGTCAATTTCTTCTTCTGCTTCTATTGGACCAGATGAGACATCTTTTTCATGTGTTTCTTTAGTAACAACATCAATTTTTTCACTTAACAAAACATTTCTCAAAATTTGTTCAATTTATTTTGCAACTTCACCAGTCTAACCGATCATGAGCTTATTTACCCTTGTCTTGATCTTGAATTCCTTTTTATCTTTATTCAAGATTGCTTTCATTTCTTCCATAGAAATTACCACTCATAACTCTCCAAGAATTCTCTCTCATTTTGTTGTCTTCTGTTCTAGCATTGAATTTGCCCATTTCATAAATATCATACAGGATTCTAGGTAAGGTATGCATTATTTCAATAAGAACCTTATTGAAAAGATTCAAATTATTTATTTTTGCCTCCTCAAGAGTTCTTTGACCAGATTTGTCAAAGGTTTCATACCATTTGCAAAGTGCCTTAAGATTGCCTTCTTCGACTAGAGCTCTCTCAACCTCTTCTACTGACATACTAGGTTTGTCAATTTTTACATTTTTCTTTGCTTTGACTTCTTCACTGAAGGATTTGTCTTTGGAAAATATTGTTTCCTTTGCACTTGGATGCTTGATTTTTGTCACTCTTTCATCAGATTATGTTTCTTCATCTTTAGAGACTGCCACATAAACTCTTTTTCTCTTATCCTTCTTTATTTTTCCTTCATTATTGGATGTCTTCATAGGAATTGGCTTCGCTACAAGAGAAGATAGAGGTGCAAAGCTCCTTGTTGACCTAGTTTTGGAAGAGACTGTTACTAGACTAGCAGATTCAATTGTTCCCGACTCTTTTTCTACTTCATCTTCCCCTATATTATTTCTAGCTTCTCTTATCTTTTCTATAAACATGCCCATACTTTCAACAAGGATTTCCACTTCTTTTCTCACTCTTTTGACTATCACGGGTTTTCTAAGCTCATTGTGTACCTATATTTTTTTTTGAAAAAGTGTCAAATCTTTCTTTTGATGAATCCCAAGGTTTTCTCAACAAATGCTCAACATACATTTCGAATATTTTTTCCTCAGCCTCATATCCCATTGGCATAATCTAGATTATTCTTGGATTTACTACTTCCATTAGGCATTGATCAATATCAACCATAAAGTAGATAGCATCTTTATACTTCTCCACAATAGATGTGGGAATGATTTATCTAGCCTGCATCATACTCTGATTTTTTTTTGAAATATTCCCGGATTGTAGCATTCTTTGTTTTTATATCAGCAAATTTATGCAGGAGATCTATGATTTCAGTGGCTATTGGTTTTTCTTTTTGTAAATGTACCTTTATGAATCCTGAAACCTCATTCATAAAGTAAAATAATAAGCATAACAAAAAATTACCATACTTAAAGGAGTTTTTCTTATCCTTCTTGATTTTTCCAAGATTTTACATCAACTGACTTTAAGCAGCTCACGTAGATCAAAGTTTGCAATTTTGTTTACCATCTAATATGCTACATAAATGGTTGTTTCGAATTTAGAATTGTCTCGACTGGGATGATAGATTTCATAACCAATAACCATAGATCAAAAATATGACATCTATATTGAGAATGTCATCAATTGTCATTACTCTTTTGTCATACTTAGAACCTATTGCATTAGTAACCATTTGATTTTTTATTGATTTTAGAATTGGTAATCCAACAAAGGAAATTAAACCTATAACAAAAATTATATCTTCTTTTTTAATCTTCATGGTTATATTCAACCACATGAACTATGCATGTACTTGACTCAAGATGTACCAAACCCATTCAATCTCTTCAAAGATGAGATATTTAACAATCTGTGTAAATGTCTTCTCTTATAGGGTTTTGAATCCTAGCTTGACACTAAAGTCTTCTCCTACAATGTGATTGTTGTACAAATTTAGTAGTGACTTTTCCATTTCCCTCAACATCCTTTTGCATGTTTCTCCTTTGATTTACCAGAATTTTTTAGTTCCAACAAAATCTAGTAGTGTGACCAAATTTATTGCAGTTATAGCACACATCAAGGAACATTGAGAGGGGGGGGTGAATCAATGTTCTGCAATTTTTAACTTTATTGATCTGATCCTTCAAGAATTTATAACATTCAATCAAAACAAATATGTATGAACATAAAACAAACAACCACAACACCATAACCCAAGAATTTATACATGAAAATGTTTTATGGGAAAAACCATGGTGGATGAACAATCCATAATACGATCTGAGTATACTCAAATGAAAGTTTACAATATGGGAATGCACTTGCATTTAGGCACACTACCTAGAGCTCACTGCTCAAAAGAAGACTCACTATCTTACAAAGATAATTAGATTAAATCCATCTAGGAAATTGAACTGAGAAAAATAACATCTATAAATCCTTGATTATAGTTTTGATTATGCTCAACAATCAATATTTTGTCCTTCTGACTGATTTTGCACTTTTATTATGCTCTTCTCAAACTCACATCATAAAATTCTTAATACACAAGTGAAACTGTGCATAATTTCTCTGCTATTCAACTCTCCACATTTCACACACATTGATTTGCATAAGCACATAATTTAAATGATATAATCAATCACTTATATATATCCATGACTAATAATTTTATCGCTTGTTGTTAGCTCAAACAGAAGTAAAAATATACTCAAACTATTAGCTCAATCCATGATAAATTCTTGATGTGTATCACCCAAATTTGGCTCCAACATAGTAAGGACCTAAATGAACATTGCCAAACACAAAAATACTTCTGAAACATCTGTGACATGTTACATTTACCAAGTCAACTTCTGGACTATTAAATAGAGAATAAATCAATTGGATCTTCTAAATCACACATAGATTGATATGATCCACTAAGATTCAATAGCAATAGAGATCATATACCAAAACAAATTCTCTAAGATACACAACTTAAAATAGTAATAGGAAATATTCATGTGAATTGATGAATGCAAAACTACCAAATGTTATTTTCTTCCTTGACTTTCTTCAATCTAGCTATTGGTATGATCAAATGATGTGTGTATCCAATCACCAACTAGGGTTTCCAGAAATGAAAACACTAGAAAAAATTTGGAGTGTCTCTTGCCAACAAATAATGTAAAAGGATAGTAAGGCACATGCAAGTCAACCGATTAGCATTTCATCTTCATCCCAATCTTGTTTATCATATATTTAAGGTAGACAACTATCCAAAGGGAAAATAACAAGTGTTGAACTAGGATTATCACAAAGCTGAACACTCTTCTTAAGATACTTGTCATTTAAGCTCATAGAAGAGGAAAACAATGAATTCGATTAATTATGCACTTCTTCATCAATTTTAGCAACCTCATCACCATCTATGTTAATCATAATAGGAGGTCAAATTATAATTTTTATAGAAGGATTTAGCTCTTATTGTGGTTTAGATATAGAATCTTTTTTTTGTGGCAAAGAGGGAGACTCATCATGTATTTATTTAGCCAATTTTGGATGTGGATTATGTTTGTTGTTTTCTTAATTTAACCTTTAATCAATAACACAACTTCTACGCCTACACTCTCTAACATTTTTTTTTATTTTAGTACAGTTTCAAGTTATGTTTATGTAGGAGTGGGTTTATCAAGCATTGGGGGTATGTGCAGGATCATCATGGAAAAAATAGGCCTTTAAGTGGCAATAAAAAGACAAAAAATCAGAGTTAGACAACTTGACGTAAAAATTTGAATAAGTTATCTATATTATTTCAAAAAAAATTAAAATAGAATTTTTAGAAAATTCAATGTAGTTTCTAAACTACTAGACCTTTATTTAAAAAATATATGTATATTTGGTGAAAATTTTAAATTTCAGGGTAAAAATAAGAAGTAGGTGTTTGTCTGACCACCCTAATCACAATAAAATGATAATTTTTTTTAATAATCTCTTAGATATAAGTAGAGGACTCGTGTACAGAAGTGATGCATATTTTTTTATAATTTTTTTCCAAGTAAATAGTTAATTATGATTTTTTTATTACAAATTTTAAAAAATATAAAAGATCGTCTGTCTAACCACCTTAACTTGGTCAAAAATTCATTATTTTTAAATTTTTTTTTTTAATCCTATAGTATGTAAAGCATAGAATGTGACGCATGTTTCAGATTCAAAAAATGTGATATCGTTTGAAAGTTATAGATGTTTTTCAATCAACCTATCAATCAAGACTTTATTCATAATTCTAATAGAAAATGAATAATAATTATTTATTAAATTCAAAGTAAAGCATAATTTATATTGATGGAAAGTTGAGAATCTCCTCTAAAAACCCTTTTCATTTCATTAATTTTGGGAAAAAAAAAATTCGTTAGCCACATGGGCCATCATATGGCTTACATATCGCCACTCTTTGGCCCATCATGATCCTGCACATACCCTTGGTTTTTTCTTCCCTAAGGGGATAGACAAATGAACCATAGGAGGTTGCTCAACCACTTTCTCTTTAGCTTCGTAAGCTTTTTTTATCTTAGGTGGCATGACAAAATTATTTTGGTTGTCTCTTAGATGTTTATAGAAGATAGGAATGTTGGACTTACTGCTAGCATCTCCCTTCAGGTTCACAATATGGTTTAACCGCCTCCCATAGATCTTAACTGACTCTTGTATCAGGCATTGATAGGTCGATATTTTTGGTACAATGACAAGGACAACAATTGGTATCAGAGTCGGTCACAAGTTTGAACCCCTCAGGTGACACTAAGAGGGCAATTTTTGGACTAACCACAAGTGTCTCCCTTCGAGTCCGTGACATATTTTAACCACCTCCCATGGATCTTAACAAAAACTTGTATCGGGCATTGATAGGTTGATATTTTGGTGCAATGAAAAGTCCAACAAGGAAAAGGGTCTATCTTTTGTTGGTATTGGTTACTTGGAAGGTCTTTAGGTTCAATCATAGTTTTTTCAATTATACAAGTCTCGATCATGGGTTGAGGCATGTTTCTAGGAGCTATTTTTGCTATGTATTTCTCCTTAAATTTTGATAGGATTTGAAAAATATGTCACGAGTTTTAATAGGTTCCATAGGCTCGGGACAAAATAAATCCAATGAAAAGTTACCATGATAAGAGACAAGATTAAAGCCACTATGGTGCACAATATATATTTCATTGCCAATGGGAAACTTTAAACATTTATGCATGACCGACAAGACAGCTTCCATGGAGTGTAGTGATGGATAACCATGGTTCACATAAAATTGATCTAATGATGGGATTATGGAGAATGAGATATATAATTGTTTCGGTATGATTTTTAAAGGAAGGGTGATCAATCCCATCATAGGGAAAGCAAAAATAATATGTGCTTTTATCCATGCTTTTGGTTGATCATATGTTTCTTGATAGAATTCATGCACAAGTAAGAATTATTTAGTGATCACATTCTCTCTATAGATGGGATCAGTTACTATCCCATTAGTGGGATTTTTATTGATTCAACCGACTATGTAAAGAGGACCATCAGGTCCATTTCTAATTATATCTTTAGATGAGAAAGCAATATCAAGAGGATTTTTAGTTTGCTCATTATGAGCTAGAATTTTGATCAATCCAACCATATCATCCACATGAATTTATTTAATAGAATCTATAGGATCTTGTTCAATACTATCCATGTTCTCATTATTTGTTTCAACATTCATCACATCATTATTCTTACTTTAACTAGCTTTGACATATGAAAGATTATGATTCGACATAGGGTTGGTAAGGATTTAGAATTTTTGGTTAAGAGGGGAAAAAAACTTATTTCCTTGAGAATTTACACCTCTAATCTTAGGTCGACTAGAATCAATGAGGTCTTGCACAAGATGTTTAAGATGTTTAAAATGTTTTTTCATTTCCATTTTTTTAGTGATAATGATAATAAGAATCAAATCTAAAGTTTGGAGGTAAATACTTATTAGGATTATGATTTTTAATAGGAGATAAGGAAACAATTTTCTATTCTAGAAGTTGTAACATTGTGTTATGGACGGTATTGGTTAAGGGAGTAAATTATCTAGCCAAATCCCCAAATCTAAAAGGATTTGTCTTCTTTATAGAAGAAACTTGGGTATCAATATGTTGAGTTTTTTGAGGGGGATTTAGCTTTAGAAATCCTTTATTCTATTTTCTAAAGGGTTGATAATTATTTTGACTTGTAGATTTAGACTTTTCAGGACGGCTAGAGGTGGGTTTTGTTTCACGACTACTAATTGAGTTTTGATAATCATGAAGGGAAGTACATAAGTGTGCAAAGGAAGGAAATTCCATCATGTCAAGATTATCTTGTATCTTATTTTGTAAGTTCTCATTGAACATTGATTAAAGGTGAGGATTGAGAATATTTACAATAATTTGGGAATAAAGTATTTGGTAGTGTGAAATGAAGTCAGTGACCTTTTCATCACCCTTTTACTTACATCACATCAAATCATCTAATGTAATCTTAGGAGTCTTGTGCACTTGCAAATGTTTCATAAAGGATTGAAATATTTCATTAAGTGAATGAATTGAGTTTTCTGGTAATAAGCAAAACCTTTCTAAAGTGGTATCTTTCAAGGATCTAGGGAAAATTTTAGTGAAGATCTTATCCCCAAGGAAAAAATCACTACATAAGACAGTATAAGAAGAAACATGGTTAGAAGGGTCTCCTTTCCCTCCATATTTCTCAAACCTAGGAATATATATACCTTGTGGTATCAACATTGGTAATATATCCAAGGATAAGAGATTTCTTTTGACATGGTATGTAGGTTGGCCATTTTGATTTTGGTGTATGATGGAAATTTTATTTTGAAGGGAGGAAATATTTTGTAAAAGTTGGCTAAGGATGGCATAGTTGATTGTATTTTAAGATGGAGGTGAATATGGTGGAGGTGTACATGTGTTCGAGGGAGAATTGAATGTAATTCTTATGGGAGGTAACATGGTAAGCGATATGACATAAGATTGTACAAAGGTACAAGGATTTCTAGTGGAAATACCCAAGGTAGGAAATATATTACTAATAATTTGCATCTTTTTTGTAACTTGAGGGTTGGTATAGGTAGGAATAGAGGTAATGGTTGTAGAAGGAGGAATTTGGATTCCTCCTTGACTTTCGAAATTGTTTGAAGGTTGAGAACAACTAGTTGTTGAGGTAAGTTGTTTTCCAAAAATATGAGCTAGGTTACAAACAAGTTCTACCCCTTTCTCACTTTAAATCATGTGATGTATGTTATTTATAGTCAGAATAGAAGTGTTGGAAATTTTTTCAATACACACTTAATGTTGTAGGTTTCCTAACTCTTCATGGATTTTGATTATATTTACTTGAAGAACACTAGAAAAAATTATTTCAACACTTGTCATACTACTTGAAGGCAAAGATTTATTAATGATATGGTCCATACCAAGTGAAATAGTGTCAACACTATGATTGAAAGATCTAGATAACCCAAGATCCATGACAAGCGTGCTATCATAGGATGACATGAGTCTCGAACTTCATCTAACTATAGTACTACCAATAGGACACCAAGTTGTAAATCTGATGCAAGGGGCAATCAATGAATGCAAGATAAATGAAATACACACATGATAAATGATATTCTTTAAGTCCAATTCTTATGTTTAAAAATGTACCAAATTAATCTAGATCTAATGAAATGAATGAAATAGAAACTCAATAATTTGAAATAGAATTCTAAAAACAACAAAAAAAAATAATGTTATTAAGTATAGTTTAAGATCTGGGGAGGGACTAAATTTCCCTGAGGGGCATATGAATCCAAATTAGTATTTTTGAAGGGTTTAAATACTAAAAAATAGTCAACACAAAATTCCCATAAATCAGGTAAAATAACCTATACTAGGACTAAATTGCCTAGATGGGCATATGTGTTCCAGATTGAGGTTTTCACACTAAATTCAACAAAATTTGAGTGAATTTTAAGGTTTTATGTTGTCTTTACTATGTGTAATTATAAATTTCAAATCAATTTAAATGATGCAAGATACAAAAATGTAACTTATATGCACTTTCACTAATGTGATTTTTAGAATCACTAGAATGTAATTAACTAATGCAAGATCTAATGTAAAGATAATGTAAACTATATATATGAATATAATGCACTCTAGATCAAAAATAAGGTGTCCAAAAGTTAGGCTCACCAAAATGAAATAAAGAAAAATAGTGTGCTCCACCTTTTAGGAGATTGAACACTAAGGGACCTATTTTCTCTAGTACATCAAAGGAATCGAAGATCCCTTAACCAATTAACTTGATTAAGGAATAGAATTGGGTTAGGATGGTCTCCTTGGGTGTGATTAAACAAAGGGGGTTAACTACTACGCGAAGGCTTAAAAGTTTAATGAAATGAAAATGATATGTAAATATAACTATATAACCTAGGAAATGAAACTCAAAATCAAAATAATGAACTGGAGATAAAAAAAAAGTGCACCTAGAAAACTGAAGATGCCTGAAACAAGGTATGTAATCTTGAAATTATTACTTTTGATGCACATTAGGACTCATATGCAAGGTTGGGTGAGTTAGTCCCAGTTTAGTGTTCCAAGATGAACCTAGAATCTGCAACTGCCAAACTAGGATCTATAGAAAATGGCTAAAAAGTGGTATATTGGGACTCATACTCCCAAGGTAGTGATTTAGTCTAAGTATCAAGGTTTTTCCAAAAATCAAGTATCCTCTAGTGATCTTTTGTAGCTTCTCTCATGTTTGATCTTCGAGTCCAAAAATCTAAATTTTGACTTGTAGGTGACTTTTTGTGAAGATGACAACTTTCTTCAATCTTACAACTTTGTCTTCAAAGTATCTTCAAGCCTCAAAACACCTAGATCTATAATCACACATGTAGAGGAGAAAAAAATGTTGATTTGGTAGTGGATAGGGGTTTGTCTTGGTCAAACCCCATTTTGGTAATCAAACCTTGAAAGAAAATAGAAATGCATGAAAGGAATGATGAATGAACAATATGTTATGTTTCAACTCACCAAACCCTTGTAACAAAGGCTATAAACTTATGTCAAATGGATAGCATGAATGTAGATCTTGACTTCAATACTTGCTTGAATCCTAAGAGCCTACATCACAAATGTTAGCTCAAAAATACAAATGATACATGATGACTTTGACATGATGCTTGAATCTTTAATATAGCTCCAATTTTTTTGATAATCGGCTCTTGAATACTCTTGATCTCGGAAAATTGCTATAGGAATGCTTGCATATAACTTCTAAGAGAAACCATTTGAAATAACCTTGTATTAATATTTGTTTATGGTAAATTCCTTGAAGTTACAATACTACAAGTTCAAATCAAATCTAGGAGAATAAAATCCTGCCAAGAATAGAATTCAAAATAGTTTTGTCCAAACTAAAGTAGGACTCATACGCCAGTTGGGGCATATGAGTCTAGTACCCTAGCTTGGGACAAATATTTCAAGAAATTTTAATTTCTATGCCAAATTATGGTTCACAACCCAAAATTATGAAATTATGATTGGTCAATAGTTATGCATCAGGATTACCCTCAAATAAATACACTAATAAGGCTTGTTGATGCAAAATAGGACCAAATAAGGCATAAAGAAGCCCAATTTTAGCATGGCAAGCCCAAAAAAATGTGAAAATATAAAGGGATGCATTTTTTTACACTATACTTGCAATTTATTTCATTGTTTTTACTACCCTCCAACCTTTCCTTTTATTTTGAATTATTTCCAAGTGATCATATGGATATCATGTATTTTTCCATAATGCCCCATCAGAATATACCAGGTGCCAACACAACATGTTTTCATGAAGGAGAATGATCTCTTTCTCTTTCGAAGGTGCAAAATGATGTCATGTGGTGGACCCTACATAGTATCAATAAAGATTTTATTCTTTGAAGTGGCAGATGGTGGAAGGTGCAAAGTGTCGGCACCATGAGAGTTTCTGGAGGAATTTCGAATGAATGCCTTAGTAAATTCCACCTTTGTGCCACATATCTTGGTAGTTGGTTTCTTGAAAAGGAAAAGGAGAAGGAATCAGTGGAGTGTTGGAGGAGTGCCACTTGTCAGCTCAAGGGAAGCCTGGGCATTCTTTGAGCCTAGCGGAGGATTAAAAGTGCAATATTGACTATTATGAATGAGGAAGGGTGTTAGAGGGTGTCATGTGTGAATGCCTTGGAATGCAAATTTTCATTGTCACTTAAAGGCTCACTCATCCAAGCCATCACAATGATCACCATAGCATTCCATGTTTGGTGTATTAAATTTTTGATATCAATGGGGATTTAATTAGTCATATTGCGTAATAATTCTTTAAGATTTGTTAGAGGACAATCATTCTAGAATCAGTTGGTATCTACCATGGTAGGGTTGCACATATGAAGTTGCTAAAAGAAATGAGTTGGGATATTTTGAGTTCTATTTCAATTGAATTTTATCAATCAAAATGTTATTATAATAAAGGCATGTCAGAGGAAGATATTGATCTCCATTGGCTTTATATAATATCCCTATAGTTTCTCTAGCTAGTAGTGTAATGCCACCATTCGTATTTTTGTCTTTTACATACCTAGGCAGTGGGAGAGGTTGTTTTCTTGTTGCTTCTCTTGTGCTATAAAAGGGAATTCTAAGCCTCTCCCTAGGGTTCACAATTTTTTGCAACAATTGCTCACCATTTTCTAATACTTAGAAGATCAGTATTCATAGAATTTTCATTTCATATTACCTTAGCATTTTATATATTTGAGTCAATCAATAGAAAGTTGAAAACATCAAATTGTGCCCAGTTTTCTTCTATTGTGTGTTTTATTTTATTTTTATGACTAACTTGATGCTTTGTGTCATTTATGAATGTTCTTGCCAATTGATGGTTATGAGTTTTAAATTTTATGTTCTCTAGTATAATATTACAGATAATTAAATCATGTCCCATACTCTTTCATTTCTATAATAATTTATGTTATATACCATATTATGCAATTTAGTGAGAAATATATGTAAAATTATTAAGATGTTAGGAGAATAACTTAGGAGTAGTAGAATATATTGAACCTTAAGGGGTACTTCCCATGAAAATATTTGAGTGCTATTCTTTATTCTTACCAGGCCTTAATCATTTCACTCTCTTTTCAACAATGAAGGGTCTATCATACTTTGTGTTAAGTTCTTAAGAGTTTGTACTTTTCATTATTTTAAGTAGGATTGGAAATGATGTAAAATATTTGGCACATCACCCTAGTTTAAATTTTTTTATGTTTATTTATTGTTCCCATTTCCCCCCCAAATGGAACATATAACCAACTTCTCAAATCTTAGAGGTTGTTCACTAGGGTTCGATGTGTCCCCCATCCACAAAAATTCCCATAAGGTTGTTCCCATGAAGCATGAGCTTTAATGATCAATAGTATTCGATATTAACATAGTGATTTCCTTTCATGCTGGTGTTTTAAGTGTTTGAATTTCTTTGAATTAATGTAACATGTGTTTTCTCATCTTGCAATCCATCCAAACATTATTTTTTTCTACTAAATAGATTCTACATTATTGAATAGTTTAAAATTTCTCTCTTCTTCTAAATTATAAGGATATTCCTTTCTTCATTTGAAATATTATTGTAAGAACTATTTCTTCCTAAACTGTAGATCTTGGGGGAAAAGAAGGGTTCTCTTGCACTTGTAGGGTTTTCCGCCTAAAAGGAGAGAGGTCTTTCACGCCAAAAAGCTAGGAGGTTCATTTAGGAGTAGATGTAGATGTGATTGAAATGTATCTAAATGCAATAAATTGATAAAAGAGACTAAATATTAATGTAAAACCTAGAAAATGTAAGATGTTTGAAAACACATAATGATATGTAGAAAGGTAGATTAAAAAGCAATATCAAAAAATATAGAAGTTAAAATAGAAAGAGTGCAATTGGAAATGAATAGGAGTGGAAGTGAAGAATATAAATGCCTCTGAAATTATAGAAATTTATAAATTTTTGACCAACTAGGACACTTACACCAAGCTGGGCAACTTAGTCCTACATCTAGGAAATTGCTCCAAAGGTCGTTTCAACCAACTGGGTATCGAAATATCCAAAAATATATGACAAAAAAATGCAGTGGGACTAAGTCTCCACTATTGGCGACTTATTGCACAATGGGTTTTCTAGAATTTTGAGAGTGGAAAGGGAAGCCTATAGTCTACACTTTGTTCTTCAATTGAAATCCAAATCCAAACATGTGAAAGCACCTATAAAATAGAATATAGTTTGGTTTCTAATGGGGGATTTTCTTGGGTCAAACCCCTAGTTGGTATTTAAACCTTGAAAGAGATAAGAAATCTACATAAAACCCTAGCCCTAAGTGTGTATAAGACTAGGAAATCTAAAGTATGATGCAACCCTATTTTATCATGTAAGAAAAATATGCATAAAAGAAATTAGAATAATGCAAGACTAATCCTAAGAGGATCCTAAATCACATTAGAAATGAATCTTAATGACATGCAAACCTTTCATAGGATGAAGATAGAGAGAAAATGGAAGATGGAATCACTTTGAAACAAGTCTTTAGGATTGATTTGATGGCTAGTTGCATGCCCTCAACCTATATTTCTTACTGATTCTCCATAGGAATCCATAATCAACCCATTGAAATGTGAGATCTTGGACAAAAAGTGAGCTTGAAAACCTAAAAAAACCCTAGCTTGCTGCCCTAAGCTTCAACTTTGTTGTAGATGGACTAATGAATCAAAATGACCTAAAAACATATATTTACAGGCATCAAATCCTATACGTTAGTTATTTAGACCTAAGGAATCGACATCCATCAGAAATTCTGACTAAGTTGGTGATTTTCCCATTCAAAATTGCCAATTCCTCTAAAAGGGTCTAAGTTCCCACCTTGGGCGACTTAGTCCCATCAGGGGTTTTTGAGATGTGTTCCATAAAATTTGAATGATTTTTTAGTGGAATAAGCCTCAAGGTCCAAAATAATGTCTTAGGGGCCTATAAATGTTATTTTAAAGGTATGATTGGTGCAAGAATGCCAGAATGGGTCCAAATTAAGCATGAAATTGCCTCTATTTTCAAGAGTATATAATTTTCTATGTTACACTTCCATGATGATTTTTTTATATTTCCACACTCGCATGAGCTTCCCAATAATATATGGAATACAATTATTTGTGTAATATCACACAAACACTTTATCATCATATGATCCTATGTGAAATTTCACAAAATATTGTTCACTTAGAAGTATCCTATGTTCTTCTCGAATTGATGAGATCCTATATGCATTTTAATATTTTTCCTTTCGAACTTCAACTTATTCACCATTTCCTCATAAACCAAAATATTTTTACAGCTACTATAGATGATAAATTTACAACACATACCTCATTATTTGCATTTTGAACTTAATATTGTTTTTTTTTTGCATGCATCCATTAGGCATTTCTATCAACAAAAATTCTCTCCCTATTACCAATTATTCACCCTTCTCTAGTGTTCCTATTAAAAACAGTGATCAAATAAATCCTCCCTCCATATATTTTTCTCTTACCCCATTCTCTACCATTTTTCAGGAACTCCCTTGGAAAAATTCAAATGTTGTATAGAAATATCCTTTATTATGGTAGTTATTGCTACATCATCTATCACTGTAGTTTCTATAATTACTTACTAGAATATGGAATTTATTCCTTATTAAATCATACATATGAACATTACTTTCTTTGTGATCTAAATCTTTGGAAACTCCCTCATCTACTACTTATTTTTGTTGGTTGGTGTAAAAAAATGTTTTACCTATCTAGGTCTTATTTACATGTTAAGTTCACTTAGGTTCTAGGAAGGAGTATTTATAGTTAAGAAATAGTTGTCACTTACCTTATCTAGTTGGCGTTTTATTTAATTCTTTTTCCTAGTTTATTTAATCTTGGCTCATGTCATTTAACTATGACATAGTCATTTAGTGTTGGTACATCAACACACTTTTCCTATCTAAGCAAGGAATCATATGTACATTATAGAAACAATCAACAATAATATTCAATCTGTAAATCTAGCATCCATAATTATAGCATGATTTTTTTTCCATTTCTCTCTTGTTGAAATTATTTTTTCTTGTAGTTGATCCTAGGGTGTTGAGGAATTCAACATAAAATCCCACTTGGTATTAGAGTTTTAGTGTTGTAGACTTCTTCCTAGATCGAAGGGAACTATCTTGGCATGAAATTTTTATTGAGTGCGATTGAGGATTTTGTGGACCTCATGGTTGAATCTAGAGAATCAATAAAAGTTAGGATTAACTTTCTTTTTTTCAAATTTTATCATTTTTTGATTGATCTACAAGGGTTTGAAGAAGATTTTTAGTTACTATATTTTTGGGGTAGCTAAATTTTGGAGCACTTTGTGTGGAAAAATACCTCACCATTATGTCTAAAAGGCTCAAGAACTAAAAGACCAACTATCAATTAGTCAATTTTTGACATCTTTTACTAGGGCATAAGACAATTTTATTAGGTCATACGGTCATACGAATCCATACTTAATCATATTGGTCATATAGTGTGGTCATGGTTTTTAGTAGCCTTAACATAGAGTCAAAAGTTTTAGTAATCATTTCTACAATCAAATTGTAGCTAGCATCATCTCTTTGGCATACTATGTATGTGAACTTTGTACTCTTTCATCGATGTCACATTGTGTATAGTAAATGGTTAATACTCGCATGTTTTATAGAAATATTTTTAAAATATTTTTGTTGTTGACCATTTCTTTTCACTACCCATTGACCTCTCTTCTTGGTCACACCCCATGGTCACGTGAGTCACACAAGGGCTTATTCACCAAGAAACGCAACCATGTCTGCCACTAACCACACCCCCACTACCTAGGTACTCCCAATGTTGTACTTTAATTGGAGGTGTTGGTATAAATAGGTGTTTGACCTATCTAGGTCCTATTTACATGTTAAGTCCACCTAGGTCCTAGGAAGGAACCATTCTAGTTAAGAATTAGTTGTCACATAGGTCTTATCTAGTTGGATTCTTTAATACTTGTGTCCTAGGTTATTTAATGTTCCATCATATCATTTAATTATGACACAGTCATTTAATGCCAATACATTATCACACCTTTCCTATATAAGCAAGGCATCATATGTACATTGTAAAAACAATCAGTCAATAATCATATTCAATATAGAAATCTTACATCCATAATCATAGTATGATATTTTTACCAATTATCTCTTGTGGAAGTTATTTTGTCTTATAGGTGATCTTGGAGTTTTGAGAAGTTCACCATAAACTCCTACAATGCTCAAATTATTTTTTTAACATTTAGTGTAAACTAGTATGCTTATGGTAATGATAAATTATTGTGAGTTCATATAAAACTCCTAAAATATTGATACAATATGCATAGGATATTATAGATCTCAAACTCTTTATTGCAAATTGAAATGAGATGATGTTTTGAAGTGTGGTAAGTTGTATTAAGATTCTCTTGCATCATAAGATGCACTATGTATATGGTATAACAATAGAATATATGATATTGAAAGAATAAAAGATAAATGAAATATGTAATGGGGATATCTATCATATACTATATCAAGGATATATATAATATACTTAAGATGAATACAATAAAGATTTGAATTATGTAAAGAAAGTGTATATTATGAATTGATATGCGTATATATTATTTTGTATTAATATATAATATTATCACATATATATTAAAGTATTTTTCTTTATGCACAATGTTGTGGTAATTACTAAAATACATAGTTAAACACATCCGACTAGTTTCTATTTTGGTATTAACATTACACACTATTTGTAGACAAGGAACAAGGAAAATAGTATATATGTCAACTAGGACTAAATTGCTAGTTGATTTCCAATAACCAAACAAATGCAAGATATCCACTTAAGTTATTAACCACGAGTGATAGAAAGTCACTAATAAATAATTGATAAATCTTAGGGATTCTAGCCAAGACATCAAATAGGACATACATAGGGTTTAGGAGACTAGCATAACTACACTGGATGAAGCTTAGCAAGAGTCCATAACATGAAAAGTTGCACAAGGCCAGCAAAAAGACACAAGGCAATATTTAAAACATAACGGTACCATTACACCCACAAATAAAATCGTCAAGAAATCATCCTTTATTAGATAATCTAAGATATATCTTATTTCTAAATGAGTATTTAGTCTAGAATGTATAAGAATAGTTGTATTTATATGTACAATTAATGTAAGATCTAGAAAAATATATTAAGATATGTGTATGCATTTCATAAGTTGAGACATAAATATGTAGAAATATATCTGAATAAAGAGAAATATATAGTTATAATATTTGTCAATCTACATATATTTTAAAACACTTTTTCAAAATAAACCTCAAACTAAATAAAAAAGAAAATAATGATATAAATATATAATATTAAATTATTTGATTCATTTAGTCAGATATCGATTTAAATAATAGAACCATCTGAGTCAAAATAATAGAACCATCTGATTTAGACTGGTCCTCAATTCAAAACATAGAATGCACCTTTAAATATATTTAATAATTAATTAAAAATCAACATATATTTTTTATTTTCAATTAATTAGCCGATAGACTATTATATGTGGGGGAACCCACCGGCATTTCCAGCAGTCTGACGCCGGCGGGAAAAAGGCAAAACCATAATAAAAACCAAAATGTTTGGTCGCCTCATTAAAATATTAATATTTGCACATGCGCCTATTTTCATCCAATTCCACCTAATGTCAATTTACCAATGAATAAAGTGGCTTTAACAAAAGTAAATACATTGGAAACTTTACAAATTTTACCATACTTCGATGTAACTTCTACTTATAAAAAAATCCTCCTAAATCCGAAAATATCTGCTCGGTTATTTTTTAATACCACATTTTTGTCACGTGACAATTTATTGGGATTTCGAAAGGCTAGCAGCCGTGGAATTGAGGTAAGTCATTAATTATAATAAAATTGTCCACTACATATAAAACTACTTTTACTCCATAAGAGCACATTTAAGTCATGCAATCTAAGCAAGTTGCAGGAAAAAAATATATTATAATAAATAATTTATATAATAAATAAAGTAAATAGTAATTTATAAAATAAATAAAAAATAGTAATTTATATAATAATTTATGTAATAAATAAATAATAATAATTTATATAATAAACAAAACAAAATAAAATAATTTATATAATAAATAAAATAAAAAAGATCTTTAAATAAAATAATATAATAAATTTTTAATAAAAATAAAAATTTGTATCTTATAAAATAATTTATATAATAAATAAAATAAAAAAGATTCTTTACATAAAATAATATAATAAATTTTTAATAAAAATAAAATTTGTATTCAAACAATAAACAAATAGAAAAATGAAAAACTAAAGTTGTATAGGAAGTGTTGTTTTTGGAATGAATTGGAGAGGAGGGTAAAGAAGTAGAGACGGAAGGTAGAGAGGGAAGGATAGAGAAAGAGAGAGAGAGGAGGGTAAAGAGAGAAAGGGAGGTAGAGAGGGATAAGTGAGATAGAGATAGGGAGGGAGAGAGAGGTGGGATAGAAAGTAGAGAAGGAAAGAGAGAGCCAAAGAGAGTAAGAGAGAGGGGCAGGGAGGGAGAGGTAGAGAGGGATAGGGGAGATATAAAGAATTAGAGGGGGAAGGAGAGAGAGGTAGAGAGGACTAAGTGAGAGAGGGAGAGAAGTAGAGAAGGAAGGAGAGAGTGAGAGAGAAATAGGTGGGATGGAGGGAGGGACAGGTAGAGATGGATATGTGATATAGAAAGAAATAGAGAGGGAAGGAGAGAGCAAGAGGGGGAGAGAAGAGGGGAAGGGGGGAGAGAGAGGTAGAGAGGGATAGGTGAGATAGAGAAAGAGAGAGGGGGGTAAATAAGTAGAGAGGGAAGGATAGAGAAAGAGAGAGAGAGGATAGTAAAGGGACAAAGGGAGGTGGAGAGGAATAAGTGAGATAGAGATAGCGAGGGAGAGAGTGGTGGGATAGAAAGAAGTAGAGAAGGAAAGAGAGAGCTAGAGAGAGTGAGAGAGGAGGGAGGGAAGGAGAGGTAGAGAGGGATAGGGGAGGAGAGAGGTAGAGAGGAATAAGTGTGAGAGAGAGAGAAGTATAGAGAGAAGGAGAGAGAGAGAAATAGGTAGGATGGAGGGAGGGATAGGTAGAGAGGGATATTTGATATAGAGAGAATAGAGAGGGAAGGAGAGAGCAAGAAGGAGAGAAAAGGGGGGAGGAAGGGAAGGAGAGGTAGAGAGGGATAGGTGAGATAGATCACTGCTTTCTTCACGTCGTCCATTACTTTTTACAGTTGTAAATAATGTGGGCTCAGCCTATGGACGTAAGTATTGCACCTTATTGGGGTGCAACTGCTAGTAAATAAATACAGTGGAAGGTGCATTCTGATGTCGTTGTAGACGTCACATTACTGATGTTTTATTTCATACATATGACCACCTACCGTTCTAGCGCATCACATTTTGTCGGATTCTCCGCCTATGTACTCTTTTCCGTTGAGGTAAAAAATGCTCTCAAGTATCTTGGCTTTTCTCGCGCATTGCAGTTTGTCGTACTTTCCGCGCATGCACTTTCTGTGAAAAATCCTACGCGTTTCCAAAAGACTTCGAAAATTCCGGCCTTTTCTCACACGCTTCCAACACAATGTGAAGCACAATCCCATTAGTTAATAATGGGGTTTTCGAGTTTCTTCTTTTGCAGCTTCGAAGTTGTTTCGTTGATTGTACTGTTTGATTTATTTATACCCTCAATCTCATAGATACATTGAATACTCAGTCAATGTTGCGACTACGTTCCTTCATAGAAAGGAGGGGGTGCTTGAGAGTGTCGGTTACACAGAATACCTCGCTCAAAAGTTTTTAATATAAATATGGCAACTGCATTCTAAAATATTCATCTTAGGATTCTATTACCGCAAGGAATGGGTAAAAGAAAGATTGTGTCCTGCGCTGCCTGTAGACTTCAACGCAAGAAATGCTAAGAATACTGTATTTTGGCTCCCCATTTTCCTCCAGATGATCCTGACAAGTTCACAGTCGTGCAGAGAGTGTATGGAACCAGCTATATCATCAAACTGCTTCAAGTGAGTTTTTCAATATTTAATAGAATCAAGTTTTCACAGTTCATGATAATGAATTGTTGATTTTTCGGATTAAAATTGTGTGTATTTTTATGAATCAATATTTTAGATCAAACTTTAGAATCGATCATCAGAATAGAATATATGCATGCAACCGGAGAGATGAAAAATGAACACGATTGAACACGATTGGTTTTATTTGTTTTTTAATAAATTTGTTTCCTCGATGTAATTCTGTATTGAGATCATGGGGACTGCTGGTCTGTTTAAAGAGCTATTTCTAATTCTTATTTGCTTTGTTCCGCTCATGGGATTATTCTGTTTGGTTGGTTTGCTGGCTTATGGCTAGTTTTGATGCATCTAATGGCTTCTATTGCCATTTTGCTTCTGTACTGTTTGTATTGTAGTCTGGGCTTTACCCTCTTCATAGCTTTTATTTCAAGAGCTTCTTGTTCTTTTCAGTATCAGCATATTTTTGAATACCAAAAGAACGGTTTCCTTACCCATGATTTAAGATTCACCTTGCATGTTATGGTATCCAAAATTTGCAAGTGCTTAACAGCCACTTTATTGATTAACAAAGCTACTCAACTGTTTTCAATAGGATTCTTCTGCATAGATTCTTGTGAGTAATCAGAGATGGGGCCTTTTTCTTTCTTACGGTACTGGACTTTAATTCACCCTTGCACATTAAATTACTAAATTCATTTAACCATCTAACCACCGTGATGGTAGACCTGCTTGTAGACATACCTTTTCTTGCGCCTCGCTTTATTTTTTCCATTCTCCGCCCACATACTCCCTCTGGTTCCCTAAAGGGTATAATCCGTGAAAGCAGAGTACACTTTTATATTCAATAGTTTACGGCTATGCGGAATTAGACTTTCTATATACAGTAATTTCTATCCTTTAAAAGTGTGATTTTATATAAATGGATTTACAAACCTACTCACAAGATGTTCACAAATTTATTTGATTTTTAAATTATTTTATGTGATTAAAGAAAAAATTACAACTCACTCACTAATTTAGCTCTTTATAATAATTTAGTTGTGGGATTCATATCTTTTTTTGTAATGTTTCTTTAGGGTCTAGATGCTAAACAAAGAGCAGATGTAATAAATAGTTTGATGTATGAAGCAAGGGCAAGAGTTGAGGACCCCATCCGAGGAAGTTTCAGTGTAGTCCTTGAACTACAAAAGCAAATAGTCAATCTAGAATCTCAATTGGCAGCCAAGAAAGAAGAGTTGATGAATATGCAATCTGAATGTGATAAGCTTGCATTCCTCTTGTCTGGTGGGTCTTCTAATGTTAAGGATGCATATAACATTGATACAACTAAAAATGTCATATATGAGGAGGTGGATCCATTGTTATTATGGGAGATGATATGGGATACATAGATTTATTTGGCTAAGTTAAGTAAGATGTTTTTAATGTCATATGTAAAATTGCATTAATAATGTAACTTGAAAGCCAACTATTTTGATAAAACTATATTATATTAAGATTGCAGTCCACACTATTAAGAGACTTGATATATTTTATAGACATGTCATATATTTTTAATAAACAAATATATTTCATATATATTGAAAGATAAATTTGAGTTATATTTTCAATATAATTTGTTAAAATAATTCACACTATTAAATTAATTAGCAATAGACATTTATAGGATGCCTTAAAGTTGAACTTGGATCTATAAGTACTGGAATAGATTTATTCCGAAAAAATAAATAGTTTAATAGTTCAAGGTAGTCTCTTGCAAAAAAATATGATAATTAATCATTATTTTTCAATGGTGTTAAGGTGTAAAATTAGTATTGGTTATTTGATTGTTGAACTATTTAATGTTTAAATAAAGTACTATTTCTCTTACTACAACTTTGTAAAATGAAATATTTTTTTATGTTCTCTATTTGAATACTTTAATTGATTCTAAGATTATGTATGACCAAGTTTGCATATTGTTGGACACTATGATTTTGAGGGATAATCTAAATTAATTTAATTGTTTATTAATTTAATTGTTTCTAAAATTACTTATTCTCTTTTAATCAAGAGTACTGGGTAAGAGATGTGCAACATTATTAGAGAAGCTCCATTGATTTCTTATCTTAGTTGTGATTATTTGCATGGTGTATCCTTTTATTGATAAAACTAAATTTATTATAATTACATTAATGTGCATATAGAAATAAAATTTATAAATATTAAATACAAATAAGAATGCTCATGGAATATATAATAGAAGAGCATAACAAATTATTATATTAGAATTTAAACTTTACTTGAAATAAATCAACTAAAATTTAAAATATTAAGGTGATGTCTTGAATAATTGACATGCATTTTTTTGAATATATAGCACAGAATGTGGTAGGTTTTAATCAAGGTGATGTTGGCAAATATTGCATTGTTGTTGCATTACATTTCCGTTGCCAGTCAATTCCTTGTCAACTGTTTTGTTTAACCGTGCAACTGCACCGCTCCCAACCTCTTTAAATGCAATTGTATTAATACATGAAATATTAACACACTATTCAGATCAATGAAGTATTCACCTTCATATGGTATCAGAGAAGGTGATGATAAAAGGTGTTCGATAGGAATTTGATATAAATTTGTTGTACGTACGGAGAGGAGGCATGGCTTTGAAATCTGTAGTGAACGCATGAGGTACAGAGACGTTGAGGGACTCGGAATCCAACTGAGCGGAGGATCCACTCTCCAAGGTGATATATATATTCTCACCTAGCCTTTGCTACGTCAGCCAATATGACGCCAGGCCTGTAGAGAAGTGATGAAGATCGAGGGATCCCAGTATCGGTGTTGAGGATCTACGAAAGGACCTATGAAGCATCATTGCTGCCAAGAATTTGTGCTTGAAGGAGAAAATATAAACGAATTTGCAACATATTGAAGAAATGTGGAGATATGGTTTCATTTAATCATAATCTTGAGGTGATTGCCAACGACATTGCAGTATTGTATGGTGACCCAATCAACATTTTTTCGAAAAGTGAGGACTTTCTCAAGTTTTTTCAGTTACAAAAGTAGTTTATGTTTTTTTTTGGTAAGTTGAAAGTATTGGAAGGAAATTATTGAATTGGATGAATATAGTAGGCAATTTTATTAATGTTATGAAGGATTGTTTACAATGAAAAATCTATTTTAAATAAAAATCAATGAAGAGAGTGCATCATATAAGATATGAAAAGGGAAGTTTAATCTTATGTATGTTAAGCATGCCTTTGTGCACTGGTATGTTGGTGAGGATATGGAAGAAGGAGAGTTATCCAAAGGTTACGAGGATTAGGACCCACCAAATCATCCAATCAAGAGTGAGACAATCATCCATGTGCAATATATGAGGATTCATAAATGGTTACATAGTGGTTTTGAATACATCTCTTGTTATTGGTAAATTTGAGGTAAGTTTGTTTGCAAGAGAAGATATAAGTCAAATTAATTTTATGAGTATTGTAAGATTTCAAGTAGTTTATGTTGGATGTTGTAGTTGTGTTGCTGATATGTAGTTGTTATTGATGTCAACACTATTAGCATTAATGTCTTTAAGATTGTATATATCGAGGATATTGAGAAAATTGTAATAAAATATGTTACAGGTTGTCTGTGAAGCAATGAAGATTAGTGTAGTAGAAATTTTGGTGTGTTGTTAAATAGTTGTTGCAAATTAAAGGATTTGTTTTAAAGCCTATCTAGTTTCTACTCCAAAATTTTTAGAGGTGCGCATGAAGATTTGAGCAAGTTAAAAGTTTTTGTCTTCTGACAGCTATTTTGTTACTGCAAATGGTGTTCATGGAAGAAGATAATGTGATTCTAGTAATATGAGTATCTTGAGGTGTTCATGGACATTTCTAGATCATGTTCTATCTATGATGAATGTTTGCATTGTTCATTGTGTTTGCGATGCGATATTTTCTCTTGCGTGTTCATGTTTTTCATGTTCATGACCGACAAAGTGTTTGAAGCGTGTTGCAGATCTTCGAGAAATAATATTTGAAGGTGTTTTGTGTCTGAGAACATTATTTTGAGTATCTACTATGTTGTGGCCAACCTTGGTTGATGTGCATTGATAATATTTATTGTTTTGGGCCAACAATTTGCATTCATTCTATTATTGTGTTGAAGCCGACATAAAGTAATGTAATTCCATGTAGTGGATATATAAGAGCGATTGTTTATCTCATTTGATATCTATGTGAATTGTGTGATACGAAGAATACAGTTGCTATGTGCAAATAAAGATCAGATCATTCGAAGGAAGATTAGAGTGTGAAGAAGAGTGATAGAAAGTAAAGAAGTGTTCATGAGCTTAACTGGAACTTTAATCAGGCATTAGCAGATGTTGTTTTCTTAGTTCAAATTCTTTAGATGGTATTAATCTAAATATTGTTTGTAAGAAAGTGAACTCTAGGCAGTGTGCCTGAATGCATTTGCATTCCCCATATATTTTTCTTATATTTTTGACAGGGTATAACTTGTGGATTAACCTCCACCATTGTTTTCCTCTAAAAGGGTTTCCACATAAAAAATCTTGGTGTTATGTGTGTTTCTAGTGTCTTGTTGATTCATGCTTGCACTCCCCCTCTTAGTTGTTTCCCCTTGTGTTTCCAACAATTGGTATCAAAGAGGGTTCCTTGGAAGAATTTTAACAACTTAAGCTGATCTAGGATGGCAACATATAAGAAGGATAGTCTGAGATTTGATGGAACAAATTATTCTCTGTGGAAGACTCAAATGGAGTGTCATTTGAGATGCATTGGTAAATCCTACTCACATATTACATGCAATAGGTATGCTATTCCTCCAAGTGGTCCTACTACTACGACTACTACTACTACTACTACTACTACTACTACTGAGATTAGGGATGTTGAATATAACATCATGGCTAACAAAGCATTGTTGAGTGCTTTGACTGATTCTGAAATGACAAATGTTATGGATCTTAAGACTGCTTATGAGATCTAGAAAAATTTGGAAACTTTATATGAAGGTGATGCTAATGTGAAGATGGCTAAGCTACAGTGTCTGAAAGGAAAATATAAACTGTTGAAGATGGGTAATGGTGCGAATATTTTTGCTTTCATGCAAAGAGTAAATGAACTTGTGTGTGGTATTAGATGCATTGGTGGATAGGTGAATGAATCAGAGATTGTTGCTAAAGTTCTTAGATACTTTCTTGATGCATACAAAATCAAAGCTACAGCCATTGAGGAGCTCTGAACTACAAAAAATATAACCAAAGATATGTTGGTTGGTAAAATTACTGCTTTTGAGTTGAGTGAATTTGGTGATGTCCTAAGACAAAATCTGCATTTAAAGCTACTACTTCTAGGAGAGACATGCAAAGATATGATTCGGGTGAAAGTTCTTCTAGAAAGGTATTCAGATATAAGAAAGATATGAGATAGATTGAAGAAGAGGAAAGATAACTAAATGAGCTTGAAGCACTTATTGTCAAAAGGGAAGCCAGAGGAGAAGGTAAGTATAAAGGAAAGTTTCTTATAAAATGTTTTTCTCCCAACAAGATAGTTCATTTTGCATCAAGGTGTCTAGAAAAAGTTCCTAAGCGAATACCTTACAAGCCTAAATTTCAAAAGAAGTGTTCCTATGCTACTGATGAAGGTGTGACAAATGATGAATCAGACAAAGAGAATGTAGGTGAAGATGACTTTTTATTTATTGCTATCAAGGAAAATAATTATGTGTCCACTAAATCTGTTAGTTGTACGAATGTGGAGAAAGCCCTAGCTGCTCGAGTTGAAGAAAAAAATGAATGGGTAATTGATAGTGGATGTTCACATCACACGACGGGTGATAAAAGAAAATTTGTAAGCCTGGAGAATTATGATGGTGGTGTTGTAAGATTTGGTGATAACAATGGTGGTATAATCCATGGCAGGAGATATATTTCTTTTGATGGTAAGCATAATGCTAATGATGTTCTTTTTGTTGAAGGTTTGAAGCATAAAATCTTCTGAGTGTTGGACAAATGGTTGATAAGGGATATAATCTTCAATTCAAAGATGGAAAGTGTAGCATACTGGGAAGCTCTAGAAATGTGATAAATTCAGGTACAAAGACAAGAGGCAATATTTTTAACCTGATTGATGCTAGTGAAAGTTGTTTTATCACTCAAGTTGATGAAGACATTGCTAGACCCTCAAGAACCTATGGATATGATTCTGATGTTCAGAATGACAGTAGAAACAAGATTCAGACTTGAAATCAAGTTTAGATCATTTTGGTGAATCAAGAAGATTAAGAAGAAGGAAAGACCTAGTGAAAGTACAGAAGAGAGACCTTAAGAGCCTGAAATTCAAGAACACTCTAAGACCCCAACGTATGTGAGATTAAATCATTCATAAAATCAGATTATAGGAGATAAGAAAAAAGTTGTCAAGAATAGGAGAAGAATTGCAGAAGAATAATATTTAATTTCAAAGGCTTGGCCAAGTAATGCCAATGAAGCATGCAAAGATGAACATTGGATTGAAGAAATGAAAGAAGAACTACAACAAATTGAGAAGAATAATACATGGATTCTTGTTCCTAGACCTGAAGACAAAAATGTAATTGGAACTAAATGGGATTTTAGAAACAAGCTGAATGAACAAGGTGATTTTATTGTTAACAAAGAAAGACTAGTATGTAAAGCATACTCTTAGATGGAAGGTGTTGACTTTGAAGAAACCTTTGTCCTTGTTGCTAGAATTGAAGCTGTGAGATTGTCTCTTGCTTATGTTTCTTACAAAAAATACAAAGTTTATCAGATAAATGTCAATTAATCATTTCTAAATTGTGAATTAGAGGAAGAGGTGTCTATTGAGCAACCTAGTGGATTTCAAATGAATGATCTGGGAGATATGGTTTCTCGATTGAATAAAGCATTATATGGACTCAAGCAAGCCCCTAGACCTTGGTATGCCAGATTGGATAAATACCTACTAAAACTTGGATTTAACTAAGGTATTGTTGATAGTAATCTATATTTCAAGATTGATGATGATAAATATTTTTTTGTGGAAGTATTTCTTGATGATATCATTTTTAGAGGAGATGATGGTCTGTGCATGCAGTTTGCTAATGAGATATAGAATGAGTTTGAGATGTCAATGATTAGAGAGTTGAAATTATTTTTGGGATTGCAAATTACTCAGATAGATAAAGGGATCTGTATATCTCAGTCCAAGTATGTGAGAGAACTGCTAATGAAGTTTGGTATGGAAGATTCAAACCCAGTCGGTACACCCATGGTGAACGGATGTAAGTTGACACAAGATGATAATTCTCTGAAGGAAAATCAGACTAGATACATATCAATGATTTGTGGATTGTTGTATTTGACTCAAACTAGACCTAATATCATGAATTATGTATGCATTGTTACTAGATTTTAAGCCGATCATAAGGAATCTCATGTGACTGTTGTGAAGAGAATTTCCAAATACTTGAAGGGAATAGTTGATTTTGGCCTATGGTATCCTAAAGATGATGATCTTACTTTAAGTGTCTTTACTAATGCTGATTGGGTAGGAGATGTGAATGATAGGAAAAGTACTAGTGGTGGTGCATTTTTCTTGGGAAACAAGTTGATTTCATGGTTAAGCAAAAAGAAGAATGTCGTTTCTTTGTCTACTATAGAGGCAGAATACATTGTTGCTGTTACTAATTGTACGGAAGTATTGTGGATGAAATAGACATTGAGAGATATCAGAGTTGTGTATGATGAACCTACTACCATATTCTGTGATAAATCAAGTGCTATAAACATTTATAAGAATCTATTGTTGAATTTAAAGACCAAGCATATATCTATCAAGTAACACTTTTTGAGAGACAAAGTGAGTGACAAGGAAGTCAGATTGGAGTATGTGCCTACTAAGGAATAGATTGAAAATATATTTTCTAAACCTTTGCCTAAAGATACTTTTGAGTATCTCAGAGGGAAGTTAGGGTTTATTACCCCTCCTAATCAGAACTAAGATGCATAGTCTTTGCATTAGTCTATGCATTCACAGTCATGTCTTGATTTAGATTGATGTTGTGGTGGTTGCTACTCAAGGGGAGTAGTCAGATGATTCAGATATGTGGTTCAGAGCTTGTGTACCTTTTCCATTGATGTTAAAGGGGGAGAACAGTAATGTGAAAAACTATGGAAGAGCCAAACGAAAGGGGGAGAAGAATAGTGTGAACTAAGGGAGAGAAGAGAAATGCGTAAAGGGGAGATTGTTGGAAGACAAGTTGGTTACGTTGATGGTGTATTTTTCACATCATGTGTTGCCATCAATGCCAAAGGGGGAGATTGTTGAATGTTGTGGTTGTGTTATTGATATCTGGTTGTCATTTATGTCAACACTATTAGCATTAATGTCTTACAGACTATATATGTCGACGATATTGAGAAAATTGTAATAAAATATGTTATAGGTTGTATGTGAAGCAGTGAAGATTAGTATGGTAGAAAGTTTAGTGTGTTGTTAACTAGTTATTATGGATTAAAGGGTTTTTTTTAAAGCCTATATAGTTTCTACTCCAAAATTTTCAGAGACCTACGCACAAATATTTCAGCAAGCTATTATTTTTTGTGTTCTGATAACTATTTTGTTATTGCAAATGGTGTTCATGGAAGAAGATAATGTGATTCTAGTAATCTGAGTTGTTGTGTATGTTCTTGAGGTGTTCATGGACGTTTCTAGATCATGTTCTATCTATGTTACATGTCTGTATTTTTAATTTTGCTCGTGATCCAAGATTTTCTCTTGTGTGTTAATATTTTTCATGTTCATGGCCAACAAAGTGTTTGAAGCATGTTGCAAATATTTGAGGAAGAATATTGCTTTAAGTTTTGGCTTTAATTTTTTTGTTTTTCCTTGTTTTTGCTAATGGATTTGAAGAATACATATATTGTAAAGTATTCTTTTTGGAGACAGGTAAGTGGTTTGGTGTAGAGCTCAATATGGATGGTTGTCCAATGAGCACTCAATGCTATGACCAAGGATTACACCTTTACAAGGGTCGAGGAGAAAACTTGGAGGATGGTTGTCTAGAAATTATGATTTGTACTGAGGGTTATACCTTTACAAGGGTCGAGGAGACAACTTGGAGTGTGGTTGTCCAATAACTATGGTCTATAATTCAGAAGGTTCATGGGAGGAAGAACTCAGAAATTTGGCTAGGGGCTACTATAACTAGGGAAAAAATTTCAAGTTAGCTGCAAGTAGCAACAAACTAACCCCAATCAACAATGGAGTATAATACAAAGAAAGAAACATAAAAATATTGAAATAATATCACCTCATTTTGAAGCCTCCATTGAATGACCTCCATTGGCCTTCTTCATCTTGCTGCAAATTGTATGATTGCCCTCAGATTTAAGTGCAACTATAATCTATGACTAAGATCAACAAAATATTGAAGTATTATGAGTGCTCAAGTATTCAAGCTCTTAAACATACTAAAAATAACTCTTTTTGTGTAAAATGACTTGAGAGAGAGCCCTTTTAAAGAATGCCAAATTGAGAATGGATGGCCAAGAGTAAAAGTTAACAAAAACCTAAGATCAAAGGCTAGGATTCAATGTGATGAGGAGCATTAGGGATAGGGCAACAATAGGTCTAAGTTAGGGAAAGCTTTGAAATGAAGGGTTGAGATTTAATTTAAAACAATTAGATCAATGGTGCAAAAAAAGAGGTAGATATTTATTAAAGTAAAAATAGGTTTTGAGGGGACTCAATACCCCATACAATAGGTTTTGTAGGCACCTATAACCCTGCACACAATAGGAAAGCTACCAGAAGATTAAAATTAGACTAACAACAACCCAATACTAGCAGAGAGTAAGTAGACCAAAGCCACCTCACAACTCACCAGATCAACACAAGTGGGAACGACCAGGATCCACACCCCTAAGAAAACAAGCTGCTCAAAGATTTAACATGAGATGAAGCAGCCAAATAAGGGAAAACAAGACACCCTTAACCTAAAACATAGGTTTTAGCATAGCTCCCATAACCAAATGACCTAGCAAAAAAGAAACATAACAGTAAACTAGCTAGGAAAATGGTTTTTGAAAAGGCTCCCATAACCTAATCCAAGGTTTTTTATGGCTCCCATAACCAAAATATTGGGTTTTAGCAAGGATCCCAAAACCTTTAGAATGGGTTCTACCAAGGCTCCCATAAATAGCAGGCTGTAAACCAGTAGAGAATCATCCAGCAAAAAATCAACTCCCCTCCAACAAGAATCCTCTCCACCTCAATAGAAAAGGATCCCACCTCCATAGGAGCAGAGGAGAAATGAACCATCAGCTAGCATATCCAAACCTGCAACAACCCCACATCTAAGTAGCCACAGGAAAAAGTGGGCAACATCAAGCTATAAATAACCTCTCCCACTAGGCAAAACACGACCTCTATAGGTATTGCTACAACCTCAATAGGAACTGTGAAAGAAGAAGAAAGGAGAAAAATGGGGCCAACCCTCACCATGGCCACAAGAGAATACCCCACCTCAATAGGGGGAGGAACAACCTCCATAGGAGCCTGTTTTAGGCATATTTTTTGCTGATGTTAGTTTGTTGTTTCATCAATTTCATTGAATTTAGCTTAATTTTCTTCACTTAGTGTATTTTCAATATTCAAAATTATAGTTACAACATTTCCTTTTTATTTTATTACATTTCCTTTTATAGAATATGAAAATTGCATAGCTTACTTTTTCATGTTAGCATGTTTTCTTTTTAAGCAGTTAGTGTTCATAGAGTATCACATGACTTGTATGATTCTATTTTCTCTACTCATGAGCATAGTCTGAGAAAGAAAAGTAAAACCTTTGGTAAGCATGTGGGATAACCTCCTAGAATCTATCGGATTTGTAAGAATGTCATAACACAAGAGGATGTGATCATAGAAAATAATAAAAAATCATAATTGTTCTTCTCCCAATACCTCTCCTATTAGTGATGAAGGTATCTTAGTGAAAGAAGATAAAATTATTGAAAGTATTGATTTTCCCCCCTCCTCCTCCCCCTTGGGAAGATATTAGGAAACAAGAAGATGAGATCATTAACACAACTTTACCTACTCTCCATTTATCTCCCAATACATCCGCTACTTGTGAGAATGTTTTAGTGAAAGAGGAAACAATCTTGGATAATCATGAAAAACACATTTGTAAAGAGGACATGTTAGTGGTTGAGAGTTATAGAATTATTTCTCTCCTTCCTAATTTCCCTAACATTTGGAAAGATCTATTTGAACAAGATGATCCAATCATTGGTAAGCATGAAAATAATTATTGTCCTTCCATTGAAACCTCCCCTATTTTTGATGAAGATACTTTAAAAAATATAATCATGGAATGTGATGAACCTCTTGAAAGCTCTCCCACTAGGGTAGATATCATGGCACAAGAGAATGAAACCTTAGAGAAAAATGATGAAATCATGGAAAACCATAACAATCATATTGACCCCTCTCCTAATATCTCTCCTATTTGTGAAGAAGATAATTTTGTCTTAGAAGATACAATTGATGAGAGTTGTGATAGTCCTATTTTACTCTCTTCCCCTAGGAAAATCATTGTCAAACAAGAGAATGTCATCATTGATAAGCAACAAAATCCAACCATTGATCATTCCCTTACTTGCAATGAAGACATTTTAGAAGAACCAAACAATGAATTTCATGAACATTTAGTTTGTTGCTCTCCTAAAAAATATCCTACTAGGGAAGATATCATGATGCAAGAAAATGAGAACATTGACACATTTATTTCAAGCAATAGTGATGTGACTTCCTGAGACGAAGATGATGAAGTGACATTAGACTCCCCTTTGCTAAGATATCATGAAAATAAGGATAAGTGCGTTGAGGTTATGAAAATTAGAGCTCCTTTGAGTCCTCTAATTATTGAACCACCTAAGCCTCAACTTATCATTCATCCAACCATACAACAACCACAAGCTCAAAATAAACCTGTGCTCATCTTAGAACCACCTCAAAAGAAACTCGATGATGATAATGTTTCACAATAACTAAGTTACAATGAAATTTCTCACATATATAACAAAGTGTACACAATCAAGATTGGTCCTAAATACCAATTTTTTTTGCATGCCGAGAAACAAAATGAAAATCTTATTGAAGAGGTTACAAAATTATTAGAAGATGCTTCAAGTTCCTTTGATTTTATACCTAAATCCATGGGTGAGTACAAAATCATAACAAAAGAGTCTACAAAGGGAAACAAAAACACAATAATTCCAATATAAAATTGAAAACAACCCATCTCAACTACTTTAAAAGATCAAGCAAATTACACAACAAAATTTAAGCTGATTATGAACTGTAGACACTTAAAAAGTCCTAATTGATACTATTCATATGATTCTGGTGAACTAACACCATTTCCTCATAAATCACTTTGGACTAACCAATTAATTAAATAATCATCATTATTTAGTTAAATTCATCAATTTTTTTTATTAATCAAACAATTAACTTTATTAGATTAATTCACCTTTCTACTAACTAATGTTCATCATATTTAATTAAATTAAATCATTTCATTAAATAAAAAATCCAATTAAATCAAATAAAATGTCACAATCCCCTAACTCATCCAAGTTAATTATTTTTGAATTAATTAACTCTAAGCTACTTGCTTATCATCATTAACAAAACCTCTAGCTTTTAACTCCACATTGGGTGGGAAAACCCATGGTCAACTTACCCGGTTGCACATGAAATTCTTCTTTTAAGTATGCAATTACCCTATTTATCCTCACAATGGCATATTCCTAGGAATATTCCTCCCAACCACCCCTTCATTCAATTTCCCTCAAACGGTTTTAAATTTCCTCTTACACATCCAAAAATACCTCTTACAATGGAATTTACTCCTTCTTACATGCCATCTTCTCCCCCAAATATTAATTCCTCTTACAAAGGAATTAATCTCTCTTACGGGTATGTGTAGGATCATCATGGAAAAACAGGCCCTTAAGTGGCAATAAAAAGATAGAAAATCAGAGTTAGACAACCTCACGTAAAAAATTGAATAAGTTATCTATATTATTTCAAAAAAATGTATAAATAGAATCTATAGAAAATTAAATGTAGTTTCTAAACTACTAGACCTTTATTTAAAAATAAATAAATCTATTTGGTGAAAATTTGAAATTTCAATGTAGTAGTATTTAAATTTCAGGGTAAAAATAAGAAGTAGATGTATGTCTGAACACCATAAGCATAATAAAATGATGATTATTTTTTATAAGATTTTAGATATAATTAGAGGACTCATGTCTTGATGTGATGCATATTTTTTTATAATTTGTTTCCAAGTAAATAATTAATTATGATTTTTTTATTACAACTTAAAAAATATATAAACGCTCGTCTAACTAACCACCTTAACTTGATCAAAAATTCATGAAATTCAATTTTTTTTTTTTTAGTCCTATAGTATGCAAAGCATAGAATGTGACGCATGTTTCAGATTCAAAAAATGTGATACCATTTGACAGTCATAGATGGTTTTCAATTAGCCTATCAATGAGGACTTTATTTGTAATTATAATAGAAAATGAATAATAATTATTTATTAAATTCAAAGTAAAGCATATTTATGTTGGTGGAAAACTGAGAATCTCCTCTAAAAACCCTTTTCATTTCATCAATTTTGGGCAAAACAAAATTCGTCAGCCACATGGGCCATCATATGGCTTACATATCGCCACTCTTTGGCCCGTCATGATCCTGCACATACCCT
Organism: Sequoiadendron giganteum; assembly: GCA_007115665.2. Classification (NCBI taxonomy): domain Eukaryota; kingdom Viridiplantae; phylum Streptophyta; class Pinopsida; order Cupressales; family Cupressaceae; genus Sequoiadendron; species Sequoiadendron giganteum. The sequence goes on along the minus strand of CM021100.1, from coordinate 227,219,308 downwards.
TACATCCTCACCCACATTCATTTACTTCTTATTACATCCTCATTTATTCCTCTTACATCCTCTTTACTCACACATTCCCAAAAATGTGCTCCATCCTCAACCATTAGCCTTGTGACAAGTGTCACATTCCTATTGGCTCTCATTTTATCCCACATTTACCAATTTCTCTCATTATTCAACCCTCGAGTCCTATAAGTAGAGGTTTTCTCTAGACAATGTGGATCCACAATTTGAAACATTCTTATTATAGTAATTTTCATTCATAGAAATCGCTCAATCACTCCATTTTGTCAATTTTAGTTTGTTTATGTTATTATTTGGCATCAAGTCTCACACTTTGAATCATCTACTTTATTGGATCTTATTAAAGGGATTGGGAAAGGGATTTTTTCCACATCAAATGAGAACCAATCTCCCTATGGGATGGATTTTTAATAGATTTAGTTGATTACATGTTATCATTTGTCTTATTTTATAATTTCATTTCATCTTTTCATCTTTATTTAACTAAGAATCTCATATGGAGTGCTTTTTTTTGGGAAACTCTAACTTGATTAAAATTTGTTTGTTGTCTGTTGGTAGTTAGTTGCACATTAGGCATTCACATTTTGGTACTAGAAGGAGGGATAACCTTTTTATTTTGACAAATTTGGTTTGAAATTAACCTTTTTTTTAGCTACAAGAAGGTGACACCGCCTTTGGTCCATACAATTTTTCCTTTGCATTTAGTGTTGCCTTTGATTGCACGTAGAGCATTGTCTTTGTTTCTAGCATCACCATTATCACATCATGTTGTAGTCACATTTCGATCTTGTGTTTCCTTTGCACGAGTGTCACCTCTATGTGCTCATCTTTTCTAGCTTATTTATGCTTTCTAACTGACTATCGCCTTTGTCTTTGTGTCACCTTTGTTCCTGTAGCATGTCTATTGCAGAGAGCCAGCTTTGTTTTTACCAGAGTGTCACTTTTTCATTTAGCATCTCCTTTGTTGGAACATAGATTTTCTCCTTTGTTCCCTAGCATCACCTTTGCATATTGAAGAGGAAAACCAATTTGAAGAACCAAAAGCATTTTTCAATGCTCTTTATAATAACTTAGAATTTTCTATTCTTCTTTTCATTTTCTATTCTTCTTTTCATTTTCTATTTTAGGACCAAATAGCATTACTTTGGGCTTAAAATTATCCATGTACTTAATCTTTTCAAGTTGGAATAAAATTTAACATTAGAAATTCAGTAGACATTGTAATATGGTTTAGAATTGAATGAGGAAAATTCACACTTGGTTTTTGGTGCTTAAAACAAAATCACCTTTACTTTGGGGATTAAAAAGAACTTGTGCATTCTTTGGTTTTTGGTTTTCCAATTCTTGTCATTTGAATGCATATATACTTCTCTCGCGTCACATGGAAATCTTGAGAATCAAATGCATTCCTTTGACATTTGTTGTCTAATCACCCACATAGTTCAATTTGGATATAAAAATGAACTCCATGCTAGTGTGAAGAAAAGGCATTGTGTGTGTTCTCTCCTTGTGCTTCATGCGATCTAGGCGGTCGAACAACAAATGTACTTCCTTGCATTTTTTTATCTTTATATGGCCTAGCTCCTCACTTCAAAAGGAGGGAATGACCCAAGCAGTAAAAAGCTAAAGCTAAGCTCTTTCAATCACTATATAAAAATATGTTGTGATGATATTCATTACCAATAGGTGTGGATGTTCTATACCGACAAGTGTCACCCTTAGTATCTATGTGATACATCAAAATATCTTCTTAGGAAGAGACTAAGAGGCCTCTTAATTGACCATAATCTTGAGCTAATATTCCCCCGTGTATGGCCACCTTGAATGGAATCCCTTATTATGAACCAGGTTTTAAGTGACCAAAAAACCTTTATGCTTATTGGTGCAAGAATGGTTATTCTGAAGCTACCCCACATTTGTACTATTCAAAGTTGCAATAGGGAAATCCTTATGATCTCTAGATCTTCAGGATTTTGAGATTTATTGGTCTCGAGAAGTGTGTACCATGAAGAGGAGCCAATGTCACCAAATCTCTAGTTGTTCACTTTGTCTTAGTGTTTCAAAAATTCCAAGTGGGGAATCAACTAGTAGTATCTTTACAGCCTAGGATTGTGCATTTTGCAAGTCATTGGAACACATTTCTTCGATCTGAAACATTGGAAACAAACATTTAACAAATTGTCAAAAATTTCAAACCCTTTGGAAAGAGCGAATATCTTTGAAGGGTCCAATTATTACTGTTTGTCCCTAGGGATTTTATCCTTAGAGGAGGCTAAATTTTTGGGCTCATATCTCAATTTTATCTTTTCAAAGTCAACCTATAGAAACTATGGCCTTGAATATTTTCTTTTTAAATAAGGGACCTTATGGAATGAAAAGGAAGTAATACATAAAAATTTAGTTTGAAATTTAAACAAGATGATTTGATGTGGTAAAAATAATCCATTTAATCAAGATAAAAAGATAATTGAATCCCATATGTATGTGTGTGTCTTCATGATTTCGTGCAAATTCAAAATTCAAAAGAAAAATTCTTTATGTCATCACTTCAAAGTTAGGTGTCATACTCAAAAATCTATAAGGAGATACATTAGAAAGTGTAACTTAAGACAATACTATAAGATAAGCTAGAAGATAACAAGGTTTTAGATTTATTCCACTCAACAATCAAGATATGTATGCTTAGTATGAACCCCTCATTTAATTCAAACAATGGTATTTTGGATTTGAAGACTTTATAAGGAATAGAATGTTCTTCAACACCTTGGTCTTGTCAAAAAATTCTTTCTAGGTTGATCTAGGATCAAAACCAACACTTCCATTTATCACAACATTTACCCAAACCCATCTCACAAACAACTTTTAGATCTTTGGAAAAATCATCTATGCTATAATTTTGGTAAATCCTTACATCAAAATCGAAAACATATTGTTTAGTTAGGTATGTGAGACTGAATCCTTTCTCACAGACTTGGTTAAACTAGTACCCCTCTAGACAAGTTCATCGAAATATTGCATCTAACATCTTGGGATCTACAAGTTCATCATCAAAATGAAACCAATCAAAATAAAAAATCCTAAAGTCTATTAGTCATTAAACCGTAGATAAAATAGGGAAGGGTATGACTTCCTATTCTATCTAGGTCATTCAATTATGTCATAAGAACCATAATTGGATTGACTATCAACCTCACAAGGTGATTCAATTCTCAATTAGGAGGACCTAGGAAGGGGGTTCTTTTTAGATCTTAAGGTGTTCAACACCAAGAAAATGATTGGAAAAGAAAAATGAACACTTAACCTACAAAACCTAGTTATGCAAGCTAACTGAGAGATGAAAATAATAAAAATATGGAACACCAAGTTAGGGTATGTTTGCCAGGGAAGTCTGGGGATGTTGTGAGGATTCTGGAAATGCAAAGAAGTTGTCAAAATGTGCCTTGGAGGACTAAGACGCCCAAGATGGCGTATTAGTCCCACTGCTATTTTTTGGGGAAAATATAGAATCTTTAGATGTTGAAACCGAATCTGAAAGAATCTCTTAAAGATATGCTTAGGATGACTAAGACATGCAAGGTGGCATATTAATCTTGCTCTAAATTTTAGAAAATTTTAAATGTTGTCCTGAGCTCCAAGTTCTGCACTTTCTTTCTTTCAAATATTAGGTTCTTAAACTTTTGGATCTGGCATGTAAGTGAGTTTCCATGAAGATGGCAACTTTAAAACGCAACTTTGAAAATTTTACAACTTTGCATTCAAAGTGATCTTCAAGTCTTCAACCTAGATCTACAAACACAAATATGCAAGAGGGGGAAAAATTATTGATTGTTAGTGAATGGGGGTTTGCCTTGGTCAAACCCCTTTATTGGTAATTAAACCTTGAAATGAAATAATGAAATTAAGGGAAATGGAGAATGAAAAAAATGCAATTCTACAACTCACCAAACCCTTGTAAAGTCTGCAAACTTGTGTGAAATGGTTGCAATGGATATGGATCTTGAAATTCTTGATAGATATTGAATTGCTTGCTTGAATCAAAGCCCTACATCACAAATTTTAGCACAACAACACACATGATGCAAGAATATCTTTGATATGATTCTTGAATATTGATGATTTTCTCTTGAATGCTTGTCATCTCATAAATTTTCCATAGGAATCAATACTCAAGTTGCTAGGATGAAAATGAATGAATGAACCTTGTATCTATACTTATCTATGCTTAATATCCTAAAATTATATCACACCAAGTTGACATATGAATTCATTAAGTGAAGGAGGCTAAATCCCACAAAATTTTGAATTTAAATCCATAAAATAACTTGAGGACTAAGATGCCCTAGGTGGCATCTTAGTCGCAAGTGATGAAACTTGGGGCATAGACACCAAAAAGGGGCCAAATTAAGATACCTCAAAATCAGGGTCCTGAAACCTTGGGGGGAGAAAGACGCCCTAAGTGGCATTTTTGTCCCAACCAAAAATTAGGGACACACAGATCAAAATCATTGGAATATCATTTATGCATTGAAGAATGTCAGGATTAGCTAGAAAAAGATGCCATTCATAGGGCTTTTGGACACAAAATAGGACCAATTAAGCCATAAAGAAGGATAAATAAAGCAAGACGGGCCCAAACAAGTGTGAAAATGTAAGGGTATACATTTTACTACACTAAATTTAGGCCCCACTTTAGTGAGAGGATGAAATTGCTTCAAACTCACACTAAAGTAGCCAACCACACAATCAAGAGGGGTTCAAATGTACAAATGCTACTAAGATAGGATGACAATGATCAAGCCCCCAGGATCAAGATCCTATGGCAGACCAACATAGGAACAAAGGAAAATGCTTCTAGATGATATACGAAGCAAAAATCAGATCGCAAACATACACCATCAAAGACAAGAGGAAGGAAAAATGAAAAGAATTAAAACTAATCAAGATTTGATTGGTCATCCAACACAGTGGACTAGGTCTATCCTTGAAGAGGTTTTTCAAGTGGAACATTTTGTCCACTATTCAAATAAAACACGTGCTCATGAGGCTAGTGGGAGCTAGGTGAGCCCCAAGAAGGACCATATCAAAGCCATACCTCCATGACTTTAATAAGGTAGAAAAATGCATGCTCACAAGGGCTAGTGAAGCTAGTTATTCACTAGGTGAGCCCTATGGGACCATATCGAATCCATACCTCCATGAATTTAATAAGGTACAAAAATGCATGCTAACAAGGGCTAGTGAAGCTAGTTGTTCACTCGGTGAGCCCCAGGGGACCATATCAAAGCCATACCTCCATGAATTTAATAATGTAGAAAAGAGAAAATGCAACACAACAAGAAAGAGAGAGATGTTCAAAGGTATTTTTCTTAGTTCATGTGAGATCTTATTCTTAGGGAACATCGTGCTTAACATATCCAAGAGAGGATAGATACAATGTCTCATCATATGGAACATCATACCTAATGCTTTCAAGAGAGGACAAGTGCAAAATGTCTTATCTTGTTTCCAAGAGAGGAAAAGTGCACGGTATCATTGTGGGGAACATTGTATCTAATTTTTCCAAGAGAGGACCAGTAAATATCATGCTCTTGGAGGGAGTCAAACCCAAAGACACCACCAAGAGGAAAAGCACATCACATAAAGAAATAAAATCACATCAAGGAACATGAAAAGAGAATGCAAATGAAACCATGCTTAAATGATTCCAATGTATGCCCACACTTTAAATAAATTGCTAACACCATACTTTGAGAAATTACTTAAAAGTAGCCTATTACAAATTTTCACTACAACTCAATTGGTAGAGCTCATTAGTTTGTTTCATTTTAAAGTGAAAGTTTAGTTAATTTATGCATGTTCCTAAATTGTTGTTTGAATCGGACATATAAAGTTTTACTTATGCATTTATTTAAGTGAATAATAATTTCATAGTTACTCAGTGCTTTGCAACATATATGAAGTATAAAGAAGAATACATAAATGATTAAAGAAAAATCACTACTTTCATTTATTTCACAATGTTGTTCACATTTCAATATTTCATATGTTTTGCAAATACAAATGATTGTATAAGATTGCAATAAAATACATTTATTTTGAGAATGAAAATGAAAAGAAGAATTGAAGGATCCACACAAACTGTGGCGATAGCCAAAAAATTTATTAAAAGGAATGAGATATACAACTGAAGATAAGGAAAGAAGTAGATAATGTAAATAATATCGATCATTGCCTTTTTGTGCCTTCATTTGGTTGTTTTTTGCTACCCCACCCTTGCCACCACTTTAGAGTAAACCTGCATCATATAAAAGGGATCATTAGAGCTTTGAATATGGACTACGCTATGCGCTCTACTAGCACAGATATAATTCATTGTTTTCCATGCATGAAATCAACTAAAAATGAAGAGAATAATAATGAGAGCCTAAAAATAAAATGTCAACATCATGGAAAATTTTAATCTTCATTGTTTTATCTAATATTGTTTGTTTCTTGTGCAGGTACAGGAAAAGTTATGTAGCTAATCATTTCATAAAGACATAAACACATGTGGAGTAAAATGGGCTCCCACAAGGGTAGAGCTCGACATGTATCCCCTTAAACATAAAAATGGGGTTGGGTAAAGAAATACAATCACCATGCTCATATGAACCAGTTAGGAAGTAATGAAAAATCATTTTTCAACTATCAAGAGCTTTAAGCCAATTGGTCACTCATAACAGTCAAATCTGAGAGCAATGAAGTGAAAGTTATGAGTTAATAATGAGCTCAATTAGAATACAAAACATAATGAATTCATTAATCTACATATTGAAGAGTATAAAATACTGTCAAAAGGAGTGCATTTTTGTTGCCATATGATATTTTTTTCATATTTATTTATCTGTTTCAAGATGTTCTTTTCTGGTACAACAAGTGTTTCATGTTCATAAATGGTGATAGTGAACAATCATACATAATGCCTCATAAATAGAAAATTAATAAGTAATAGAAGAAAATGGAGGAGATTCAAGTTCTCATTACCAGAGAAGCCAAACCCGATTATGATCAAGAACAAACTGTGAACACATGGACATAGAGAAAGATACATTGCTTTATTTCATGAAAATTTTGAGCTAACAATGCATATTTTCTGAAAATATTCAAGTATATGAGAAGATTGATAAGAAGTATCAAAGTAACCTAAAGGAATAACATAATGTCTAGATGCAGATGTTACATGAAATGAAGTGAATGCATCAATTCGAAAAAATGTATTTGAAAGAAAACAAGTACATGGAACAGCCATACAGAAGTTGTCATTGCCAAAGTCCTTTAATAATTGTTGGTGATATGGTGTTTTAACAATATGATTTTTGTGACATTTATGCCAAGTGTTGCATTCCGAACTGATTGGATAGAGATGTCAAAGAAGATTTATCCATAGTTGTGAGCAAAGTAAAGATTCATCATATGCCATCAGTAGTCAATGAGTATACAAGTGTGTGGAATGAAAGGAAAATCTTGCAAATTATCTATCAGAGTATTATACATTTTGACTTGGATGTTATCTTCATGCCATTTGAGTGTTGCTACAGGAAGTGTAAGATAAAACAAGTAGTATTTTCCTGGTTTTTACTATATTAAAGGAGATAATGAAAGTCGAATATGTCTATGGTTGCAGCCCATATGGTTTATACCCTATTCTTCCTATCAAAAATAATATTCATTTTGGTTTCAAAGGTATGAATATTCCATTTTCTGCACTTTGTTTAAGCTCAAATGAAGATATTATTTCAAATCTTAAGGTTTCAAGTGGATTTTCAGAATACCCATTTTGGGGTTTCAACTCAAGATACAAAATACAATCAAAATAGACTATTGCGATCTTGTAAATCTCTTCAAAACAAGCGAAATAATGAATATTGGCCGAGACCATGGAGATATGGAAATCCATAAAATAAAGTTATCTTTTAATCTAAATTATTTCATTTAATAAGAATATGTGTCCATTTACAATCATGGGTCAAGCCCAAGCAAATGTGGATGTAGAAAGGGAGAGATGCACAAGTAAGCTCATGGCCTATACAATGGCTTGTACTTTTTTTTGCAAAGGAAATTTTTTTATGAGGTTTATTTAAGTAAGATATACAACAAAAATAGAAATAGAAATGGAGCTTACCATCATACACCTATAGAAGAGAAAGCAATCCCATTGCTGAGCTCTAAAAGAGCTTCTACAAATTCCATGGTTGAGCTCTTATGGTAGCCAAAATGGAGGTATAGCAAAAAGAAAAGACAAAGATTCAGAAAATGCATGGGTAGTCACAGTCTTAAGGCCAACATTTGTCTTCAAAATGAAGGAAAGAAGCCACGAAATGGCTTAAAATCAAATTACCTCTGCTTGCTAATGGAGATTCAACCGATAGAGAGGTCGAAGGCCAAATTTCTCACTTTTTTCTTGAAAAACTATAGTCTTGAAAGTCAGTAGCCTTTGCAGAGAGCAATTTCCTCAAAGCACAAAGTGAAGAATGCAAAAATTAGGGTGAAACTCATGTTTTTTCATTAGGGTTTCATTGCCCTGATTCGACTTGGGTATTTTTAAATTTTCTTTTAAAATATTGGACTCCAAGCTAATGCCATTTTGATAAGTCTTTCTAGGTCTGGGTTGACCCATTTAGGTTTCAATGTGTTATTATTTGTCTAAGCCTTAGGACAGGCTTTTGATATAATATTTCAAAGTCTAAAATACCTTGTGGTATTTTATTGCCTATGCCTTAGTGAAAATAAAGCATTCATATGATGCTTAGCTATTTGTTTGATTTTATAGAAATCAATTGAGAGATCAATAGTAGATACCCATCCTTATATCTTTTACGATTTTTTAAAAGAAAAATCAAATTAAAATAAGCATGAGATTTGTTAATTTTTTGCAAAGATTTCTAAATTCTTAATTGCAAAAAATAGGGAAAACTGAGAGGATAAAACTACAAATATTTTTGAAAGAAAATATTGTACAATGTTTTATAAATTGCTTTATTCTTTTGCTATTTTTAGCAGTGTTGTGAAAGTGGAGCTGTTGACTTTTTCCTTCGCTATATTTGAGAAATAGGGGATAAAGATAAGGTTTTTTTTTCCTTTAAAGTAGATTGAGCCTATTTTTAGAATCCTTTTGGATGGACATGCAAAAAGTGTGAGGTTTCCACTTTTATTATTCAGTATGATGCAGTTTTGGATGCTTTTTTCTGGGCTTCTCTCTTGAGCTCGGATAATGGTTTGGGAGATATATTTTGGAGAAAAACTTAGAGTTTTTCTTAGTTCAATTTTTCTTCTTCCTCCTCTCTGGTTCATGCAGAGAGTCTTGTAAGGAATTTTTGTACTAAGATTTGAGGAAAATCACTCTTTCAGTTTTAGTAAAGTAGCAGGTTTCTTCTTCTCATTTATTGTCTCATTTAATAATAAGTAATTTCATTTCTTTGTGATTCGATTCAAATCCTTTTATGTCTTTTTATTATGAATTTGTGTTTAGAGTTGCATAGTTTCAGGTTGTGTGTTGTATTTAGTTATAGATATTCATACAAATTATTGATGAAAGTATGTGCCAATGAGATTGTGAGAGCTATTATGACAAAGAAATTCTTATGATTGGTGGTGTCTGAATCTCATAAATTTATGATAAATCATTCGTTAGATTTAAGTTATCTTTTCAGTTAACTTTCTTCTCTTTAAGTCAAAATAATTTAGATTAAGGATTATCATTTGGAGATCCAACTCATTCTGAAGATTCCTTCTTCACATAGATCACCCATATCTCAGGAAGGTTTCCATGCGTCAAAAAATAACTAAGTCTTATGCAACCTTATCATAGGGTGCATATCTGATTGATAATAGTTTTGGCACATGCTGTGGGAATTTAAAAGTCGATTTCAGAGAAGGTTTTAATATTTTTAATTGTTGTTCAGTGTATGCATCAAGTTTATTCAACCTTTTGGAGGTCTTTTACATATACTTGGCGAATCCATATTTTATTTTGCATGCAGACTCAGTGTAGTCGGGGTATGAGAAAAATATAGACTAGATCAAGTTTTGTGTCATTTGAGTACCTGCAACTATCTCCACCTCAAAGAAGGGGTAGGACAGCAAGAAGATTGTTTGACATACCAAGGAGGTCAAAATCAACACCTCCAATTCTCAGCTCTATAGTCCTATCACCATGAAATCTTGGTCATGAAACACAAGTACCACCAATGGCAAGACACCATGCTTTTGCACCTTTTAACAGGGGCAACCCATTAGATATTGCACATTATCATGATATTCTAGTTGCATCTTTCAGGAGTCTATCATACTTTACCAGAGAAGATCAAACTGTTCTCATTGAACACATTCAAGATGTAGCCACTTTATGCTTAGTTCACAGTAGCAATCAGGGGAACGTAGAATTAAGGCTCTTGGCTACTTCGCTAAAAGGGAAAGATTTGCAATGGTTCAAAGGTCTCACGATGAACTCAATTGTGACATGGGATGCATTAGGTGATGGCTTGTACCAACATTTTATTGATAAATCAAATCATTTTCCCTTATTAGAACAACTAGGCACGATCAAGAGAGCTTCGCATGAGCACATGGCCAATTTCAACTACTGATTCCAAAGGACCTAGGACAAAATTCCTTTAACGGTAAAACCTTTACCAGATCATGCTTTTTTGTTTTTATTAAAATCTTTGAATATCAAGATTCCAGTAATGATCCAATCAATGGGAGGTCACACACTCCCTAATGCTTTTGACATCGCTATGAGAGCAGAAAATTGTCTTATTCAAGCTGGGAAAATTGACCCTAGCACTCCTATGCATTTATTTTGTGAAATCCAATTGCCTATGCTTGTACCTTAACCACCCCTAGCTACTGTTCCCCTTATTCCAATAATAGGCTATTAGGTTGCAACTCAAGAAATCTTTGTTCCAGCCCAATCCTAGGAATTCCACAAGATCAAAAACATACTAAAGACTTTTGGAAAGGATCTAATGATCATTAAGAAGCAAGTTGGCCAAGAACATAAGCCCTATCAAGCCCTGTATCAACATAATCAGCCTAATAGGCCACCTTTTTAGAATAACTATCAAGGCCAAAGAAAGAACTTTAACCCTAGACCCTTCCATCCCTATAATCCAAACGCTACCAGTTCATCAAAATAACCGGTACCACATAACAACATTGCCAAAGATTGTGATTGGTGCTATTTGTGCAATTAGTCCCATAACTAGTCATTGTGTGTGAATGGCATGAGAAATTAGGCCTTAATGGTTCAGAAAAACTATGTTGATTCAGAGACTATTCCAAGTCAGAATCAAGAGCAACAAGAGAGTTTTGAAGTTTCTTTGCCAAACTGATAGAGTTCTGAGTTTTATGGCATGAATGGTCAAGATCAGAAAAATTGCCCTATTTCAGCCAATACCAGATCGAAAAAGGGGGCTATGGATTTGGGGAAACAACCTAGAAACATACAACAACAATATACTATGGAAAAATTGCTTGTTTCTTCATTCCTTTTTTATTCTACAATTTCTTCTACAACACAACCTAAAGTATAGACTCTACAAAGAGGCCAATAAGTACCTAGGAAGGAGCAATCCAAGAATCAATCAAAAACTTTGCAGAAAGGAAATGACACTGTTGTTACAAGGGGGCAGTAAAAGGTAAGCCCCATTTCTTTCAATGTTTTTGAGCATCTTAAAAGGCCACTGCCAGCATGTTATTTTTAGATTCATTGCATATTCTGGGTCAAAAGAGCTTGCTGCAGGATGCCTTGACTGAGGTTTTTGATTCTAACAATGATATTCAAGGGAATGCTAAAGTTGTATTTGCAAATAGCCTAGAGGTTAAGAATGAACAAAAACACAAGGAGGTAAAGCCTCCTCCATTTTATTTGAGTTTGATTATTGGTGACAAAAGAGTACATAACTGTATGGTTGATTCTGGTGTGAGTAGCTCAACTATTCCTAAGAGCTTAGCTGATAAACTAGGTTGTGTTTATGAGCCAAATTCCTAAAGAGGGGTCATCTAGTTGGATGGCTCTTTTTTTAAAACTACTCGTGTGATTAATAGTTTAGCCCTTACTTTGCATGCATCCCCTAATTTTGCAATTCCTCAAGATATACATTTTATTGACCTACCACCCCATTTTTCCATTTTCCTTTCAAGAGATTTTACAATAAAACTGAGCAGATTATTGTCTTCTAATTGGCTTCATTTTTCTTTAGAAAAAGATATGGAATGAAAGTAACCATAAAGTTTGAGCCTCTAGCCAAAGACCATATTGAGGCATATATTCTGAGTCCTATAAATGCTAACCTCTACGTCACCCCTGGATTGGAGAAGAAAGCCATGACCTTAGATCAAAACACCCCTATAGAGAATGTGAATCTAGATGAGTGGGAAGTCAAAGATCATGAGCTTGATCCTTTCCAGCACACCCATGAGATAGGATTAGGAGTTTATATGATTCATGAACCTGATGTTGTTATCCCCAATCTGATCAAAGAGGAAGAGCAACCTATAGAGAAGGAAGATAAGCTTTGAAAACTTTACTTTGATGGCTCGAGGAGCAGTGTGGATGCTGGTGGTGGAGCCATGCTAGTTTCACTAGATGGAAACAATTATTATTCAACTTTCAGGTTTGCATTCAGCTGTACAAATAATATAGCTGAATATGAAGCACTAGTGCAAGGCCTAAAATGGGCCTAAAAGAGAGGTATTAAATGTTTACTAGTTTATGGTGATTGAAAATTAATAGTGAATCTAGTAAGGAATTTGAATGTTGTAAAGAATGACTCACTTAAAAAGTGTAAACATCGAGTATGATATTTGATAGAAATTTGTGATGATTTAAATATTCTTTATGTTCCTAGAAATGAAAATAAGCATGCAGATAGGCTCACTGCCATAGGAGCCCAATTTGATATTCTAAATGAGATTCACAAGGTAGAGGCATGATAGTATGTGAAAATTATAGTCAGACCTTGTGTACCTGACAATAATGTGAGTTGGTAGGTTTTTGACAACAATGAGAAAATTTTGAGCTTCTTAATTGCTAAAGATGAGTTTGTAGATGGAAACCAATAAAACTGGTAGCAACAGTTTGATAGCCAGATTATGCAATTAAAGACAAAAAATCTGCCAAAAGGATTGCTAACCTTAGAAATTGTTTTCAACTTAGATGATCAAGTGCAAAAACATAAGTGTAGCATGACTGTCAAGGAAGAACACTATGAGGCAATCAAGATTTTAAAGGGTAAAATTCTCAAGTTGGGAAAGGTATGTACAAAGGAAGAGAAAAATGCTTTCATTTCATTATGTCAAGAAATTAGTGATGTTTTTAACTGGGAATACAAGGACTTGAGGGGTTTTGACCCAGAGTTAGCAAAACATACTATCAAATTAGAGCCTAATGCAAAGCCAGTAAGGAAAAACTAGAGGCCCCTTAATCCCAAGTTAGAGCACCTTATGAAGGCTGAAATGAATAAGTTAGTTGAGAGTGACATTGTTTTTCCTATTAAGCATATGTCTTAGGTATCTAACTTAGTTTCGGTTAGAAAGAAAAGCAAGGAAATTAGATTGTGTGTTGATTTTCGAGATTTGAATAAAGCTTTCTTGAAAGATCATTATCCACTTCCTTCCATGGAATAAAGTTTTCAAGTGGTTTCTAGTTTTGATAGATTTTCTTTGTTGGATGGCTACTCGGGTTACAACCAGATTGTGGTAAAGAAAGAAGACTAGTTCAAGACAACATTTACAAGAAAATGGGGCACCATAGCCTACAAGAAGATTCCTTTCAGCTTATCCAACGCTGAAGCAAAATTTCAATGAGCGATGGACATGGCTTTCTACGACCTCATGAATAAACTTTTTTTGGTATATTTAGATGGTATTACTATTTTTTCTAGAAATGCTAATGAACATCTTGAGCATTTAAAACAATTTTTCCAAAGATGTAGAGAATTTGGAGTATCTCTCAATCCAAAGAAGTGTATATTTTTTGTGTACGAAGGTAAACATCTTGGACATATTGTCTCAAGGCAAGGTATTTCTGTAGACCCTGAGAGAGTCTTCACTATTCTTGAGTTACCATAACAGCCCACAAGAAAGGATTACAGAGCTTTCTTGGAAGAATTAATTTTGTAAGGAGGTTCATACCCAATATTGTAGCTTTGTTGCAACCTCTCACTGCTACTCTTTAAAATAATATGCCTTTCAGTTGGACCAGAGAAGGTAAGAAGAGATTTGAGAAGATAAAGGAAGCCCTTGTAGCTGCCCCTACCCTCATTAATCCAAATTATGATAGAGATTTCATTCTTTATAATTTTGGAGGGGTTGATACTATTTCAGCTATGTTGTGCCAGCAGAATGATGAAGGCTTGGAGCAACCTATGGCATTCTTCAGCTAGGTATTACATGATTATGAGGTGAAGTATTCTTTCATTGAGAAACATGGTTTTTTTGTTCTAAGAAGCCTCAAAAAGTTCAGGAATATGTTATCCAATAACAAAATCTAGTTATTACTTTCTCATTCAACTATCAAGGATTTCTTACTTAACCGAGATATTAATCATAAATGTGTTGGTGTATGACACTAAAATAACTAGCTTGTCATAGGAAAGGGTTTGTGTGAATAGATTGCAGAAAATACAAAGGGAAGCAACTTAAAATAAGTTGAAGATGTTGATATAGTATTAAATAATGATGATACAATTATTGTTTCAGTTCTTGTTGCTACTTGGGTGTAGAAAATGATACATTATTTGCATATTGGTGAGCGTCTCGAAGGTTTGGATAGTGTGAAAAGAAGGTACTAGATAGATTACAAGCCATTACTTATGCAATTATTGATGGTAATCTTTATAGGAGAGATTTTTAAGGTGTTTTATCAAGGTGTATTGAGCCTGATCAAGTCGACAAGTTTTTAGGATAATTTCATGATGGGTCATTAGGAGGCAACTTTGTAGCAAGAACAAAAACTATGAAGATCATGAGAGCTTGTTATTATTGGCCAGGTCTATTTAAAGATGGAATTACTTGGGTCTAAAGATGCGAGAAGTGTGCTTTATTTTCTTGAAATTGAGGCTTCCAACCCTGCCTCTACATCCCATTCAACTAGAGCAACCATTTTGCAAGTAGGGTTTAGCCTTCATTAGAACAATCAACCCACCTTGAAGTGTGGGTTATAAGTGGATTCTTATTGCAATGGATTACTTCACTAAGTGGACCAAATTTGTTTCTTTAAAAGAAGAAAATGAGATTTTTGTGCTTAATTTTTATCAAGACTTAGTGTCGAGATTCGATATCCTAGATTCAATAATATCTAACAATGGTTTAGCATTTATCGGTTTGAAGATTTGTGAATGTTCAGTTAGGAATAATATTTTTTTGAACATGTCTTCTAACTATTATCTATGGGGTAATGGGTAGGCAAAATCTACAATCAAGACCTTGATCCAGATAATCAACATAAATGGCATGAAAAGCTTAAGTTAGCCCATTGGGCTAGCAAGGTGACTCCTAAAAGAGCTACTAGTTTTTCTCCCTATGTGCTTTCCTATGGAAAATAATCTAATTTACTTGTTTCTATTGAGTTACCAACCTTTAGTTTTGTTAAGGAATTAGAATTGTTGAATGAATAGGTTGTTGAGGTAAGATTTGCATAGTTGATGGATCTCGAAGAGATTAGGAAAGAAGCATTAAGGTAGCTTGAAATGCATCAAGCTCAGATGAAAAGTTTTTTTGACAAAAGGGCAAGGCCACGAGATTTCATCATTGGTGATTTATTTTTTAAATTGAATGAATATAAAAAAAACCTAGACAACATTCCAAATTCGATGTAATTTGGGATAGGCCTTATGTGATTACATAGTGCAAGGAACATAATGTATTCCAATTTTCTAAGTTCATTGGAGAGGTGTTGTCTATCCCAGTTAATGGGATCGACCTCAAGTATTGCCTCTAATATAAGTATTATTATTGTAAATAGTTGATTATTTGTTGCTAATAAGTGCTTCGCACACATTTCATTTCAGTTTTTTTCTTTCCCTAAGCATTGTTGTGCATGTTTGGTTGGCCATTAGGGCCTATTAGTTTTATTTCAGTGTTGTTCATTTTTGTTTTTTTGTTATTTGGACTATTACTTTTTGAGTTTCTGAGTTTGATTAAGGGGAAGATTTGACTCCACACCCAATGGTTTATTGAATGCAACTAATCTAATGCTTAGTACACAAGCATTTAGCGGAAATCACCAAAATGTTACCAATTTTCACTATAGCTCAAATGGTAGAGTTGATTAGTTTGTTTCATTTTAAAGTGAATGTTCAGTTAATTTTTGCATGTGCCTAAATTATTGTTTGCATCGAATTTATCAAGTTTCCATTATGCATTTGTTTAAGTGAATAATAATTTCAGAGTTACTGAATGCTTTGCAACATAAATGAAGTATAAAACATAATACATAAATCATTAAAGAAAAATCATTTCTTTCATTTATTTCACAATGTTGTTCCCATTTTAGTATTTCATTTTTTTTGTAAATACAAATGATTGTACAAGATTACAATAAATTACATTTCTTTTTAAAATGAAAATGAAAAGAAGAATTGAAGGTTCCACATAAGCCATGGAGATAGCCAAAACATTTATTACAAGGAATGAAATATACAACTGAAGATAAGGAAAGAAGTAGATAACATACAAGGAATATCCATCATCGCCTGTTTGCATCTTCAGTTCGTTGTTTGTTGCTGCCCCATACTTTCCACCACTTTGGAGTGAACATGCATCATATAAAAGGGACCGTTAGAGCTCGAGATATGGACTACACTATGTGCTCTACCAGCAGAGATATAATTCATTGTTTGCAATGCATGGAATCAACTAAAAATGAGGAGCATAATAATGAGAGCCTTCAAATGAAATGTCAACATCATGGAACCTTTTAATCCTCATTATTTTATGCTAATATTGTTTGTATCTTGTGTAGGTATAGGAAAACTTATCTAGTTGATTATTTCATGAAGACATAACAACATGTCCAGTAAAATGGCCTCCCACAAGGGTAAAGCTTGGCATGCTTCCCCTTAAACATACAAATGGGGTTGGGTAAAGAAATACAATCATTAGGCTCATATGAACCAGTAAGGAATTAATGAAAACACATTTTTCAACTATCAAGAGCATTAAGCCCATTGGCCACTCATAACAGTCAAATATGAGAGCAATGGAGTGAAAATTAAGAGTGAACAATGAGCTCAATTAGAATACATAATTAAATTAATTCATCAGTTAAAATATTGAAGAGCATAAAATACTGTCAAAAGGAGTGCATTTTTGCTGCCATATGATGTTTTGTTCATATTTATTCATGTTGTTTCAAGATGTTCTTTTCTGGTGCAGCAAGTGTTTAATGTTCATAAATGGTGATAGAGAATAGGAATACATAATGCCTCATCAACAAAACATTAATAAATAATAGAATCTTATGGAGGAGCTTCAAGTTCTCATTACTAGAGAAGCCAAACCTGATTATGATTAGGAACAAGTTGTGAACACATGGACATAGAGAAAGATACCTTGCTTTATTTCATGAAAATTTTGAGCTCAAAATGCATATTTTCTTAAAAACATTCAAGTATATGAGATAAGTTCAATAACAAGCATCAAATTAACCTACACGAATATCATAATTCCCAGATGGAGATGTCACATAAAATGAGGTGAATGCATCAATTAAAAAAAATGTATTTGAAAGAAAACAAGTACATGGAGAAGCCATACATAAGTTGTCATTGCAAAATTATTTTAATAATTATTGGTGATATGGTGTTTTAACAATAGGATATTTGTGAAATGTATGAAAAGTGTTGCATTCTAAACTGACTTGATAGGGATGTCAAAGAAGATTTATCCATAGTTGTGAGCAAAGTAAAGAGTCATCACATGCCATTAGTAGTCAATGAGTATACATGTGTGTGGAATGAAAGGAAAATATTGAAAATTAACTATTAGAGCATTATACATTCTGGCTTGGTTGCTATCTTCATTCCATTTGAGTGTTGCTACACGAAGTGAAAGATAAAACAAGTAGTATTGTCTTGTTCTTACTATAGTAAAGGAGATAATGAAAGTCAAATATGCCTATGATTGTAGCCCATAAGGTTTATACCCTATTCTTCCTGTCAAAAATAATATTCATTTTGGGTTCAAAGGTATGAATATGCCATTTTTTGCACTTTGTTTAAGCTCAAATGAAGATATTATTTCAACTCTTAAGGTTTCAAGTGGAGGAGTTTCTGAATACCCATTTTGGGTTTTCAACTCAAGATACAAAATACTATCAGAATACAATGTTGTGAGCTTTAAAATCTCTTCAAAATAGGAGAAATAATGAATATTGGTCATGGCCATGGAGATAAGGAAACCCATAAAATAAAGTTATCTTTTAATCTAAATGCTTTCATTTAAGAAGAAGATGTGTGCATTTACAATCATGGGTCGAGCCTAAGGAAATGTAGATGCATCAAGGAAGAGATGCACAAGTAAGCTCGCAACCTATATAATGGCCTAGATTTTTTTTTGCAAAGGAAAAGCTTTTATGAGCTTTATTCAAGTAAAATATACAAGCAAAATACAAATAGAAATGGAACTTACCATCATACACCTATACAAGAGAAAGAAAACCCGCAACTGAGATCTCACATAACTTCTACAAATTCCATGGTCAAGTTCTTATGGAGGCCAAAATGGATGTATAGTGATAGGAAAATATAGAGATTCATAAAATGCATGAAAATGCATGTATAGCCATGGCCTTAAGGCCAATATTTGTCTTCAAAATGAAGGAAAGAAGCCACGAAATGGCTTAAAATCAACTTACCTTTGCTTGCTGATGGAGATTCAACCCACAAAGAAGTTGATGGCCAAATTCCTCACACCTTTCTTGGAAAACCCTAGTCTTCAAAGTCAGTGGCTCTTGTAGAGAATAATTTTCTCAAAGCACAAAGTGAAGAATGCAAAAATTAGGGTGAAATTCATGTTTTGTCATCAGGTTTTCATTGCCTTAATTTGACTTGGATCATTTTGAATTTTTTTTTTAAATATTACACTCCAAGCTAATGCCATGGTGATAAGTCTTTCTAGGTTTGGGTCAGCCCATATGTGTTATCATTTTTCTCAGCCTTAAGGTAGGCTTTTGATATAATATTTCAAAGTCTAAAATACCTTGTGGTATTTTATTGCCTATGGCTTAGTGAAAATAAATCATTCATATGATGCTTAGGTATTGGTTTGATTTTATAGAAATCAATTGAGAGATCAATAATAGATACCCATCCTTATATATTTTCTAATTTTTTGAAAGAAAAATCAAATTGTAATAAGCATGAGATTTTTTAATTTTTTTTAAAGATTTCTAAAATATTATATTCAAAAAATAGGGAAAATTGAGAGGATAAAACTAAAAATATTTTGTAAAGAAAAGATGAGGCAATGTTTTATAAATTGCTTTAATCTTATGCTATTTTTAGCAGTGTTGTGAAAGTAGAGATGTTGACTTTTTCCTTGGGCGAATTTGAGAAGTAGGGGATAAAGGTAAGGTGTTTTTTTTTATTTGAAAGAAGATTGAGCCTATTTTGAGAATCCTTTTGGATGGACATGCCGAAACTGTGAGGTTTCCACTTGTATTATTCACTATGATGCAATTTTGGATGCTTTTTTTGGGGATTTTCTCTTGAGCTCGGATTAGGGTTTGGGGGATATATTTTGGCGAAAAGCTTAGAGTTTTTCTTGGTTCAGATTCATTTCTTCTTCCTCTCTGGTTGATGCAGAGAGTGTTGTAATAAATTTTTGTACTTAGATTTTAGGAAAATCACTTTTTTAGTTACAATAAAGCAGCAAAGTTCTTTTTCTCATTTCAAAATAAGCAATTTGATGTCTTTGTGATTCAATTCAAATCCTTTTATGTCTTGTTGTTGTGAATTTGTATTTAGAATTGCATAGCTTTAGGTTGTGTGTTGTATTTAGTTATAGATCTTCATACAAATTACTAATGAAAGTATGTGCCAATGAGATTGTGAGAGCTATTGTTATAGAGAAATTGTTGTGAGTAGTGGTGTCTGCATCTCATAAATTTTTGATAAATCATCCATTATGTTTAAGTTATATTTTCAATTATTTTTCTTCCCTTTATCTCAAAATCATTTAGATTAAGAATTATCATTTGAAAAACCAACTCACTCTGAAGATTCCTTCTTCGCAAAAATCACCCACATCTGAGGAAGGTTTCCATGTGTCAATACATATCTAAGGATTCTGCAAGATTAGCATAGGGTGCATATATGATTGATAGCATATGCAAAAGATGAAAAAGGAAAAGAGGGTTTCCCCCTAGAAAGACCTAAGGGATCTATAGATTTGGGGTCAGTATTTTCCTTTGCTATAGTAATATTAAAGAGCTTAGAAGTGTCATCATTCCCCAAATACATATAGAACAAGAAAAATGACACAAAGTGAGTGAAAAAAAATAAAAATTCTTTGGGGTAAACATGGAGGAGACATAGTGTGTCTTGACACCTTGTGTTATCCCCAAAAGGAACATACAAGACAAAAATGGAAAGAAAAGAAATTTTTTTTGGGTCGACATGGAAGAGACACAGGGTAACTCAACGCCTTGCATCATCCCCTAAAGGAAAACACAAGGTAAAAGAAAAAGTGAAGAGATTACGACATAGATAAGAATCAAGGTACAAATAGAGGAGTGGACAAAGAGAGAAAAAATTAAATAGAACATCACGGGGCATGACAATACGCACATGCAAGCGAAAGTGAAAATAAAATGAAAAAGACTATTAAGGCATAGGCGAGTCAACCTCAAGTAGTTCATCTACCTCCCAATCTCAGTTGGTATAAAAGGAAGTTGTTGACGCAAGAATTTGTGAGGGCAGCAGCCTTATGGGAAACTTAGCTACTAGGGGACTTGTGTGCTTAGCTAAGTGACCTCTAGATTTTATCGAAGCTGACTCTTCATTTTTATGGGGGCACATAAAGGGTTAGAAATATAACATGTAACAAGAAAAACTAAACTAAGGCTATGTGCCAAATCATGAGAGTTATAATTGAGCACAATGCTAAAGAAAAGGCTCGAATAGTAACCATTGTCTATCAAATAAATTATCTTAGGAAAATTTCAAACATAAGAACATCAATTCATTGCATAGAATAACCTAGTACAACATATAGCCAACACAAAAGAGTAAAACATGATCTGCATTTTATTTAGTTGTATGAGGTTACAAAAGCTGAAACTAGACATTCATATATTTCTGAAAATGAAAGCATAGTCCTAATATTTTATCAAATGCATGAAAAACAAAGAGGCCAAATTGATTGGAATAGTCTAAAAACTTCAAGTTTAATAGAAAATATTACAAAAGGCCAATTCCCACTGCTCAAGAAGGTTTTTAATCTATCTAACAACAACCAATACAAAGAGAAAGAGGATGCTTCAATAAGCTAGCCCAGTGCCTGAAAACCCCTGTGAAAAAGATGCCTCAAAAAACCATCGATGCTCCAGATCTCCTCGAGCTGGCACCAAACAAGAAGATCGCTGAACAACATGCCAGAAAACCCATCCTTTGAGAAGAGAGGGCCATGCAGTAGCAACAGAGAACACATGGTAGTAGATAAGAACACATGGCAATAGATAAGAACACGCGGCAACAAAGGAGAACATATACAGAGGCGAAAAATCCTAGATAACCAGTGCACAAAAACATGCCATGTGCCAAACACACGAAGCCCAGAAAAAGAAAGAGGGATGCCCCAATGGAAAGCTCTGAGAAGAAGCCACGTGGAAGACACTGAGAGAAAAAAATGATAATAGACAAGGAAAATCTACGAAAATAAAAGATAACTGCGAAGGCACAGCGGTTTTTGAATAAATGTTCACAGTTTGGCAACTCATAGGGACATTTCTCTTGCCCGAATGAAGAATCCCCAAAACCTTGGTTCACCACCACCGTTATCACTTAGAGCTGAGAGAGGGCAGCTTGGAGACCGGTCTAGAACTCATTTGATGGCATAGAGAGAGGGCGAAAATTTTTGTGCGCTAAATTAAGATCGATGATTGGCTTAAAAGGCAATCCGTCGATAATTTTGCGTCCAATTCAAGTTCAAAAAAGAGTTGTGCCATTTGATGCACTATACCTTCAATATTTCCAATGATCAGAGATTCATCAAAGGATTGGAAAATGGAAATATCTTACTTATTCTCCTTGATCCTTGCAATTATGTGTTTGATACCTACCACCAATTGATCTGCGATGAAGGGCGACGAGAGTCCTCGCTGAGTTAAGCGGGAGAATTTCGCCCACATATCACTATTAATCTGGTTCAATTTTGCTCTGCACTCTCCTACATGTTGGATGGCTTCGTGCATGGAGATGAGGATTTTTACGACCATAACCTTCTATTGTTCGGTCCTCAATACCCACGCCACTCAATTCTTTGTTGAAAGCTGAATATAACTTGCCCAACCACCACCTTGCCTTCAGAAATTTATCAAAAGTCATCTCTTGCACCTGCTGCATTGTTTCACTAATCGTCCCACATAGGTTGGTTGCTTGTTCCATAAAGTTTAGAGTGGGTTGCATAGTAAGGCATAATGACTTAACCTTATCCTAGTATGATGCATGTAGTTCCTTGGAAATCTCTAGTGAGCTTACTCATGGTACAAGAGGTTGGGCTCTTAAAAGGTCTAATTGTGTAGTTATACCACTCAGGTCTTCCCTCAACTCCGATAAGCTTACCTCCAATATAGACAGCTAACTCTTAAAAGTATAAATTTCTATCTCTCTCTCTTCCAATTCCAATTCATTCTACCTTCGCTTCTCAATTTCTTGCTCTAGAGCAGCATTCATCTCATTTACTTCATCATTAGTTCTTTGCCAAAGTTACTTCATGCCTTCATCTGTTTGCTTTAAATCAGCACGAAGGGTTGCTTTGGTTACTCAGCATCATTCAATCTCATTTCATAGGGCTAGAAAAAAACCACGCCCAAAGCCCGAAGCTTGTTTACTTTGCCTTTCAGGGCATTCTTCTCATTCTACAAGCGATTAATTTCGACCTATTGGGCCTTATGCTTATTTTCCCAAATATCTACCTTAATTCTCAACTCCTTTAACTGCTCCTCCTTTTTCCTTGCTTGGCGACTGAGCTTGAGGAAGTCAGTAGTCACCACCCTTTGGGTCTCTGCCATCAGCTCAACCTTATCCTATGGACGAGCCTGCTACAGATCTATCCCTATGGCATTGACAGAATAATTGCTTGGTAGCAAATCTTCGTCTAGTTTGATCACGTTGGGGTGATTTTTGCAAACATCAATGAATTTTGACTCTTGTTGAAAACAATTTGTAAGAGAGGCTCTGCCTGCCTACCCGCATCCTTTTGTCTTCTTTTCTGAATCTAGCTTGCTCGGGCACTTTTATTTGTATCCACCTATAAAAAATATTTCTGGGATGAAATTCTCTATCCACCAGCAAAAGGAAACTCTCGAGGGACTACTTGTGGGATCGATAGCATGCTCAGAGCATCGGTGGACTTGCTAGGCCTGGTATTAATTATCAAGGAGAAAGGTGGAATAAACTAGCCACCCGAAGATGATGGAAACATGGTATGAGGAAAGGCTGGGGAACAACCAACTGACATGCTGCATCTCAAGGATGCAAATTGTTGACTCAAAAGGTCAAGATAGGCCACCATTTGTGTTTCGGGGGTAGAAGGAAAATCAAGAGATGGAAAGGGACCCTAGGAGGAATAATATTGGTTCACCCATGATACCTGACATTAGGAATAGCTGGTGCATATGAAGTGGCAGGGGCAGATGAGGAGGAGACCAAAGACATAGTAGCGAGAGAAAAGGGAGGAAACAATACCTTAGGTTTCTGAAGAACTATAGCTGATACCACCACTTCAACTCCCTGTGACTCATTCCCTCCAGTGGAATCTTTCATTCATAGTCACTTCTCCTCCGAGGAACTATCGATATTCACAATATCCTTTCACGGGCTCCTAGAAGACCTTGGCCTGTTTGCAACTGATCTAGAGGAGCTGGTGGGCTCTGACATCTACATACTTGAAGAGTCTTCCTATTGTGACTGGTGTCCACTAACTATCGCCCCTTACGTAGGATATTTTTCAGCAACGGGAGCGCTTTGGGTTACCTCCTCTCCACGCTCAAGGGCTGCACTTCCTCCTTCATAGAATTTCTCAAACTCCGAAGGGTTTGGAGAGTTCTTGCTATTTATATGTTCATGAACCTAGATGTCATCAAACCAGTTGCCTGACTCCACCTCCTGGAAAAGCCTATTTTTCATCTTTATCTCCTGCTTGTACATCCAAAAGTCCCTAATTCTATCAGGCTTCCACTAGAGTTTGTTCAACTGACTGCACATAAATTGACTCATTTTATGGTTTGGATTGGGCTTCACCACAATGTAGTAAAATTTTAGCCAACACAATCGGCTAGAGTTAGAATGTATATACTCCAAGCTGATGTATGATCTCAAATTCCCCTCATATAGATTTATCCAAGGGTCCTAGAATAGCTGAGGCAGGTGCAAAATTTTTATCCCAAACTCAAACAAATTATTCTTAGGGTTGTATCACCACGTGTCATAGATGAATACCAGCCCAATATTACCCAACTTAGAGTATAAAACCTCTGAGCTATTCACCTTCAAGCTATTTTTCCTTACCAATGATACAAAGCCGAATATAGCCGACAGCACCAAAAAGGAAGTCAGATGCTTCCCTCCCCAATAGTTATTCTCTATATTACAAATATGTCTAAATGCTTCCAAGTTCAACACTCTATCAGAAACAAAACGTGGGAGCCAAAAGGGATCCCAGAAAAAACCATGCATACGGAGCATAGTGAAATCAATACTGAAGAACCAATTGTAAGGTGGCACGAGACCTTTGAGCCATGATTTTTACCTTTGGGATAAATGGGCAGACATGTTACCTCTAGCATGATCCTAAGTTTATAAAGTTGGAGCTAGGAAAGAGTCAGAAAATGACTAATAATAAAAAAAATTTGACAGGACGAGGGTCCCTGTCGAAAGCTGGATTTCTCGCACTGCTTTTGGCCAATGCATCTAGGGCCATGAATTGTTTGAAATTATCAATATTCTGGTGCAAAATCATGTAGACTAAGAAAGAAGAATACCTAAATTTATAATCAAGTTCGAATTTCCTCAGGTGTTGGCTCATACCATCAATTATGACCTATGCAAAGTCCATCAGCGGAGCCTTGGTATTCCTCTTCAGTATGAAGTTGAGACTCATTTGGAAGTCAAAGACTTCCCTATCTATATCCAAACTGCAAACCGACACCAACATAGATTATACGGAGGCAGAACCCAACTTTAAGGCACCCAGACCAATTGGGAAGCTAGGAGGTGTAGAAACATTTGACAGTTGCACAGTCTTGGTGTGATAAAATAGTTGTACCATCTAGAGCATCTTCCAGTAATCCTGCATAATGAGAATGTCAAAATCCTCAACATTCTGAAGTGAGAGGAATTAAATGCATAACATATCCTGCATGACCTGGTTACAGAATGCTACCCTCAAATTAGGGCCACTTATGATTCCGGTCTGAGGGTTGAAACATGTTGCACATGATGCCACAATATTTGGACAATGATGCACCAGAGGAACCATGTACTCGGAAAGCCCACAGTTCCACAAACTTCCATGAAAAGGGTTACTCATCTTCTTCATTTTCTCACATGGAGCATCCCTCAGGCTCTTGGAGTTCTAACATAACTCAGGATCCTGAACATTGTCCCAGTCCTCTGATATCAAGGATTGATTTCTAGGAGAAGTCATGCCCACTATTTTCTAGTCTGCTTGCATGGTAGAGGGCCGGGATGGCTTCGTTGGAATACTTAGGGTAGCATAAGACTCATGGGCATATATTTTTATGTTGGGTGCAAGCATTCTTCACTCATCGATACTTTCCCTACCCACAACCTATGCTGAACTTTATAAAATTTCAACCATTATCTTGTATTCTAAGAGACTTCACAAACTCTACAAATTATATCTTGAAAAAAAATTCTCTTCTTTGTGAATGATTTGGAGAGTCACGCACTTTGTTAAATTTTTACAATGAATGCCCTCTACACATCTAACCTACTTTTTGATTTTCACAAAAAATGGCTTAGCAAGTGTACGTGCCATATTTTCACATTAGTTACCACATGCTCCACTAGCCTTTTTCATGATGTGAAGAGATCACCAACCTACCAAAATTCTCTTCACATTTAAGAGACATGACTTCTCATAAGGCGGTGCCTGATTTTCCTTGGACAATGCACCGAAACAGCCTTGCCATATCTTTCACAAGCCTTTACATTTATTGATTTCTTGATCATACTTGGGCGCATAACCCAATGACCTCATCAAAATATTTGTCTTGATTCAATTAGGAAAACAACATATCATGTTGAAAACTGGCTCATTCTCACTCAATTCAGTAACTCATGCAATGCAAATTGCGACTGCACCAGACTTTACATTACTTCACATGCCACAACATTGATTATCAAGGATCTCTAGCATCATTTGCTTCTAACATAATCATAGCTTGCCTCATCAAGAAACCCAAACCATCTATAAATAAGACCATTGGCAACCTTGCTAATCCACAATTACTTTTAGCATTCATACTAATTAGGCCCTAGTATATCTTAGGAATTTTATCATTTATCTAGAGTAGCAAGAGACTATGGAAACACCAATTAGATTAGTCTGTAAGAAGACTCAGGGTGCCTTTTTAGGCAAAGTTAGGCGCAAGCGATTAAAACTCATAACAGGTGTGAAATTTTTTTTGTATGTGAAGGCAATGAAATGGGAAATAGGTAAAGACTGCATTGAGTACGAGGACTAGTATCAAGTAAACACTAGCATTTTCTCCCACTTCGTTGCTTCCCTCCTGGACATTGGTGTTAAAAAGCACAAAATTTTGAAGCTGACCAAGCAAATGTTTCCTCTTCATTACCTCGGGGGACAAGAGAATGTGGTACAAGCTGCTGAATTTGATCGCGGGGTCCCATGTGTCCGCAACCTGCATCGGTTGCTCAAGCATGGAGGACCCGTGCTAACCAGGCCCTTTCTATGTGCATTTTAGCTTGAAACGCACAACGAACACCACTGCAAGGCTCATGTCGGTTGCCACTTAGTCATGAGGATGCACAATGTGGAACCCTTCTGAAGTATACAATGGTATGAAAAATTTGAGAGGATGGTGTTTCCCCACCTTGTGCCACCTGTTGTTGTTGGTCCTTCTACTGCTTGAAAAATGTGAAAAGATATTCCCATTTTGTTTTTTACTTTTGTCAACCTCTGGCCCCATCAGTGAATATATATGTATATTTTAAAATATGGACATAGGCCTTCGCTATATATATAATGTAAATTCTCCCAGAAGTAATATAATATGCAAGTTTTATATCATGGCTCTTTCTTTTTTCTATCTCAATTTTTTTGAATTTTGTGGTTGTTATTCAAAAAGCACTGAAAAAAACCCAAAACTTAAAGCAAGAACAATATTTACATATTTAAAAAAATTTATTGCATAAGTTGTGTTGGAGTTGAGAAGATACAACTTTATAGGAGCCCAGTGACCTCTACAAGAAAAGAATACATATTACAAGGAGAAGCAAAGAGAAGCAACAAAGAGAATGCTCAAGAATGTGGAGCAATGTATTCACCCAAAATGTAAAATGAATCATGATACAAAAGATAGTTTTCAACCACATATAGGTCAAAACCCTAAAAAGGAAAACCCTAGGCTTGCACAATAATAATTAAAAAAGTAATTAATTATTATGCACCTAATGTTAGCTTAAGTGTAAGAGAGGTAAAAGGGAACTTTAAGTAATTAAACAAATATTTTTTAATTAATAAAGTAAATAACCAATTACTCTAACACCCCCCTTTAAGCTAGACTTAGGGAGAAGCTAAAACCTAGAAGAAGCTACTGAAAGCAAAAGCAATGGGTCCCGGCAACAAGGCCAAATCAGGTACCCAAGTACAAAGATAAAATTTGCACGAGCCACACAAAATAAAATAAAAAACCTTAGGTTTTTATTTTTTTTTGCAATTATTTGTAGACGGAGCGCCTTGGGGCCGTATGGCCTTAGGGAAAATTTTTTTTTGCTTCTCTGATTGACTATAACCAAAATCAATGAATGAACAGTCGATTTAGGGGTTTTTGGGGGCTGCGAATCCAATGGCGATGTCCATTTGGGCCCAAAGTGAACCCAAAATTAGGAGTATGCATAATCCACCAAAAAAAACTTTAGAACCCTAGATCTGCTTCCAATGCAAAAAACTCAAAACAAGAACAAGTAGCTGTAGATCTAAAGCTTTGATACCATGTTGGAGTTGAAAAGATACAACTTCATAGGAGCCTAGTGACCTCTGCAAGCAAAGAATACCTGTTACAAGGAGAAGCAAAGAGAAGCAACAAAGAGAATGCTCAAGAATGTGGAGCAATGTATTCAGCCAAAATGTAAAATGAATCATGATACAAAAGATAGTTTTCAACCACATATAGTTCAAAATTCTAAATAGGAAAAACCTAGGCTTGCAAAATAATAATTAATAAAGTAATTAGTTATTATGCACCTAATGTTAGCTTAAGTGTAAAAGAGGTAAAAGGGAACTTTAAGTAATTAAACAAATATTGTTTAATTAATAAAGTAAATAACCAATTACTCTAACAAGTTGAACTAACTAAACTTTTTAAGGTGTATCACGTTAACTAGAATACCCCAAGCATCACCTTCCATGGTTTCTAGCTCAAAAGAGTTATACTATTTGCGCTGGGTGATCTTGAACGACCCTTCCGAGAGACTGTGAAACTTGCCATGTTGGTCGGGCTTGGCTCCGCGCTCATTGAACTTGAGCACCAAGTCTCTTCATTGTAGCCCCTAGTTAGACATCTTTTTATGAAACCACCTCTTCACCACCTGCTAGTGGTTATTCATTGCTTTGAGAGCATGCTATTTTTTCTCCTATACCTCAAGTAACTCAGAAAATATCACCTCCATAGCATTGTTTTGCTCAATTTCAAGAGATTTGAGCAATTGGATAGCAGGGATTTCCATGGAAATGGGTAACAATGCCTCCTTCCCGTACACCATCTCATAAGGAGATGTCTTCAATATTTTTTTGGGCATGATACGGTCTACCCATAGTGTTGTTTGGAGGTTTTTATGTCACTCCCTCTGGTGTTCTAAGCCTATTCTTTTAATCAAGTTGATGAGGTTTTTGTTCGTGGACTTAGTGAGGCCATTTCCCTATGGGTAATAATTAGAAGATATTTTCAAGAAAACTCCATATTTAAATGCAAATTGACTCATCTTAGAGCTGAGAAACGCTTTAGCATTATCAGAAATAAATGTCTTTGGCGGGTCGAATCTGGCTACCAATTCTTCCAAGAAGTTAACAATTTATGCTTTTGTTGCATTTTTTAATGGCACAACCTCTTCCCATCTAGTGAAGTAGTTAGTTGCTATCAAGATCCACATATGTCTAGCTGATGAAAAAGGATTAATCATACCAATGAAGTCAAGAACCCATTGATAAAAAGGTTCCTCCACTACTATGGGCCTTAATGGCATAGCAACATTTTTTCTTTTTTCCAACAGAAAATTGACACTCACTGCAAGACTTTACCAATGAAAATGCATCATTGAATAATGTTGGCCAAAAATAACTAGTACATATGACTTTGATTGCTATGGTTCTTGCTAAAAAATTCCCTCCGACAGGGCCACTATGATATTGATCTAATATCCATTTTGCTTGCTCTTCATTTACACATCTTAACAGGATACCATTAAAATTTATTTTAAAAAGAACTCCTTCTAAGAGAACATAACTATTATTTTGTAATCGATAGAAATGTCCCTTAAATGAAGGGAGGTTGATCAGGTAATTTCTTGTTTGCATGAAATTTATCCTGGCCTCCAGCCAATCATCCTCAGAGCTTTCCTCATTCAACAACACAAGTTTCAAGACTTCAAACTCAGCAACTGGTTGATTATTTTCAGTTAGGTACTCACACAATCCCTTTAGCCCAAGATCATACTACAGGATCTTAGTTATCTAGTTACCCCTTTTCTCGGAGATCTCCCCTTCCATTATGTACTTCTGCACACTGGGATGCGGTACACAAAAAATCACCTGATTGTATGATATAAGGTATCTGAACTTCTTCAGCCTCTTTACGATGGCAAAGGCCTATTTCTCTACAAATTTGTATTTCCCCTCATATTCCTTCAGGGTGCGTGAATAGAAAGCAATAGGTGTTTCCTTTATATCTTTACCATATTTTTGCATTAGCACTGTGGCAATACTATTGCCACCACCAAAAAAATACTTAATAAAATCCTGACAAATCCAGATTAATTAATACAGGAGTGGAAGAAATAACCTCTTTTATTAGCTCGAAATCTTTTCTGGCTTTCATCATCCACTTGAAAGTCTAGTTATTTTTCAGCATCAGGGTAATAGGCCGAACGATCCCTGCAAAGTCTGCAATAAATCGACTGATGAAATTGACCTTACCCAAAAATGATTACACTCCTTTTTTGTTCATGGGTAGAGGGAGCTCCCTGATTGCACTAACTCTTTCTGGATCAATAGTAAGGCCCTCTTTTGAGACAACATATCCCAATAGATTCCCCTGAGGGACCCCAAACACATATTTCTTTGGGTTTAGAGAAATAGCGAATTCCTGGCATTTCAGGAAGACAAGCTCAAGGTGATCAAAGTGATCATCAACAGATTTAGGAAACACTGTTAGGTCATCCAGATAGATAAGGATAATCTTATGTATTAGATCCTTAAAGGAAATATCCATAGCTCATTAAGAGGTGGCTCCAAAATTTGAAATTCCTAAGGGAATCTTAGCATATGCATATGTTCCCCACTTTGAGGTGAACATTGTTTTGTCCTGGTCTTCTTCCGTTACATGAATCTGATTATAGTCGGAAAAACCATCTAGCATTGAAAACATTTCAGAACCAACTATCGTTTGTAGAACTACCTCCATAGAAGGTAGGGGGTAATGGTCTTTTGGGGATGGTCTATTCAAGTTTTGGAAGTCCACACACAAGCGTATATCAACATTCTTCTTTCGGACTAGCAGTAGGTTAGACAACCAAGCACTATGCTTGATTTGGAACACTATTCGGGACGCAATCAATTTGTTCAACTCCTATTGCATGAGTGACTCAATCTTTGGGTTAGCTGGCCTCTACCTCTGACGAACCAGCTTCACCCATTCCATTAGCTCCATTGTGTGCTAGATAATCCTGTGATCATATCCCTTAAGATCATCATATGACAAGGTTGCTCGGATACTCCTCACAAAAGTGCTTTAGCCTATCTTTATTCTTCTGAGAGACTCCTTTTCTAACCTTGAGCATTTATCTTCAGCGATATGCAAATCGGTGAAGTCGCTTTTTTCAGCTACAAGCTTGCTTTTATCTTTTCTTGCATCATCGGAATAAAAAAGACTCTCTAGAGTAACTAGGCCCCTAGGAAGCTTATTGGATTTCAACTGGATTACTTGATCCTCGTAGGCTTTAGTGATCTTTGGTTGTAATTGGTTAGAAAATTCCCTGGATAGCTGGAGAAATGACACAATATGAGTATCACTATCAAACACTTGCCAGTCTTGATCATTATTCAGAACAACAGGCCATACAATTACTCTCACTGCATGTTTATTTTTTAACAACTCACAAGCTGGTTCAAACTGAGCCCTGAAAGTTGTAATTCGGTAAACTTTGAAGTTCTACTCTCTTGGTATACCCTGAATGTTGAATGCCTCAAATCCTTCAATGAGATCCTAGACCCTATGCTGGTATGATCGCATACGAACAATTTTTGCAGCAGATAACCCTCAGATTTGGTTGACCACCAATTCTGAATCTTTGAACACCCTTATTTGCTTTGTGCCCATTTGTTCTGCCAAGCTCAAACCATGGACAAGGCCTTCATATTATACTTCATTATTCGAGCATGCAAACTAAAAGCGATAAGACCTCAAGTTCTTTCCTTCGAACGAAGATGTAAAACATATTCCTGCTCCAGCTCCTACTCGACATCTTGCTCCATCAAAGTGTAGGGCCCAAAATGCCGTGGATGCTTCACCTTTAGACTCTTTAGTAACTTTGGGCATAATCTGACCCTCTTCGTGTATGACATATGTTTCAATCCCATTTTCATGATAATTCACAAAAGGATTTGTGTCTATAAATTCACTCAAAAGAGCTACTTCACTCTTCGTTCGAGAGCTACTTGCTTGTTCTTCCTCAAGAAATTCAACATTGAAAATCTCTTTCCAGGTGATTGAGGTACGTGCTGCTTCAAAGTTGATCAGGGCCTTTTCAACAACATGTTCAGAATGTAGAGTTTTTAACGATAGTTTCATCTTAGCTCCATCCTTGGTTTTCAAGATTAGGTGTGATGAGTCTAGTGCTAGGTAGCCTCCAACATCTGGAGTGAATTCTTAGGAATAACATATCTCGAATAGAGGAGGGACATCAATGAGTATAGTGTCTTGGTTCACAGTAATACTCCGACAAGAAAACAATGTCATAGGCAGTCCTTTGATTACCTCAATGGTATCAACCTTATTTCCATTGAGTTGCATGAATCCCTTGTTAAGAGGCTCATATTTGAGCCATAGTGCATCAGCTACTTGCTTAGGCATGATGGTGGTGCTAGCACCAAATTCAATCATACAATTATGCAATAAATTGTTACCAATGATAAGCGTTAGATAAAAAGGATTACGTTTAGGCTTACTCTCTTTTATGACCCCTAGCTTTTCTTCCAGTTGATTCATTAGCAATTTATCCAGGTCCAGCTTAAATGTCTTATCTGTTGTGGGATGTTTCAGCATCTTTACATCTTCTTCTCTTGATTTTTTTTTCTGTAATAACAACTTTGCTCCGAAATAGCTAGGATATCCCACAAAGAAACATTGGTAGAGGATTTCTTTAGTTTCTCCACCATGTTTAATGGAATTTGTGACTAATGAGTCATGAGAGCTTGCTCCTTCACAATTGGTGCATCCGGCTATTTGACAATAGTCGGGGTGATCATGGGGGCTTTTGTTTCCGGAGGAGGTGGATTCAGAGAACTAGAAATAGTCGCCTTGGACTATTGTGGAACTGATGATAGATTTGATGATGGATTGGGTGTTGAATTAGATGGACCATCATTTAGGGGAGATATAAATTTTTCAATGAGTCTCCACTTTGAACGTGTGTTGTAGTCAAATTGCACCTGAGGCAGTTGAGTTACCTGAATGTCATTCGGGAATGCTGACTCTTCTCTTTCCATCCATGAAAAGAGTGCTTGGTCCGGAGCTATATATAACTCCTGCTTTCTGGACATCCCTTGCATTTGAGCAATGAGGATTGTATTATCCATTTATTGAGAGCCATATGTCTAACCTCCGAAATTAGGTACATTGCCTTGGCTATGTTTCTCTGCGATTTTTTGTTAAATTCACTCGTGGATAGTTTTGGGGCATGTGTGCATCATTACAAGGGAAGGACCATGAATTAGTATCTTCGGAAAGGTTATTTTGTCCTACTAATAGCTCCTCACTTGAACTAGGATGGATGGTCTCCATCAGCATAGTCATAGGAACAAATTAGTTGTTCGAATGAGCTTGGGTATTGCCATGCAATCTATCCTACCACTGATTCGACTGGTAAGGAACCTTCCCACCTTGATAATTTTTGTAAGCCGGCTTTTGGTAGCTATATTGTTGTCACTTCATATTTTTCAATTCATTTTTCATGGTTTGCATCTACTCCTTCATCTCATTTAGCTTAGTCATCAAGGGGTTAGGCACTGGAGCTACAGTCAATGTCATTCCTAGGTACAGGTACATAGATTAGGGAGGAGTTGCAGGGGTGCTGGTTGAAGCTACCTCAACTTTCACGATGTTGAATTTTGGGAACAATAGCATGATGGGTCTTGGTGCCAACTTTCCATCAATAATAAGATTATTATCTAGGTGTGTGCAGGATCATCATGGAAAAAACAGGCCCTTAAGTGGCAATAAAACTCAAAAAATAAGAGTTAGGCAACTTGACGTAAAAATTTGAATAAGTTATCTACATTATTTCAAAAATATGTAAGAATAGAATCTGTAGAAAATTGAATTCATTTTCTAAACTACTAGGTTTATTTTTTTATTTTTAAAATCTATTTGGTGAAAATTTGAAATTTCAATTGTGGTTGTACTTAAATTTTAGGGAAAAAATAAGAAGTAGGTGTCTATCTGACCACCCTAACTACAATAAAATGATAATATTTTATATACAAGTAGGGGACTCATGTCACAATGTGATGCATTTTTTTTTGCAATTTATTTCCTAGTAAATAATTAATTATGAATTTTTTATTACAACTTTTAAAATATATAAAAACTCATACGTCTAACCACCTTAACTTGGTCAAAACTTCATGAAATTCAATTCTTTTTTTTTTAATCTTATATTATGTACAACATATAATGTGATGCATGTTTTAGATTCAAAAAATATGATACTGTTTGAAAGCTATAGATTTTCTCAATCAACCTATCAATCAGGACTTTAGTCATAATTCAAATAGAAAATGAATAATAATAATTTATTAAATTCAAAGTAAAGTATAATTTATATTGGTGGAAAGCTAAGAATCTCCTTTAAAACCCCGTTTCGTTTCATCAATTTTGGGTAAAAAAAAAGTCGTCAGCCACATGGGCCATCAAATCACTTAGATATCGCCACTTTTTGTCCCACCATGAATCTACACATACCCATCTACAGTCACAACTAGGCCATAAGCATTAGGTAGAGTATTTATACCAAAAGCTTGTAGCATCATGGAAATATCAACATTAATAGACTTTAAGTAGAACATGAATGCCAAATCTAGAGGTGGCCGACTACCAATAAGAACTCTCTTCCAAGTAGAATAAAATTGAGCATTGAAATCGACCAGAGCTTTATGAGGAACTCACTTTATGCTAGTCAGTTGATGATATAGTAAGACTTGTCACCAACATTTGAAAAACACTCATAGAACGGATCTCCAAGGTCGTCCCAAGTAGCAACTGAATTAGCCAGAAGAGTATGATACCAGTTCAATGCCTTGCCTCGGAAAGAGGCAACAAGCAATCTTAGAGCCACATTTTCACTAGAAACACCATGCACGAGACACATGTCTACCAAATCTTGCAAGTGCTTTGTCGATGTCTTTGATTCATCCTCGAAAAACTTAGGGATAGCCTTTAAAGAAGAAGTTGGAATCGAAGCCCATACTGCAAGAGGCATACGTGCTACTAAAGGACTACCAGCATCCCAGGCTACATAATTTCTAGCAATCATTCCTGCAAGAGATGGAGGGGAAGAGGGCGGTGAAGGACTACCTTGCTAACATCTTAGATGGACTGAAACTAACAGTGGTACAAGTAGCCCAGGGAATTTTGCAGTTTGTGATCTAGTGACAGGCCAATGGCTCATACACTCCTACTTATGAAGAGAAATTTCTATTTCACGTCCCACCGGGCGTGCCAAAAAAATAACTATTGATGCAAGAATTTGCGAGGGTAGTAGCTTTATGCAAAACCTAGCTACTGGGGGACTTTTTCACTTAGCTAAGTGACCTCTCGATTTTATTGAAGCCAATTCTTCATTTTTATCTAGGGAGGTAAAGGGTTAGAAATATAACACGTAATAGTAAAAAGTAAACTAAGGTGATGCACCAAATCATGAGAGTAATAACTAACCATAATGTTGAAAGCAAAGGTTTGAATATTAACTATTGTCTATCAAATAGATTATCTCAGGAACACTTCAAACATAAGAACATCAATTCATTGCATAACATAACCTAATAAAACATATAGCCAACACAAAAGAGTAAAACATGATCTGATTTTTATTAAGCTGTATGAGGTTACAAAAGCTAAAACTAGACATTCATATATTTCAGAAAATGAAAGCACACTCTTAATATTTTATCAAATGCATGAAAAAAAGAGAGGCTGAATTGATTGGCACAGTTTGAAAACTTCAAGTTTAATAGAAAATATTACAAAAGGCCAATTCTAGAAGTTTTTAATCTATCTAACAAAAACCAATACAAAGAGAAAGAGGCTGCTTAAATAAGCCATCCCACCACTTGAAAACCCATGTGAGAAAGATGCCTTGGGAAAACATTGATGCTTGAGATCTCCTCAAGCCAAAAATGAACAAGAAGATCGCCCAGCAACATGCTAGCAAACCCATTCTTTGAGAAGAGAGGGCCATATAGCAGCACCAGAGAGAACACAACAATAGATAAGAACATGCAACAACAAAGGAGAACAAATGCATAGGCGGCAACTCCCAGATAATCAGTGCACCGAAACATTCCATGCATCAAACACACGGAGCCCGAGAAAAGAAAGAGGGATGCCCCACAAAAAATCTCTAAGAATAAGCCACGTGGAAGATGTTGAGAGAAAAAAGTGATAATGGACAAGGCAAAGCGGTGAAAAGAAAAGATAACCATGAAGGCATATCGGTTCGTGAATAAATATTCCCAGAAGGTAGATAGAAAATTGAAGGGATAGCAACAAATGCCTTTCTAGGACAAGGACATCTACTTCTTGTCCCCTTTGAGTGTAAGAAAAGAATGGGCCAAGGTAGGTAATGATAAGGGTCATGTAATAGTGAGAATTTCAAGATTCTACAACTATTACATGACAAGGGGAATAAGGCTTATTCAATCACTGGATGGCAATAATTTCCATCAAAGTGAAAAATTTACAATATTAACTTGAATGCATGTCACTCATCGATGTTATATGTTAGATTTCGATGGTATGTGCAATGTGGGACCTTTGCATCTTTAGGATAAATCACTAATCTTTTCATAGTTGGTAATGTTATGAATCCTTTGTTGAGAAGCAATTATACCTTCCTTTCAATTTTAGGTGGTGGACAAGGAGGTTGTAACTTATGTAATATGTAAGGTCTTTTTCATTTACTAGATTCCCCAAATTTTGTAGTTGAAGGAAGAGGACATAAGGTGATCCTCCCATCCTTGTCATTGTTATGATTCATTGGTTTTTATTTAGGAAGAAGGAAATTCATATCAAGAGGTGAATCAAAGATCATCGTACCATCACCATGAAGCTTTATGTATTCTCTAGGTATTTTTGCATTGTGAGGGGGATCTTGATATCCTAACCCATTTGTGTTTTTTGTAGTTGGAACTTGTTTTAGGAGTTGATTAATTTCATGTTTTATTGTTGTATCACATCCTTGTTTATTCAAGATTGTGAATCCTTTGCCATAACTCTCTTCAAGATTGATTGGTGTTCTATTTACTTTGTTATCATAAAATGGTTGAGTGTTTACTTGTTTAATAGAACTAGGTTCACCTATTGTAGGGAACTTAGGGTCAAACTGTGGTTTACTTCTAGGATGTAAGTAACCAAACATCTCAAGAGGTGGTATTGTAGGGGGATTTGGTTGTTTCATGTATGGGTAGAAAGATGCATTAATTCAAGGTTATGAAGAAAATCATTTAGGAACTTAGTCATTCTTTCATCATCATGAGGAGGACATGCATTAGGAGTTGAGTGAGCATGAGTGAGTTCAATTTCATTCTAGGGTCATTACGAAAGGCACAATTTGAGATATCTACTAAGGTTTTCATGGACATCCAAAAAACATTGAAGCACATATCCATGATGCAAGATTAAGAAAATTCACATGAAAATAAAACAAACTATGTTAACAAAAATTTTGGAAACTAAAAGTAGCCCACAAAAACACAGAAAAGTAATTTCAAACCCTAAAAACTAGAGAGTCAAAGTCAATGGGGACTAAGACACCAGTAAGGAGATCTTGGTCCTCCTCGTGAGATTATGAAGTTCCAGAGAGTGAAACAAACAATAAACAACAGAGAAAGGATTCTGGAGAAAAAACCCTGAGAGGGACTAAGACACTTGGAAGGGTTTTTGACGCCTAGTAGAGGTTTTTCTTAGAAAAACAACAAATTCTAGTATGATAACAACTATCTTAGGTTGCCTACCCAGGGAGCTAGTTTTTGGAAACAAGAAATTGTGCAAATGGATGTAAAGAAAAGCAAGTACTAATAAGCAATTGAATGAAATATTTGAATGCAACTTTTCAATTTTCAATGCAACAATAATGTTTCTAAATGCAATTAAGAGAATGAAAAATGCAAGAAAAGTAGAAATGTAACCTATGTGCACTTTCATTAATGAAAAAATAGGAAACCCTAAATGTAATTTCACTAATGCAAGATGTAAGAAACCCTAAATTCACTTTCACTAATGAAAAATGCAATGAATGCAATCAAGATCTAGGACTTAAAGGACTCCAAATTAGAAAAATAAGAATTTTAAAAGAAGTTGGGTTCACCAAAATGAACCATGGATAAAATAGGGAAAGGGGATGACTTCCTATTCTATCTAGGTCATTCAATTATGCCCTAAAAGGCTTGATTGGATTGACTACCAACCTCACAAGGTGAGTCAATTCTCTATTAGGAGGACCTAAGAAGGGGGTTCTTTAAGATCTTAAGCAGTTCACCACCAAGAAAATTCTTGGAAAAGATAAATGAACATTCGACCTACAAATCCTAGTTATGCAAGCTAAATGAGAGATGCAAATAATGAAAATATGAAACACCAAGTTAGGGTATGTGTACTTGGGAATTCAAGGGATGTTGTGAGGATTGAAGAAATGCAACAAAGCTATCAAAATGTTCCTTGGAGGAGTAAAACATGGGTATGTGCAAGATCATCGTGGGAGAAAAAGGCCCTTAAGTGGGGATGAAAATTCAGAAAATCAAACTTAGGCAACTTTACATAAAAATTTGAATAAGTTATCTATATTATTTAAAAAATATGTAAGAATAGAATCAGTAGAAAATTGACTTTAGTTTCTAAACTACTAGGTTTATTAAAAAAAAAATGAAAATCTATTTGGTGAAAATTTGAAATTTTAATGTAGTAGTACTTAAATTTAAGGGAAAAAATAAGAAGTAGGTGTCTGTCTGACCACCCTAACCACAATAAAATGATAATAATTTTTTACAAGATTTTAGATATAAGTAGAGGAATCATGTGCCAATGTCATGCATATTTTATTGCAATTTTTTTGCAAGTAAATAATTCACTATGAATTTTTTATTACAACTTTTAAAACATATTAAAACTTGTATGTGCGACAACCTTAACTTGGTCAAAACTTCATGAAATTCATTTTTTATTTTTTATAATCCTATAGAATGCAAATCATAGAATGTGATATTGTTTGAAATCTATAGATGTTTTTTAATTAGCCTACCAATTAGGACTGTACTCGTAATTCAAATAGAAAATGAACAATGATTATTTATTAAATTCAAAGTAAAGCATAATTTATATTGGTGAAAATTTGAGAATGTCCTTTAAAAACCCTTTTTGTTTCATCAATTTTAGGTAAAAAGAAAGTCATCAGCCACATGGGCCATCATATAATTTACATATCACCACTTTTTTGGCCCATGATGATCCTACACATACCCACACCCAAGACCTGGCGTATTAATCAGGTGCTACTATTTTTCAAGGAAAATACCAAATCTTTGGATTTTGAAATAGGATTTGAAGGAATCTTCGAAACATATGCTTGGGAGGATAAGACACCCAAGGTGGCATATTAGCCCCGCTCTGAATTTCTTAAAAGCCTAAAAGTGGTCCTGAGCTCCAAGGTGTGCACTTGCTTCTTTTCTAATCATAGGTTTTGAAACTTTTAGCTTTGGGCTATAGGTGAGTTTCCATTAAGATGTAACTTTGCATTCTGAGTGATCTTCAAGTCTTCAAACTAGATCTGCAAACACAAATATGTAAGAGAGGGGGGTTTCCTTGATCAAACCCATTTGTTGGTAATTAAAAATTGAAATGAAATAATGAAATAAAGGGAAGTGGTGAATGAACAACATTTAATGCTACAAATCACCAAACCTTTGTAAATTCTGCAAACTTGTGTAAAATGGTTGCAATGGATATGGATCTTGAAATGCTTGATAGATCTTGAATTTCTTTATAGCTTGAGTCAAAATCCTACATTATAGATGTTAGCACAACAACACACATGATGCAAGAATATCTTGGATATGAGGCTTGAATCTTGATGATGGCTCCAAATGCTTGATGATTTTCTCTTGAATGATCTTGATCTCATATATTTTACTTAGGAATCCATACTGAAGTTGCTAGCATGAAAATGAATGAATGAACCTTGTATTTAGTTTTATCTATGCTTACTATCCCAAAATTATATCACACCAAGCCAACATATGAATTCATTAAATGAGGGAGGCTAAATCCTGCCACAATTTGAATTTAAATCCCAAAAAATTACTTAAGGAGGACTAAGATGCCCTCTTAGTCCCAAGTGATGAAACTTGGGGCATAGACACCAGAAAGGGGCACAATTAAGATGCCTCAAAATTAGGGTCCTGAAACTTGGGCAGAACAAAGACACCCTAAGTGGTTTTTTAGTCCCAACAAAAAATCTGGGACACACGAATTAGAATCATTGGGATATCATTTATGCATTGGAGAATGTCGAGATTGGCTAGAAAAAAGATGCCATTCATAGGGCTTGTGGACATAAAATAGGACCAATTAAACCATAAAGAAGGATAAATAAAGCAAGGCGGGCCCAAATTAGAGTGAAAATGCAAGGGTATGCATTTTACTACACTATAGTCATCCAAAGTTCTCAAAAGTTCAAACATACATATCATTCACCCCTCATTTATCTCATCATCATCATTTGATCCTTAAATATCATAGATTTTCATTTTGTACCTAAAGTTTAGATCAACCAAAGGAGTTAAAGGTTCACCTTATATATTCCTAAAAGTTGATCACAATTTTACGGTCCAAACAAGGTCACATCACAAGAAGATAATGGAGCAAAACAAAGAAACATCAACCTCAAGTGATTTAAGTCAAAAAACAATGGAGTTCACCCATAGGGTATTTATCAACCCTCCGCCTAATCCCCCTCAACTACCTCAAGATCCTCAAGAGGGAGTTTCCAAGTGGTGGATGTCTTGAATAACTTAAAAGACATGTCCCAAGATGAAATACTTGAACTAGTCCAAAGTCTTGAAACACACAAACTTGTTAACACAGTCATGAGACTAAATCCCACCCAATACATGCTAGCATTGGCAAAAGAAGGGACTAAACTCCCTTCCAATTTTTATGTGAGCACTATTTTTCAACAAATTTTTGTGAACATGCCACAAGTATCATTCACACCTTCTTTCCTAGAAATCATCCAACCAATCATACAACCATCATCATCTCATACCCCAAGTCAACCAATGATCACCAATGAAATTTTACTAATCCAAGCCCTTCAAGGGCATCCACTTGTCAACAACCAAAATTTTGAGGTCAACACGATCTTGGGTATGCCTAGCACCATCCCACAAGAACCTAAAAATCCATATGTGCCACTCATTTTCCATGATACAAACAACCCCTCGACCTTTTCTGCAACACTAGCATACCCTCTCAATAAATAAAGCTCTCTCTCCACTATATAACAAGGACAAGTGGATTTTAGCACACCACAAATCTTTGCACCATTCCATATCTTGACATCATCATCTACACCAAGTCAAGGTATAGGGAAAATCCTCTCATTAAACACATCAATCCAAAACCAACCAATCCTCCAAGCACAAATAAAATCAACATGTCTATCATACCAAATCATCCAAGCATAAATCAAATCAACACATCCATCATACCAAATCCTCCAAGCATTCCATTTATATCACAATGCCAAGTGGACTCAACCCAAATCTCTACAACACCGCAAACATCCCAAAATCTAGTCTCCTAAGGACTAAGCATATCAACCACACCATCCACCACACAATCCCTTTTCATCACTCGAAAAAAACCTCAACAACCACCTCTTATCACATCATCTCACAGAATCCCACAAAATCCCCCTCCTTCATCTCCAAATCCAAATGTAGAAAATCAGTATAGCATCACACTACAAGCTGCACAACAAGCTTACCAAAAGGCCTTGCAACAATTTAAAGCCCAATGACCTCAAGTGAAAACTCAAGCACAATATTTGCTACAATACCAACAAGCTACCCAATAGGCACAACAACAAGAACAACAACAAGCCAAAGTACAATCTCAAGCTCAAGCTCAAGCCCAAGTGCAAGCTCAATACCAAGCACAAAAAATATAAGCACAAGCCTTGTTACAACAACAAGCTTATTAAAAAGCTTTAAAATAAAATGCACAAAAAGCATTGATAGCACAACAACAAAAAATAATAAAACAATAGGCCCTACAACAAGCACTACTATCTCAAAAAAATAAAAAACAACAACAATCGCAACAACAAGCATTGTTGGCACAACAACAATAATAATCATACCAACAAGCGTTGCTTGCACAATAAAATTTCTAGCAGCCTTTCACAAGAACACAAAAAAAAATCATTCAATCCTACCATGCAAGCCCCCCATCCTTTTCCCAACAAGCCATACCACCCCAAAACACATATATTCCACCACCCGATCTGTAAAATGATCTCTCCACACCAGTCAAGTTTCTCTCGCAAAAACTAAATGATATACAATCAGGGAAGACAAAAAAATCACACATACAAGGAAATTTATACCCCAATAAATTTGATAGAAGCATTGCTCTGGTTCCATTTCCACCAGGCTTTGAAATACCAAAATTTGATAAATACTAAGGAAATGGAAATCTTGAGGATCACATTAGAGAATTCAAGGTACATTGTATGGAAATAGCATATGATGATTCTTATCTGATGCAACTCTTCCCTTGAATCTTGGCTGGTCTAGCAATGGAATGGTTCTCCCACTTATCCCCTGGACTCAAAAAGTTCCAATAAATCATGGACTTGTTCATATAAAAGTATTCATTCTACTTAGGAATTGAAGTAATCTTGGAAGAATTATCCGATATAAAAAAAACTAAGGGAGGGACATTTGCAGCTTTTTTACAATGATGATGATCCAAGGCCAGCAAAAGAAAATGGTCCATGCCAAAGGAACAAAAAATTGGAACCATCATCTCCAACCTTGAATGGATCTTGTCCTTCCATCTAAAAATGCAATGCATCACAACATATGACCAATTGATCCCCAAAGTTCTCAACATTGAAAGAGCCCTTATAGCACAAGGGGGGACACTTACATACCGATACAATAGACCATCAACAAGTTAGAATGATAAAAATCGCACGTGGGCTAAGAAAAATAATGCCACCAATGATGGTTTCGTTGATGCCAAAGTTTTTATTAGTGCTCCATGGTAGAATACACAACAGTAAACATACCCACAAGCACAAATCAATAGATAGAACACCCCACAAACAAACCCATCGCAATAACAAACCAGAAATCAAGTAGGAAAAAATGTAAATGCTCAAGGGGGACCACCCCCAAAGAATAAATATCTACCAAAGAAAAAATATACACCACTTGGGGAACCCATTGAATTTGTCATGCAACAACTAGTACAAGAAAACCTCATCACACTCCTTGTTTATGAAAACTATCAAGAGCCTCAAGTTAAAACACCATTCTATAATGAGAAGCAACTTTGTGAATTTCAAAAAATAAAGGGACACACAACAACTAGTTGTATGAGACTCAAAAATTTGATCCAAGATCTCATCAATGACCAAGCTTTAACCATTGAACAA
This sequence comes from Sequoiadendron giganteum, assembly GCA_007115665.2. Lineage (NCBI taxonomy): Eukaryota > Viridiplantae > Streptophyta > Pinopsida > Cupressales > Cupressaceae > Sequoiadendron > Sequoiadendron giganteum. The sequence goes on along the minus strand of CM021100.1, from coordinate 227,175,383 downwards.
CTAGTAGGGAATCAAGATCTCAAGATATACATGAATTTGATGCTAGATCACAATAAAGGGAACAACAATGGAAAAGGTAAGAAATACAGTAATGTAAACCATATCTATGACCATTTTGTAGCATCATTAGATGAATGGGTAAAAGTTTTCAATATCAAAGGACCTAGAGCTGAGTGTGGAGTTACTAGACGTAGCGACGAAATTTCTATCTCAAGGCCATCACCATCACCTAAGGTACCATCCAACTCCCCACTCAAGTGGTACTGGCCATCATGGAAAGCACATTCCAGGTCCTTGACCTTAATATTCCTTACAATATTCTCCTAGGGTTCCCTTAGATCCACAGGATGCAAGTCGTCACATCCACATTTCATCAATTTGTAAAATTACCATATCAAAATCAAGAAGTCACAATCTAGAGCAACCCTTAACCCTTCTTTTATTACAAAAATTTGGATGCAAATATTACAAGATCCCCCACATTACAAAAAATATGAGGGACCCAATACTCCCTACATTGATCCATCCACTTTAGCCTCCACTTCTGAGACAAATCCACCCTCCATCTTGAATCTCTTGGAAATAAAGATTGTAATCCAAGATAATGGTTGTGGGAACTTTAAGTTAAAGAAGAATGCATTTGTAATAAGAGAATTACCTCAATCTCCTAGGTCTCATGGAAAATCATTGCCAATTGACACAACATCCCAAACCTTCAAAGAAAAAACTACCACCTTCAAAAAGTGGGAAGACCTAAGCAAGGAGGTCATGGATTAAAAAGGATATATCAAGCTTGTTGTATCGAGATGAAAGACCCATACCTATTCTTTTGATGGAGGACGACAACAAAGGTCTATAGTTAATTTTGGGATAGAGCTACAACAAAAATGAGAAGCTCAGGAAAAATGAAAACGACCTATTAGAACCTATCATTCCTGAGAAGCACCTTAAGAATCCTAGGCTTGGATGTACCTCTATGAAGATAACCACTCTTGGCAGGCGTACCCTTGTTAAAGAAGTCAAATCTCCTCCTCAATTATCAGTATTCACTGACCTACCCCTAAATAACTATACTTTCGACATAACTGACCTATATGATGAGGATTCAAATGTCTTGATTATCACCACCAATTCATTTCAAGTAACCAAGACACTTAACTAAAGATCGTTTACCCCCAACTCATCGACTGTGACTAACGACGACCACCGATCTTAGATAAATTTAAAAATGATGAGGCTCTCTCAGAATTCATGTGATTAAGGGATAATCTATTGTATGGAGATCACAAATCAAGGTTCTACATAATCTGGATATGCATGCATACTATGGGAAACGATTGAATCTATTAGTCGTAAAATTAAAAATCTAAGAGTAATGTCTTTATCCTTAAGTGAAAACCACATTGTGGAACTTTGTGATCCCAAAATAGTAAAAATAAAGGATGTATCAAATGAAGAAAAACTGTTTGAGACACCAAAGGATGAGGGATTCAATCTTCCCCTTAGTGCCATCCATCAAGAAAAAATAGCAGTCCTGGCAGAAAAATGTAACCCAATGAACTTGGGAACTGAGGAAACCCCACATATCACTTTCTACACTGAGTCACTTTTGACTTAGCAATAAAATCTAGTAGAATTTCTAAAGGAAAGGAAAGTGAACTTTATATGAACATGTGCAGAAATGCGAGGCCTTGATTAGAAGTAGTGGTTCACCATTTAGTAGTTTATCGAGAGGAAAAACCTATGAAACGAAACTTGAGAAAAATGCATCCACAAATGACCCTATTGGTCAAACTTGAGCTATAGAAGCTTCTCTATGCTAGATTAATATGACCTATTAATTATCTAGAATGGATATCTAATCTTACACCTATTTCCAAGCCCACTAGGCTCATCCGAATTTGCACAGACTTCAAAGACCTAAATAAAGCATGTCGTAAGGATGATTTTCCCCTCCCCAACATAGATATGATTATAGATCTGATTGAAGGGCATGAAATGATATCATTAATGGATGGAATTTCAAGATACAACCCGATGATGATTGCAAAGGATGACCAACATAAAATAACCTTCAAGTATCCATGGGGCACCTACTATTGGAATATGATTCCATTTGGGCTATAGAACATTGGAGCTACATACCAAGGGATCTATGAATTTGATTTTTCATGACATGATCCAAAAATCTTTAGAGGATTATGTCAATGACATACTAGCCAAATATGAAAGCATCAAAGCCATATATCAATGTTGGGCCCAATCTTCGATAGACTAGAAGAATATAAGGCACGAATCAACCCTAAGAAATGTGTCTTTATCATGACTTTAGGAAAGATCTTGGGGTATACTGTATCAATGACGAGAATTGAGATAGACCTTGTGAAAGTAAAGGCAATCTTAGACATGGAGGCTCCATGAACACTAAAACAATTAAGAGGTCTCCAAGGAAGGCTTCAATCAATTTGAAGATTCATAATGCAATTGGTAGATAAAACCATCCCATACTCTAACTTCCTTCACAAGGGAGTGGCCTAAAAATGGGACGATAAATTGGATAAAGCATTTAACCATATCAAGGAATACTTGTTAACACTGCTAGTCCTCATGCCACCAATCTAGAACAAACCATTGAACCTCTACATATTAGCTATAACGAAAGCTCTTGGTTCTCTTCTATCTTCGCATGATGAAATAGGGAAAGATAGAGCCATTTAATACATCGATAGAAACTTTGTGGGACATGAGTTAAAATACACATTCATTGAAAAATATTTCTTTGCGTCCATGTATGCCTCATAGAAGTTTAGACACTACATGTTTGTTGATCAGATCAAACTCATCACCAAGATTGATCCCCTTAAGTATCTATTATCCAAAGCAATTTCGACAGGATGAATGACCAAATGGGTGATGAGATTGAGAAATTATGGCATTGAGTATGTGGAATAGAAAGCTAACAAAGGATAATGAAGCACATATATAAGAAAAATATCCATTGGTATAAAAGTTTCTAGATGATTCAATCTTCAACCTGAATGTCATAGACCATTGGAAATTATACTTTGATGGATCATAGACATAGTGTGAGTTAGGAGCATGATTCCTCTTTGTCATACCCCAAGGGGATTGTATCCCTAAATAATATAGGTTGCCTTTCCCTTGCACCAATAACATTGTGGAGTATGAATCTCTTATCGTAAGACTTCAAATTGTGGTACAGTGACAAATCATTGCACTCAAGGTCTACAAAGACTCACAAATAATTATCAATCAAGTCAATGACAAATATCAAACTAAGGATGATAAACTTACCTTGTACAAAAATCTGGTGGAGGTTCTTATGGAATTCTTCATTGAAATAACATTTAAGAAGATATAGAGGGTAAATAATAGAGTAGTTGATGATATGGCTAAAATCAAATCATTCCTAGATATCCTATGGAATGTCCATAAATATGAGTTCCTTGTAGAGTGGCTTCTCATACCATCTTTTGAGGTACTAGAATTAGAGTTCGTATGCCAAATCGTTCATCCCGATGAACCTTGGTACCATGAAATATTCACCTACTTAAAAATAGGAATTCTCCCCACCAACATCACCCCAAATCTCAAGGGAACCTTCACTAAAAAATCATCTTGTTTCATCATCTTAGGTGGCATCGTTTATCGTAGGAGTATCGAAGGAACCCTATTGTGATTCCTTAACCCTGAGGAAGATTTGAGTTCCTTAACAAAGACCTACACGATGAAATTTATGGTTCACACTCTAGTGGTATGACCTTGGCCATGAAACTGTTGAGGATGGGGTACTACTGGCCTACTATAGAGAAAGAAGCTCACGACTATGTCAAGAAATGTATGCAATTTTAATAGCATGGGGACCTCAACCATGCACCAGCTAAGGAACTCCAACCAATTATCACACCTTATCCCTCTCATAGTGGGGGCTTGATCTCATTGGGAAAATAACACCGACCTCATTTAATGGACACAAGTTCATTATCACTGCCACAAAATAATTCGTAAAGTGGGTCAAATCCATCCTAATGACCTATATCATAGGGAAGAATATTTCCAAGTTCATCTTGAATTACCTCATCTATCATTACGGTGTCCCACAAACCCTTATCTTTGATAATGGAACACCCTTCAAAAACTAGGATGGTCGTGAGCTATGCCAAAAATTCAATATCCAACCTATCACTTGTCCACCCCATATTACCCCCAGGGAAATGGCTAGGCTAAGCCTTCCAACAAACCATCCTAAAAATACTCAAGAAAATAGTTAATGAAGTTGGCCATGACTGGCACCTATAGTTGAACCTTGCCCTATGGGCCTACCAAATGAGTATCCGCACACTTATAGGTGTGACCCCTTTCTCCCTAGTCTATGAATCAAAATCCATCCTGCCAATTGAGGTTGAGCTCTCATCCCTGAGAATATCATTGCATAATCTTATTACTGACAAGGAATACATCGTGTCACGGTTGAATGAGCTAGAATTAATGGATGAGTAGTGCATGGATGCTTTGAACCACTTACAATTTTCTTAGAACCATCTCAAATGAGCTATAATAAGAAGATCAAGAGTCGGTCATTTCAAGTCAGAGAGCTCATGTTGAAATAAAATCATAAAAATGTGCCAAATCCAAACAATGATAAGTTTGAACCTAATTGGTTAGGACCCTTCATCATTAAAACAAGTTACAAATTAGGAGCATATCAGTTGTCCACACCAGAAGGGGAGCCTCTACAGGATCCCATCAAAAACTCCCATCTCAATTAGTTTTATGCCTAAACTTGCAAGGTATAAAACCAAAAAAATACAAAAAAATTTAAAATATATCAAAATCCGAAAACATAAAAAAAGGATTGAAAACAGTAAAGAAAAACATTTCCTCTAGTGAAAACCATTTCGATGTTGTTTGGGAAAGTACCTTGGTGAAAACCAATCAATCAGGCACCTTGTGCAAATTAAGAACTTTCATACACAAGGGAGTCTTCAACTTGTTATGCATTGCATTCCATTCCATCACCCATCCATGTCTGCATCATAGCTTGATCCTATGTTAGTATCATTTTTCATTCTAGTACTACTCGACACACTCCAAAGGTCAGTTTGTCATGTTTATATCATGGTATCCTATCATGTCACACTAGGGGAATCCCCTATACCTGCATTGGATCATATTCATGTATATCCTTGAAATATTTCATAACATCATAAAATCCAAAAATATTCATAAAACCAAAAAATCCCAAAACATCCAAAACATGTCAAAATTCAAAAAACAAGTAAAAAAAACCGAAGTTAAAAATAGAGTCATCATGTTGAACTACGGGGCTTCTGCATGTATAACTTAGGAAAGGCTAATCTTTGATCAACCCCCAAGCCCCGTAGGATAGGTCCTTTAGGTGTCCATCATAATAAACTAGCAGTCCAATTGTTCATATCTCATCAATAAACGAGTTTGTGTCAGTCAAACTACATGGTCTCTATGTGTATAACATAGGAAAGTATAATATTTGATTAGCCTTTGAGGCCCCTAGGATAGGTTCTTAGGTTAGGATCTTGGTCAAAATCTTAGAAAACACCAAAACAATGATTTTTTTTTAAATCAAAACATTTATAAATATCTCAAAAATCCCAAAAACAGCCTCAAAACATTTAAAAAAACCCAAAATCATCTGTACCATTTCAAATGATCATCTACAATAAACATCTACTCACAATAAATCAATCATCATCTTCAACCTTTGGCAAAATAATTAGAAACAAGTATAGAAAATTGAAAGTGATAATCTCAAATGTCAAGGTCTTAAGTTTGTCAACTCTTGGTATCACTAGCCCATCATCTTGTTAGTTTCAAAATCATCTCATAAAATCATGTCCTAGGATATATATTTCCTACAATGGACATCAACATCAGACACGATCGCAGTTTAGTCTTGGCTAGAGGTATGAAGAACAAATTTCCTTGTTTTTTTACTTGATCCTTTCTTTTGATTTATCTTATTCCACTCATTCCAATGACCTCTCAATGATGTCTAATCAAAATGATTTAGAGAGAAAGGAATGGGGCATTGATCATTATGTTTCATTTGTTGTGCTTGTTTGATATTCTTATAATATAACCTTGGTCATCCTATTGTTTTTTGGCTTGTAGGGAGGATGTTTTGGATACCAAGTGTTGACAATTACATTGGTAGGTTTTTCCATTTTGTGTTTTGGTCCGAGAACTTTGAAATTTCCAAGCTACATTCTAACAAGGTTTTGTATGTTGGGTGTGAACAAGGATACTCCTATCAGTTTGTTGAGTCAAATTTCATCAAACTAGATACCATGCCATCCTAGTTGTCTATACCTTAATGCATTGTATCTATGTGTGTTGTCAAATGTAAGGAAAGATATGATCTGTATGTGCCCAATCCCTAGATAAGAAACACATCATCATCATTCATCATCATATCTAATAAAGTCTTGACAACTCATAGACTTGTTGGAATTTTGCATCTTCTTGGAATCAAGGGTTGATCCCTCTCTTTCTTTTATCTTCTCCACATACTAACATGGTATCACGAAATTTAAAAAAATTTTATCTACATCCATCCTGCATCCACAAACTATCAGCATAACCATCCTACATATTGATACATGTCATCATAATAGGAAACATCAACCATTTCATCATCTCACTTGCATTGTCCGTTAAGTTGTTTGGGATAATATAGATTTATTATTCTAAGCATCTTAAAACCATATCATTTCCATCATCATCACAATATAGATCTGTTAGTCTAAGCATATCATAGCATAACCATCCATACATCTATAAAGCATATTTGCCATGAGATTGACCCTAAAATTGGAATTTTGACCTGGTCTCTCAAGGGGGCAGTGTAGTAGGACAGTTCCTTCCACTAGGGTAATAGTGGGGCATCCAAATTTTTATTTTGATCTCAACAATGTTATTCTTTGAACCAACACAAGACGTACCTTGCTTCAAAGAGGGGAAAATTGTAGACACTTAAAAAGTCCTGATTGATGTTATACATCTAATTCTAGTTAACTAACACCATTTCCTCCCAGATCATTTTCGACTAACCAATTAATTAAATAATCATCATTATTTAGTAGAATTCATCAATTTTTTCTATTAATAAAATAATTAACTTTATTAGATTAATTCACCTTTTTGTTGACTAATGTTAATCATATTTAATTAAATTAAATCATTTAAATAAATCCCCCTAAGTCCTCTCATTTGATTAAATAAATCAATCCAATTAAATCAAATTGAATTTCGCAATCCCCTAGCTCACCCAAGTTAATTAATTTTGAATTAATTAACCCTAAGCTACTTGCTAATCATCATTAACAAATCCTCTAGCTTTTAACTGCACCTTGGTTTGGCAAACCCATGGTCAACTAGCTAAGTTGCACATGAAATTCATCTTTTAATTATCTAGTTACCCTATTTATCCTCAAAATGGCATATTCCTAGGAATATTCCTCCCAACCACCCTTTCATTTAATTTCCCTCCAAAGGTTTTAAATTTCCTCTTACACATCCATAAATATCTCTTACAAAGGCATTTACTCCTTCTTACACGTCATCTTGTCCCACAAATATTAACACCTCTTACAACGGAATTATTCTCTCGTACATCCTCACCCACATTCTCTTAAATCTTCAACCACATTCATTTACTTCTTCTTACATCCTCATTTATTCCTCTTACATCCAATTCACTCACACATTTCCCAGAATGTGCTCCATCGTCAACCATACCTTTTGACAAGTGTCACAATCCTATTGGCTCTCATTTTATCCCATATTCACCAATTTATCTCATTATTTAACCCTTGAGTCCTATAAGTAGAGGCTTTCTCTACATAATATCGATCCATAATTTCAAGCATTCTTATTATAGTCATTTTCATTCATAGCAATCACTCAATCACTCTATTTTATCATTTTTTTTTTTATGTTATCATTTTGCATTATGTCTCACACTTTGAATAATCTATTTCATTGGATCTTATCAAAGAGATTTAGAAAGGGCTTCTTTCCACATCAAAGGGGCACCAATCCCCCTATGGGATGGAGGTTTATTAGAATTAGTTGATTACATGTTATCATTTATCTTATTTAATGCTTTCATTTCATGTTTTCATCTTTATTTAACTAAGAATCTCATAGGGAATGCTTTTTTTGTGTTTCTAGCTTTATTAACATTTTTTTGTTGTCTCTTGTTACTTAATTGTAGATTAGGCATTCACATGAACAACCAGTAAATCCTAAAGAAATGAAAAATATTTATGGAAAATATTACGAACTTGTAAAACATGTTGGCTATAGTATAAAAGGATGTGGTGCTAGAGGACAAGGTATCCATGTCCCTATAGATCCTAACACACAAGAAAAAACTTGTAGTCTTGGTTATTTTCCTTTGATATAAATCAAACCATCAAACAAACCTTTGCTTAATAGCAACAACCTTACAAAATATTATTCTAAGGCAAGTTTAACTTTTGTTCATCCTTAAATGATAGATACTACATGTGGGAACATTTCATTCGATAGGCATCAAGTTGATACTTATTTTACTCATCATAATCAATAACAATAGTTGCTACTCCTAGCCATGTAATAGTTGTAGGATCATATCACACTCACTATTGCATGTTTTAAACTCATTGCAAATAATTTCCTTTTGGCAAGGAGCAACATACCATCATCCATCCTCAACTCACCCTTGTCCCGAACTCAGTGGGGGCAAGGGTTAGGTAGCTTTGTCCTTGTATATCACTTGTCATTGTCTCTTTTATCTACTTAACCACCTTCCATGTATATGTAAGAGAAATATTTGGATGTGAATGGCATGCATTTGGTTGGCTTGCATGTGACATACTTTTCTTTCTAGGTTTATCATTATATTTTTGAGGAAAACCCCTCCTTCCTATTTCATGACACACCTTATCTCAGAAATATATGACTTGGCATAGGGATTTTTGAGGAAATGTCTCATGTCTTAGGGAAAAAAAATTGGCTACTTTAAATAAATTACTCATAGTGATGGTGTAGCAACCACTTTAAATTGGGGGCATACATCGATGACATCCTTTGGAAAAAAATCATGGTGTGATTTTTCTTTTTCTTGTGGTGTTTCCTCTTCTTGGTGGTTTCATTGGGTTTGATGTCGTCCAAGAGTGTACGAGCTAGTAACATGGCATGATGTGAACAAGGAATCCCATGGGCGACGATCTAACACTTTTGACTTGTCATCTCTTGGAGACATTAGGCATAATGCTCCCTAAGAACAAGACCTTTACATGAACAAAGAAAAACTACCTTTAACAAAATTTTACATTTACAAAAGCATTTACAAAAAGAATTACATTTATGGTGCCTTATTGAAGTTATTAGGAGGATGGCTTTGGTATGGTTAGTATGATGAGAAGCCAATACATTGGCATGAATTTCTCGTTATACAATCAGAAGTCGACACACTCGCATGAATTTCTCACTAAAATACTTTGTTGGGATAGCTCACCTAGTGAATAGATTGAGGTTCCACTACCCCAAAGTGAGAAACATATGTTATGGAAAAATAACCCCATTCCACATCACGTTGGAATGGTTGTGCCTGATCCTTTATTTTTCTTTTTCTTGGCCTTTGACAAGGTATGATTATGTATCATTATTATTGATGCATACTTAAGTGTCTAGAATGTCTACTTTAGTGTGAGTTTGACATGGGGTCATCCTCTCACTAAAGTGGGGGAAAAATGTAGTAACAAAGAAAGTAGCATTTTCCCTTAGTTTCTTAATTGACATTAAAACTAAATTAGTGATGTCTTGGAGTAGTGTTGTAATGTGTTTTATACATTCACAACATTCTAGGAACTTTATTATATTGAAACATGCTTTAATTGATCCTTTGCAAAGATTTTGTGAAGTGTTGTAACTAACTTTTACAATTTTCTAGGATTTATTTACTTAATTAAGCTTAATGGACCCATTCTTAATAAAATGTATTTAAATTTGTACCTTATTTAAGTGTTGTAAAGTGTTATAAGGCACTTTCACATTAATCTAGGGTTGTGTTAATTAATTGAGGTTTATTGGAGTAATTAACCCCATTTAATTCAAATTCAAAACTTCTATATGACACCTCTTGAAGATCTATCCCTACACCCATGATTTAAATAATGTAACATTTAATTGGGAAAAAACTAGGTCTTGGAAAATGGTGCCAAGACCCATTTTCCCTAGGTGGCGAATGGGTCCTCCCTTAATAGGACCCTCTTTCTAAGTTGACCTAAAATGATTTTCTAACACTCTTTCCATCCCTCGGGGTTAGGTCCTAAAAAATTGAGCCAAGACTCATTCAACCTAGGTGTTGAATGGGTCCTCCCTTAATGAGGACCCCCTTTTCAAATTTCATTCTGGTGAGAATTTAATAAAGTTTACTTCCAAATCTGGCATTGGTTTGAATTGTTTGAATTTTGGGGTTAATATTTTAATTTAGAATAAATAAGGGATTAATTCACATAGTTTCATCCTAGAATTTCAAGCACTCATGTATTATAGAAAATTAGAGTTCACAAGAGTTTACAAGAGAATTTTCAAGGCATTTCAAGGCAGATTTCAAGTTATTGCAGCAATTCAAGATCATATCATCATGACAAAGGTTTAATGCATTCATGTATGTCGAGCTAAAGTAGTGGATGTAGTATTGAAAAGACAAAGGAAAAAGTGCAAAGGAATTGGAAGATCAAGAAGAATGCAATTCAAAGGGTCTTTAATTCTTTTGCCCTCGGGAGTTTGGTGCAGGAGCACTTGTTTGATTTCTTGACTCCATGAGGCCATTTGTAAATAGTTGCTCTATTTTATGTATTGGGTCTTATAATAAGTTTTATCAAACCATTTTATAGGTGTTCGAGTCTTAGGAAGTAATATTTGAAGTCATTTGTCAAATAATGTTTAAAGTTGTTTCATATTGTAGAAAATGTAAAAGTTGCTCAAGAAAGTTGTCAAGCAACTTGTCAAAAGTGTCATTAAGGTGTTTTGTCAACAAAATAACTAAAAGGTGGTTGAAAATAGTTGGTTTTGGTTGTAAATGTATAAGTACACCCTCCAAAACTCAAATTGGAGAGGTTGGAGACATTATTTGTGAAGTTTGATGAATGGCAACTTCAAGTTTGTGTGCATTTTCTGATTTTACATTGTTTCCAGGTTGAAGTTGTGGTTTTTACGGCCTGATATGCATTCAAATAATGGATTATCATATATGGATGGAAAGATATCTATTTCTAGTTTCCAATTATTTTTGTCTCATTCAATTTTATTGAGTGTTGTGGAAGATATGATTATTTTGGTGAGATTGCCTATTTTAACAATATTGTGCAGAATTTACAGTCTGAAAGAATGTGATGGTACGGATTTTAAAGTATATATTTTGGGTCTGAAACCAAGTTTATGTTGTTCCTATATGAATCTAATTTAATTTGCTTCAAGTATCATCAAATTTCATTAAGATTTGAATAAGTTATGATCATTTTAGTGAGGGCAGGTTTGAACCCTGTCTAGGGTTTGCAGTTTTGGGAAAAAATGAAATAACTTCTTTTGGGCTACCATGGTTATGTTTCCAATGTGACATAGAATGAATAATAGAATGTGTTATAAAAATATTGATTTGAATTAATTTTGAAGGATTGTGAGATATGTTGTTGAATCTTCCTAACTCTGCATCAGATTGGTATCAGAGCTTAGCAAAAGGTCTGGGCTGAGAAAGAAATTGGTTTTGGTATTGTGGTTTTGTAGTTGTGTTTTGGTTGGTTGCAGGTTATGTGAGAACCTGATTGCTGCCATTGAGAAGGCAGAGAGAAAAGTGAGTTGTGAGCAAGCAGATACTTTCTGAGACCATCTAGAAAATATGGAGAACTTGAGAAGGCATTTGCAGGCAGAGGAGGATAGAAAGAAGAGAAAAAGACAAGCAAAGATGGATAGGGAAATTGCTGAGTTGAAGCAAGAAATGAAGAGGTTGGATAAAGAGTTCCAAGAATCTATGAAGAGGATAGAAAAAATGATGAAACAAGAGACAAGTTGGAATTTGAAATTGAAAAGGAAGATGGTTTGGCCTATAAAGAAGATTGTGAAAAGAAGAAGAAATGAGAAGATGAAAGAGGAAGAAGAAGCATATGAAGATGCACATGAAGAATTCCTAGATGAAGACAAAGATGTTCCAAAGCATGAAGATGAAGAATGTAAATTTGTTGCAGAAATTACAAGGCAAGAAGGTGAATGTATCATTGAGATAAGGAACCTAATTTCAGGACTTGAATACGCTGAGTTGATTAAGGGAATGATCATGGATGAATTGGTCATAGAGGTTTGCAAAGGATTGATGAATGATGGAGGTATTATGGTAGAAATTTTGTTTCATTTCATTATGTTACTAATGCTTTGGACAAAGAATAATTTTCAAGTTGAAAAGACAAAGGAAAAAGTGCAAAGGAATTGGAAGATCAAGAAGAATGCAATTCAAAGGGTCTTTAATTCTTTTGCCCTCGGGAGTTTGGTGCAGGAGCACTTGTTTGATTTCTTGACTCCATGAGGCCATTTGTAAATAGTTGCTCTATTTTATGTATTGGGTCTTATAATAAGTTTTATCAAACCATTTTATAGGTGTTCGAGTCTTAGGAAGTAATATTTGAAGTCATTTGTCAAATAATGTTTAAAGTTGTTCCATATTGTAGAAAATGTAAAAGTTGCTCAAGAAAGTTGTCAAGCAACTTGTCAAAAGTGTCATTAAGGTGTTTTGTCAACAAACTAACTAAAAGGTGGTTGAAAATAGTTAGTTTTGGTTGTAAATGTATAAGTACACCCTCCAAAACTCGAATTGGAGAGGTTGGAGACATTATTTGTGAAGTTTGATGAATGGCAACTTCAAGTTTGTGTGCATTTTCTGATTTTACATTGTTTCTAGGTTGAAGTTGTGGTTTGTACGGCCTGATATGCATTCAAATAATGGATTATCATATATGGATGGAAATATATCTATTTCTATTTTCCAATTCTTTTTGTCTCATTCAATTTTATTGAGTGTTGTGGAAGATATGATTATTTTGGTGAGATTGCCTATTTTAACAATATTGTGCAGAACTTACAGTCTGAAAGAATGTGATGGTACGGATTTTAAAGTATATATTTTGGGTCTGAAACCAATTTTATGTTGTTCCTATATGAATCTACTTTCATTTGCTTCAAGTATCATCAAATTTCATTAAGATTTGAATAAATTATGATCATTTTAGTGAGGGTAGGTTTGAACCCTGTCTAGGGTTTGCAGTTTTGGGAAAAAATGAAATAACTTCTTTTGGGCTACCATGGTTATGTTTCCAATGTGACATAGAATAAATAATAGAATGTGTTATACAAATATTGATTTTAATTAATTTTGAAGGATTGTGAAATATGTTGTTGAATCTTCCTAACTCTGCATCATATTCATATGTAATATAGTATATATTAGGATAATATATGAAATTTATCATATATACATGTATTGTTACTGTGTTGGTCATTCATAGGATCACAAGTGACTGTTTATCTATATATGTCAACTAATATCTAGTCATATTTTCTAGTTGAGTAAGAAGAAGCATGTTATTATTCTTTCATCTATAAAGGTAGACTACATGAGCTTTGACTATCATTATAGAGGACAATTATCTTGACCACATCCTAATAGATAATTTTATCATCTATTGATTACCATCATTCATATACTATGATAATTAGAGTGTTATTATAATAGGTCTAATATCACACATGAAATAATTTTTTTGAGATATTTACTAAAACCTTCATATAGAGAAATACTTATGTGTAAAAAGAGATCTAGGTCTTAAATCACACTTCTTTCAATATGAAATATAGAGATGATTAATAATTCTCTCAATATCCACTTGGATTCAAACCTCAATTGAAGAGCCCAAATGGTGGATCAAGGTTTTAATCCTCCATTAGGGGGATGTTGATTGGATTAATTGATTGGTAAATGAATAAATTTGAGGATGTAATGAAGTTACTATTTTAACTATGAAAAGTGAGAAAACTATTAAGATTTTAGAAAAACATAGAACTAATAAATATAAACATTGTACAAATCAAAGGAGAGCAATTATAGAGGAACCCAACATATAAATTTGAGTATGAAACAATTGGAGAGGGGTGTTGGGTACCCTAGAATTTGTAGTAGCTATTGAAGGTTTGATTTTACTCTCTTGTTGATCTTGATATAAAAGTTATTTTCTTCTAGACTCATTATCAGATATTCTTTTATCACTAATAAAATTCACATTCCTCGACTTTATAATTTGTAGGGATTGAATGCATGAACGGGCAATTAGTCTTCAAATCTTACTCAAATTCACTTCCAATTTATAACTTGCATAAATGAAAGAGGGGGAAGGGTTGTCCCATAAAGGGGATTTCTTAATTCAAACCCCATTTTTGGTATTTCTATATCCTAATAGCTATTACGATTTAAAAAGAGAGCATATCCTCAGTAATGCTAATCAAGTAATAAATTGACAATTGTTGCAACTCACCACTAAAATATATATTGCTTGATGGGCTAAAGTAAGCTACTCATGACTTCTAGTAGACACCGATGCTACATTTGAATTCTTCCAAGTGTTAGTACAGAAAAAAAAAAATGAAGATAAAACATCATGTATGGATGACATGATGCTTGATTGAAATGAATGATGTTATAATTCTACTAATTCTAATCTTGACTATTTGTGATTCTTTAGTAATTATCTTAATTTATTTATCAAAACATGTTAGGATTAAAATGGTGAAAATGATTTTGTATTTATATGTAATTATTCTCGTTTCCCAAAAATGAAAAATCGATAGTCGACAATAAATTTTAAATTTTCAAATATTAAAATGTCAACACCAAAATATTTAAATTTTACACAAAATGGCTTGGAAAAGGGTGCTCGGTGCCCTAGTCTAGCCCATCCTTATCAGGTCCTTAAACATCAGGGTCAAATAGTAAGTATTTATTTTCAATCCCATCTTTTAATTTTCCAATGATATTTTAATAAAATGAGAAAATTAATTGCATAATTAACTCCAAGAACATATAGGAGAGATAAACATAGTGTGCAATTGTAAGGGTGAAAATTTTCAATGCTATAAGAACATATATTCATCTTTGAGATATTTTATGGGTTGCGATACTATCATTTCTAAATGAGATATCTTGTAATTTATTCAACTATTTTTTTCTAAATTTTTCTCTCTTGTAGCATAGTTTTCCTTCATATTTTATTAATTTGTATTACTATAAAACAATAGAGAGTAGAGAGGATGGGGAAATTAGATAGAGGTTGATACATGGGTGAGGGGAAATAGTTGGGTAAATAAATAGTTTATAAGAGTTTTCCCAATCAATAAATCCATAAGGGTGATGAATGCTAACCCCACCCTATTGAGTTAGAACTATAGTAGGGGTCGTGCACACTAAGCCTGATATGAGAACAAGGGCTTAGGATAATCTATGCAAGTTTTATTTATTACCCAACAAGAATTGGGTCCCACACCCTAATTCTATAGGGTGAATGGTGGTTAATCAAAATTATCAAATAATTTATATATTATAGTTTTCATACTATTAATAGATAAAAATGATATTTAAGGAATCCTTTTCATCATAGTGGAATATATTGGAACAAACCCATTTCAGCTATGCTCTACTAACTATAAACACTTCTAGAATGCTTAGTAAATTATATAACAATTGTAATAATTACATACATTGGCATTTATCCTTCTATTAATAGAAGAAGGTTAGTGTTCAATCCATTTATATTTATAATTTTCAATTTCTTATTTATTTGCACTATATTTTTGGTTATTCAATATTTTATAGTTTTTAAGGTATCTAATATTATGGTTCTAGGGTAGCAACTTTAGTTTCTATTGTATTCACATTAGATATTCTCTATAGTAAGTATTATATTATACATATTTAATAATTTTATTTAAGATAATATGAATATTTAATTAACCTTCCCTAGGTAGCTAATGAAAACATGTATATTTTGGATAAACAAGTTATACCACTACTTCATCAACTTTTGATTGAGTGTAGTTAGATTATGCCTCTATCTTAGTCATACTAAGGAATCTAATCTCTTAATTACTACTAAATTTGAGTTACCTTGTACCTCTTGTAAATGTGATTTTTTGATTGAGTGTAGCTAGATTCTCCCTCTATCTTAGTCATACTAAGGAATCTAATCTCTTGATTACTACTAAATTTGAGTTACCTTGTACATCTTGTAAATGTGATCTTGATTCAGACATTAAGGAGGCCTACATATATGTATTTTCAATAGCTTTAAAATTTGTTAATGCTATTTTTCTTTGTAATATTTTATATTATCTCTTAGAGAACTATGCTATGATATTTTAATTTTGTAATTGTTTACATTAATTTTTTGTGGTTTTCATTTTCTTTCAATATATTTCTAATTATTCTTTACATTTTAGATTCTAACACATTATGAATAGAATTGAATATCATACAATATGTGTAGTTGAAAATAAATGATGTTGGAATTACTATTTAAATATATATATATGAAAATATTAGAATAGTGTTTGGATTCCCCTTTTGAAATAATAATTAACAATGAAATAATTTTTTGAATAAGACCGTCACGGGATTTTTAAAAACTATCAATGATAAAATATAACAAAAGCAATCCCTACCATCCTCAAAAATAATTGAGCTATGAAGCTTTTAAAAGGATTATAAGTACCAAACTGACAAATATGTATTCAAATTGGGATACAAATATACCAACACTCCTTTGAGAAAACAAGACGTCATAAAAGATGCTAAAAATAATTATTCTTGTCAATTGATAAATCGGTTCGATGTTGCCCTACCCATATAGTACATGGTAGGAAATCCAATATAGGCCACTAGATTTTCTATTCTACCACATTTAGGAGCTGCCTTGCATCACATTTCTAGTTACAATAAACAACAATGGTAAAAAATAATGATCCTAGTAACTTCATTCTTTACCTTTTTCTCTAGAAGCTCCAATAACAACACATTCTCCTGGCTTAAAAAGGTGATTATCTATAATATCCTTGTGAATCTCTTCTTCAAAGGTAAGATAAAAGCATTCCTTGCATACTTGGTGGTCGATTTTGGGTCTCCGAATAGCAACTCTCTTGTGCCCACAAATTTCAAAAAATCATCCCATTCTCTTAGGCTACTTTTCATTCATATTTTTACTCGAACCGCCATTCCTATTTCCTTTCATCTCCATATTTTCCTAATTCCTCAAATGAAAAATTTGTAAGTACATGTTTTTCATCTGCTTTGCTAGAAAAATAGAGATAAATTACACAACAAACATCAACAGAGACAAGGATAAAAGAAGATTTAGCAAACACAATTTCTGTATTAATGTATTTCTTCTTTACATAGAACTGCCATAGCTGCCAGTGCTCTTTTCTGATCATTCATACATATCAAAAAAAATAGAGTATATATTTCCACTTTTCTTTTACAAAACAAAAAAACATATTGTCCCAGCTACATGGGAAACTTCTCGAATACACCAGTTATCCAGAAAATTCTAGCAACAAACATATTATTAAATTCGAATAATCTAGATGCATCGATGAAGGAGATAGAATAAAGAAGATGAGAGTAGGTAGAAGAAATAAATGTAGAGATGAAGAAGAAGATGGATGAGAGGTAGGGGAGATTAATTATGTATAGCTGGAAGCCACGTCACCAACACTCCCCCTTAATCTTCACTGCCATGTAGTTCTGCAATTCCAATTCCTCTCGGAGATGCTCAAAAACATTCCTTGCAAGCGGCTTTGTGAAGATGTTTGCCAGTTGTTCTTCGGACCTGCAAAACTAAAGATGTATATCACCATTGTTCACCAATTCATGAATAAAATGGTACCTTGTATCAATATGCTTGCTCCGTTTATGAAAAACATGATTTTTAGATAAAGCAATCGCTGAATTATTATCACAAAAAAAATTTGTAGGTTCTTCTTGTGGATGCCTCAAATCTGAAAGTACTCTTCTCATCCATACTACGTGGCAAGCTGCTGATGTGGCTGCAACATATTCCGCTTCAGCTGATGAGAGTGTCACAATTGGCTATTTCTTTGATGCCCAAGAGATAGCACCTGATCCTAGGTGGAAAATATACCTCGAAGTGCTTTTTCTATCATCTACGCTACCTCCCCAATCACTATCTGTGTATCCAATCAGTTTGTAATCATCTGAAAATGTATACAAAATCCCAAAGCTCTTTGTTCTAGCTATATACCTTAAAATTATTTTTCCAACTTTCCAATGTGATTCCTTTGGTTTGTCCATGAATCTAGAAAAGAGACTAACTCCATACATGATATTTGGTCTTGTGGCAGTTAGACACATGAGGCTGCCAACTAATTTTTTGAACAAAGTTGCATCAACACTAGGACTATTGTCATCCTTGCTAAGTTTTAAACCCAATGCAATGGGTGTAGGTGTTGGATTCACATTTGTCATCTTAAATCTTTTCAACAAGTCATTAGCATACTTACTTTCACATATAAAAATGCCTTGCTCATTTTGACTCACCTCTATACCAAGAAAATATCTCATGAGCCCCAAATCAGTCATATCAAATTCTCTTTCCATGGCTACCTTGAATGAATCAATTGACATGTTACCTATGAATATCAAATCATCTACGTACAAGCACACAATCAATATTTCTTCTCCATTCACTTTGACATACAAATTTGGTTCATTGCCACACTTGTTAAACCCATTGTTCACAAAATAAGAATCTATCTTGTTGTACCAAGCTCTAGGAGCTTGCTTCAAACCATATAATGCCTTTTTCATTTTGTATACCTTATGTTCTCCAAAAACTTCATAACCAAGTGGTCGTTTTATATAAACTTCTTCTTCTAAGATGCCATTCAAAAATGCTAATTTAACGTCCATTTGATAAACCCTCCAATTGTTTTGAGCTGCAATAGATAAGACCATTCTAATGGTATCCAATCTTGCCATGGGTGCAAATGTTTCATTGTAGTCTATGCCTGGTTGTTGTGTGAAACCTTTAGCTACTAGTCTTGCCTTGTGTTTCTCTACTTTTCCATCAGCATTATACTTTGTTTTGTAAACCCATTTAACTCCAATCACGTCCTTGCCTTTAGGAAGCTCTACTAGATCCCAAGTTTGATTCTTTTCTATTGATTGAATTTCTTCATCCATGGCTACAATCCATTTGTCATCCTTAATTGCCTCTTCAAAATAAATTGGATCATCTTGTGATAAGAATGCAAAATTAGTGCATAGATCATCATTTTCAGCCTCTTGTGTTTCATCATAAATGTCTCTTAAACTACATGTCTTCTTTGAAGTGTTTATGGAACTTGACCTTAGTGATGCAAGTGTTGGATTAGAGAACTCACTATTGTCATTACTTGCTGGAGTAGTAGGATTTGGAGTGGTAGGTACCCTTGAAGGTGTTGTAGGAATATTTTTTTGTGTAGTAGGATTCACACTTTGAGTCTCATTCACTTCATTTTCTTGTGGAACACTTGCTTCAACTGTAGTTGTTTGGTCTATGCTGCCATCCCATGCTTCTTCTTCAATAAACTCAACATCAAGGCTTATTATCAGCTTCTTTGTGATAGGATTGTATAACTTATATGCCTTGGATTGTTGACTTTATCCCACAAATATGCACTTCTCTCCTCTATCATCTAATTTCCTTCTCAACTCTAATTTCTTTTTACTCCAAGCTTCTTCTGGTGTTTTGTTTATCATTGCCTTTGTTGGACATCTATTCAATATGTATACCGAACATGCAACTACTTCAGCCCAATACTCATTCGGTAGATGTTTTTCTTTTATCATGCTTCATGCCATTTCCATGATTGTTCTATTCTTTCTCTCAGCTACTCCATTTTGTTGAGGAGTATACCTTGCTGTAAATTGTTTTCTTATGCCATTTTCTTTGCAAAAATTCTGAAAATTATTTGATATGTACTCTCCACCTTGATTGGTTCTCAATGTTTTGATGTAGTATCCACTTTCTTTCTCAACTTTTTCCTTGAACTCTTTAAAAACAGCAAATGCATCTGATTTGTATTTCAAAAAATAAACCCATGCTTTTCTACTGAAATCATCAATGAATGTCAAGAAATAAAGTTTTCCACTTATAGATGGTGTTTGCATAGGTCCACAAAGGTCTGAATGCACTATCTCAAGTGGATGCTTTTCCCTATAAGACTCCCCAACTAGAAACGTTTTCCTATGTTTCTTTGCCAATATGCAACTCTCACATGTTGTCTTAAGTGGCTCTACTAGTGGCAATCCATATACCATTCTTTTCTTATGTAACAACTGCAACCCTTTGAAGTTTAAATGTCCAAGTCTTAAATTCCATAACCAAGATTCATTTTTGTATGAAGCTTTGAAAGCTAACTCAACAACTTTTTCAAATCCTTGTGGCTGCAAAAATAGTTCACTTTGGATTCTAAGTGGAAACATCCTATTTTTTGTCATCTCAACTTTTGCAATTAGCCTATTGCTTGGTTTCTTGTCTAAAATCACACATTCACCATTTTTAAAGTATATCCTATATCCTTTTTGCAATAGTTGCCCAATGCTTATAAGATTGTGTTGCAATCCAGGAACATAGTATACATCAAAAATATGCTTCTCCTCACCTTGTTTAGTTTTTATGTTAATTGACCCTTTGCCCATGATTGAAACTCGTTGATCATTCCCCAATTTTACTTCTGATTTTATTGAGTCATCCATTGTTGCAAACATCTCTTTACTCCCACTCATATGATTACTACAACCACTATCTAAGAACCACACTCCTTTGGAGCTTTCTTGTGCTACATTGCATGTTATCAATATGGTATTTTCTTCACTAGTGTTGGGCTTGTTTTCATTTGTAAAATGTGCCTTTTGTTATTCATGTCATATTGTCTTTTCCTACATTCTGATGCATAATGCCCAAATTTACTGCAGTAATCACATTGGATATTAGATTTATCATACCTTTCTCCTTGATGATGGCTATGAGAATGACCGCTCCCCCTTCCTCTTGTTGGTGAAAAATGTGCATGTGGGCTTGATGCTGGTCTTCTGCTCTCACATTGTGTATTTTCTCTTCCTCCTCTTAGTGTAAAACATCCTCTGTTTCTGCTGTAATTTGATCTTCCTCTTGTTCCGCCAAATGAGAGTTGAGTCTTAAATGCATTCTCCAATGATGATGACCCTGATTGATTTAATCTTTGCTCATGTACTAAGAGTGATCCCATTAATTCTTCTATTGATAGCTGAGTAAGGTTTCTGGCCTCAAAAATAGCTATTACAACTGGATCAAACTTTGTTGATAAGCTTCTAAGTAATTTCTCTACAACCTTTTGATCTTCAATGGTGTCTCCATAAGATCTGATCTGATATACTATTGTCATTGCATGAGTGAAGAATGAGTCTATTGAGTTTGAATCTTTCATTTGCATATTTTCAAAATCCCTTCTAAGAATTTGTAATTTTTCTATTTTCACCTTGTCTATGCCTTGGTAAATTGTTTGCATACTTTCCCATGCCTGTTTTGATCTTGTGGCAGCTGAAAATTTTGGAAAGATTGATTCGTCCATTGCCTGCTAAATGATAAATGATGCCTTAGCATCCTTCTTCTTGTTTTCTTTCAACAAATCCTTCTCAGCCTATGATAGTGCTTGAAATGCTTGCTGGTCTACTGGTTCAGGAAACCCATTTTCAACCAAGTCCCAAACATCCTAGGAGCAAAACAGAGTTTTCATTTTTATGCTCCAATATTCATAGTTTTTACCATTAAAGACAGGAATCTGAGGTTGTGCAATACTTCCACTTATTCCTGCCATGATTTTCAAAATAAAAATTACCTCTGCAATAAAACCCTTTTCCTATTTTCTTCAATCTTGCTTTTCTCTGTTTCTTTTCAACTATTTTAACCTTTTGTTATCTGCAATCTCTTTGCAACAAATTTTGCAACAGGTTGACACCTCCTTTGCCCTCAATAATAAAGTCTCTAAAAAAACAACAACAGATTTTTTACTTCTAAACAACTTCATAAGACTAGGTCTTCTATGCCATAATCTACTCACATATTTTGAATCCTCTTCAACATCAACTCTCACAGCTTCAAGATTTTGAACAGCATCAAATAACATTCACCTGCTCTGATACCACTTTGCTGGAAAAACAAAGATAAATTACATAGCAAACATCAACAAAGACAAGGATAAAAAAAGATTTAGTAAACACAATTTTTGTATTAGTGTATTTCTTCTTTACACAGAACTGCCAGAGCTGCCAGTGCTCTTTTTTGATCATTCATACATACCAAAAAAACAAAGTATATATTTCCACTTTTCTTTTACAAAACAAAAAACATATTGTCCCAGCTGCACGGGAAACTTCTCGAATATGCCAGTTATCTAGAAACTTCTAGCAACAAACATATTATTAAATTCTAATAATCTAGATACATCGATGAAGGAGATATAAGAAAGAAGATGAGAGTAGGTAGAAGAAATAAATGCAGGGATGAAGAAGAAGATGGACGAGAGGCAGGGGAGATTAATTATGTACAACTGGAAGCCACGTCACCAACATGCTTCAACTTGTTTGTCAAGACATTACAATGATTAAAATTTGAATCTTTGAAGGGTTATGATTTGATCCCATTGTGAGAAATAGTTCCCATCAGTCACAAAAGGCATCAAATTTCAATTTAATAAAATATACCTTGTCTAATACTCTACTAGATGCATACAAGAACTGAAGGGTAAAATGGTCATGCACGACTCGACTATAGCCAACACTCAAAGTATCTTAAAGATGGCAATTTCCAGTCACTGATTAAAGAGTATAAGATCTGGCACTCTGTTAATCATAATGGAATAGAACAAGGAGTCATACAATAAAATGTGAATTCAAAAGTATTAAGATATTCATAAATAGAACAATAGAAATATACATACCCACCAATGGTAGATGTTCTGGAGTGCCAAAGCAGCCCGAGTTCTATTTGTAAGTTATACTTAAGTAAGTGGCACTACAATGTTATGGATTAGAAGTTAAAAGATTTTCATGATGTAAGAATGAACATTGATAATGCTGAGGACGAAATATAATATCAACTGCTGTAATTATGCATTTTACATCAATTCAAACTAGAAAGACCTTAGATGTGGCTACTGCTAGATTTGTTGAAAACTATATGCTATTGTCGGATGTATCACTAGAAACAAAATGCCCAGGCATATAAAATCAATGTCATCTATTAAACATTGTAGAGTGCACTCCTCTGCTAGTAGTGTTTGTTGAGATCCCAAAAGTTGTCAATTCCAATGATTGTGATGCCTCTATTGTTGTATATTGAACTTCAAATGATAGACTTATAATCAGTTTACGATCTTATTTAATACTAAATATTTTTTAGTGATTGAAGTATGCATGCATTGCAAGACACTATTTAAACCCGTTACTAGATGCAATCTTTGCAACAAACTTACAAAGTTTGTAGTATTGTGTTTATTTAATATTGTGAGTTAGAACTTATTTTCCTAATAAGACATACATAATCATAATAGTATGAAAAAAAATTCCTACAAACTCAACAATTTGGCTTTTTATTTGTGATCTCCATGGAAATTAATATCTACAATTATGCATAAAATTCAATAATACCAAGTATATAGCAATGTTGAAGAACCTACCCTTCTAATTAATTCTAAGAGTGAACAAAGGTTAATGAGAGTAAACAAAATATCTTGGTTTTATAATAACAAACCAACATATGATAAAATTTGAAGACTACCAGTTATAACAGTCATCAAGGGCTCTTTGCAAGAGTGCAATTTCCCTCTCCCTTGTTAGTGCCCTGACGATAAGCTAACAAGAATCAAATTTTCTATGAATTAACATCCAACTCATTATACTACATTATAATGCCTCATAAAAAAGTTAGCCCCTAAACTATGTTATATGAGATTAAATTAGAAATTGGTGTGAAACTCTATGATTGCTTGATCTGAAAAGAAACTAAAATAATATGTTGGAATTAATAATTTTGAGCAATGCCAACCAAATGCATTAAATGCCCAGTCAGAAGAGATCCATTTTGGATCGTTCCCCCCATTTTCCATGTCCAACATATGTTGTCCCAGTTAATGTTTCTGACAACTGCTTAATTTTGGTGGTTTAATTTGAAATTGAATGATAGTTTTTGGAAAAGGTAAGAAAGAAAAAAAGGAAGAATAGAATGTTTAGAGTAGAAGAACAAGGAGGGAATGTTCAGGAGAATCAAATAGAGAAAAAATAAGAAGAAGTCAAGGATAGAATATATTGCACAGAGCGCGGAGCTCCAGTGCTCTAGAATATTTGCAATACCAACACAGAGTAGCACACAAAAGGCTCTGTTGTTCCAGAATTTGGGCAGTTTATTGTATGAAGGAAATACAGAGCCATAGCTTTGATTTTTTTGTATGTAGACATTGTTAAATGTAATATTTTTGTGTATTTGAATGAAAGAAAAAAATCATTCTACCTCCTTGTTGTATCATTTTCTCTATTTATTTTCATCTTTGTCCATTTCAATTGAGATTCAATTTTTCCCATTAGTCTGGTATCAAAGTCATTTCTATTAGAGCCCTAGTAGTTTTTGGGCATGCATTGATAGAATCCTAGCTTCTAGGTATTTTAGTTTTCCCCATTTAGCAAAATAGTTGGAGGAGATAATAGGAGTTGGCAGCAACCACCTATGTTGGATGGTAAAAACTATGATGTTTGGGAAAAGAAAATGAAAACTATTTTAATTGCAAATGATTTGTGGGAGTTAGTAGAAAATGGGTTCACAGATTTGACTTACCCAAATCCATTTACAACATTGAGAAATGCTTGAAAGAATTAGTTCAAGGAGACAAGGAAAAATCAGGCTAAAGCCCTCAATTTAATTGAGGCAGATTTGACAAAGGCTATTTTTCCTCGAATAGCAACAACTAGTTATGAAAAAGAATCTTAGAAAATCATCCAAACTAGTTACAAGGGGACTAATAAATTCAGATTGGTGACACTCCATATGCTTCAAAGATATTTTGACTCTGTAAATGAAGGACAATGAGTCTATCTCAAACTTTCACACAAGAATTTCTAGTTTGATAAACCAGTTGAGGATGGATGGAAAAGCCATGGAAGAGTAAAGGATTGTGGAGAAAATCCTCAGAAGTTTACCCTAAAAGTTTGATGCAATAGTGATTGTCATTGAAGAGGAAAAGGACCTCTCAACATTGATCATTGATGAGCTAATTAGTTCCCTACAAACCCATGAGCAGTGCCTAAATAGGTCTGCAAATTCTTTCCATGAGCAATATTTCAAAGCTCAAGCCAATGCAAGAGGCAAGGGGATAGGTAGAAACAACTCTATATGAAGCTCAAGAGGTAGAGGTAGAGGTAGATTTGGATATGTAGGTTTTGAAGAAGATAGCCAAGAAGAGCACATAGCCAAGAGGAAGCAAGTCGTTCTCATTCTAGCTCTGGACAAGCCAAGAAGAACAAAAATTTGAGGCAGAGGTTTGAAAAGAGAAACATTGAATTCTATTATTGCCATAAGTTTTCTATTTATGCGAGTGAGTGTTGGAAAAAGTAATGTGATAAGTCCAAGAAAATTGTAAATGTGGCTGATGAAAATGTGGTTGAGGGTAATCAATAAAAGGCCTTCATCATGTGCAACATTTCTGAGCAAGGGAGTGATAAGGTATGGTTTTTAGATAGTGGATGTAGTAACCACATGAGTGGTAATGAGAGTTTATTTTCTTTCATTGATAAAAATGTTAGGTCTGAGATTAAAATGGGGAACAATGAAATAGTTCCAGTTGTGGGGAAGGGGTCTATTATGTTTTGAACCAAGCAAGGTGAGAAGAAGGAAATTGACAATGTATATTTTTCCCCTGGTATAAAGCACAATCTCATGAATATTGGATAGTTGATCGAAAAGGGCTACAAAGTGTTGATGGAAAAGGGTGAATGCATTGAATTTATGAGAAGGATGGAAGCAAGAAAATAATTGCTCCCGTGTCAATGAAAAAAAAAAATGTTTCTTTTGAGGCTAGAAACATTTTTCTAAGCTTTGTCTGCAGTTGCAATCCCTAGGCATGGAAAATGTATGGAATTACATCATCAAGTAGCTTTCAAGACATTCATTCAAGACCCCTCCAAGCTTTGGCATTTTATGTATGGATAATTAGGCTATGATGGTTTGAATATTTTGTTAAAGAAGGGTATGGTTAAAGGCTTTCCAACCATTGTAGAGTCTAGTGGTGGATGTGAAGCCTATATTTTAGGCAAGAAACATAGGTGACCTTTTCAATCAGACAATTCTAGAAGAGAAAGAGCACCATTGGAGTTGGCACACACTGATTTGTGTGGCCGTATGCAAAAAAATTCTATTGGTAGGAGCCAAGATGAAAAGAAAAGTGGACATTTCATCAAGGTCCTAAGGTCAGATAGAGGGGGCAAGTATACCTCAAATCAATTTATGAATTTTCATAAGGAACAAGGAATTAATAAGGAGCTAACAATAGCCTATACTCTGTAGAAAAATGGAGTGGTTGAGAGGAAAAATAGAACCATTGTGGAGATGGCAAGAAATATTCTTAAAAGAGACTTCCAAATAAATATTGGGGTGAAACCACAACAACAACATTATATTTTTTAAAATTTTTTTTTTGATGAATTTTCCAGATAGCTATATTAATAAAGATAAAATTACAAATTCACAAAGAAGGGGTGGGTGGTAAGAAGGCACACCCCGAAAGTCACATGGGACCAGCCCAGAAAAACCAAAATAACAAATGGGCCCAGCCCAGAAAGTCCAAAATATCACATGAGCCTAGCCTAGAGGTTCAATAACAGAAAGAAAATTATGCAGCTAAGGCAGTGACAGTAGATCCTGGGGGATCCCAGTCATCCAGATGTTTCCCCCATACATCAATGGGGTTTGGAGTGACATCAGGAGGAGCACCCCAACCATCATCAACTTTTTCTTCATCTTTATCTTTATCCTCGTGCCGAGGCAAGATTGCGAGAGCCAACCATGGAAAAATTTTGCCAGTGGAAGGCCAACCAAAGCTAGAAGAAGGAAGAGAATCAAAGGGCCACCTAGAACCACCACCACTACTCCTCAACACACCACTAGAGTGCTAGTTCTGACCAGGATGCAGTGAAGGAGAACGAGCCCGCCTAGGAGGCAGAGAATCTTGTCGAGCAAGAGACTAGGAGCAAGCCCGCATGGAATCACTCTGCTTTCAGCCCCGAGAGGGCGATCGACCATAGGAAGAGGAGGGTGAATCATGGATCTGAGCCATAGTACAAGGGGCATTACCCCAATGGTCTAGGAGAACCTGTACGTGAGCCACTTCCAATGCAACCTTGTTGGATTGCACTTGAATTTGTAACATTACATTAGAACATATAACTACTTTAGCATAAAGAGACACATTAACATCTAAATGAGAATGAGCAAATACACAAGCATTTATGTCTTTCTAGATATTGAAGAGGATTTCCACTCTAAAAGTGTGCCAAAGCTGGGTGAACTTAGCGGGTATTCCAGGCGGGTCCCCCAGCAGAACCATATGCCACGAAAAGGGTTCAGGCCTAAAAGGCTAGAAGAAATCATGAGTCCAAGTCCAAAACTGCTGAGCTCTAGGACAAAACCAAAAAATGGTGCTTGAAGCTTTCTGGCTGCCCACAAAAAGGGCAGCGAGGGTCAGAGACCCCAAAATGAACCAGTTGAGAAGCCACAGACAAGCCTTGGAAAAGAATACACCAAGCAAAGTGGGTCAGCTTCGGATTAACAATTGCAGACCAAGTGGCATCAAACATCCTATGCCAAGTATGGGCTGAGGAGTTAAGAAGCCACCTTTGGTTCAAAGAACTGATCATAGGAAAATGGGGTGAAATCCACCTGTAACCAAGCCGCGGCTTGTAGTTCCATAGAGGAGTGTTTGGAAACCATTTCCAATCTTTCCACCAAGATTTGTGCCCATGAATGCCAACTTTGTGAAGAATTTCCATCGGAATGGCACTCACCAGCCCGCCAAAAGTAAGATGATCCTAGTTTTCAAGACTATATTGGGTTTTAAAAGCATTCCACTGCAAAATACACATGGTAGGACGGTGGAAGAGTTGATGTAGTGTATGAATGCCCTTTTTATGAAATCTGAGAGCTTTGAGCCAAGGCGACTTAGCCAGGGGTTGACCATTCTGAGCTAGAAGGGGAGACCACTAGAGGTTATGTTGGTTGATGGAGAGCCCATCACAAAATCCAACCCCAGCCCAACGGAGCCAAGGCTTAATGGTTTCCCAAGAATGCCAACTAATTTTGGCCACAAAGGAGCCCATAATTTGAACTGGCTCTCTCATAACCAGAAGGGTTTGGAGACTGATTCTTTTCTACGTGGGTCTGTGAACAGGAAAACCAGACTGAATACAATGCCTAAGGATAATTTTCTAGGCTTCATCTCGAGTAAGCGCATGGATAATCCACTCGACACAGAGAGCAATCCATTATCACTGAGTGGAGAGCAAGCCAAGCCCTCGCGAATCCTTGGGAAGATAGAAAAATTCCCAAGCGACCCGATGAAAGCCCTTATGTGTCTTAGAAGAGGCCCATAGAAAATCACGGAGAAATTTCTCAAGCCTAATGTAGGCTGCTTTAGAAGGAGCCAAACAGGAAGAATAGTAGATGTGGGTGGCAGCCAAGATTTTAGAGCACACCTGGAATTTTCCGGTGACAGAAAGAGGCTTGGTAATCCAATAGGCTAGCTTCTGCTCAACCCTGGAGAGCACGGTTTGCCAGAGCTTCCGAGGGGAAGCGTGGAAGGTGAAAGGGATGCCCAGAAATTGAAAGATTTCACCCTGACCAATCCATTTCCAGTTATAAGTTTGAAGCCATGCAGGAGTGGGGAGCACCGAATGTTTGTAGCACAAGGTCTTGTGCCATTGAATAGCGGAGCTAGATGCAAGACAAAAAGTATCAAGGCACTCAAGGGTTGCAATGATTGATCCTTCTTCCTCTAAAAGAGTGAGAAATAAATCATCAGTGAAGTGCGCATTGACAAGCTACTCTTGATAGTCTGGGAGAGTAATTCCTTTAACACATTGCTGGGAGATAGCATTGGCCAGGAGATATCAAAAGCCCTCAACAGCCATAACATACAAAGCAGGGGCAAGAGGACATCCCTAACGAATATAACGAAAAAGGCCAAATGCAGAAGACTGGTGACCATTAATGGAGATGCAAGTTGAGGCATAAAAAAAAATCTTACGAACAGACTGCGAAAATTTGGGCCCAAAGCCCAAGGCCTATAACATCGCAAGAATGAAAGGCCATTCTATATGATCATATGCTTTGGAAAAATCAATTTTGATGAACATTGCTTTCTGGTTCAACCACCGGGCCCACTCCATGCTTTCCCAAACAACAATAATGTTATCAAGAATGAACTTGGATTTAATGAATCCATTCTATTCGGGATGCACAATTTGAGGCAATAGGTGGCAAATTTTAAGAGCCAAGGCTTTGGCCATGATTTTGTAAGAAACATTAAGAAGTTTGATGGGCCGCCAGTTGCAAATATCCTTTTGATCCCCAGGCTTAGGTATGAATTTACTATTGCCTTTATTTATTAAATTACCTAGAGAATTGGTTTGAAAGACTTCAAGAGAAAGATGATGCAAATCACTCCCAATATAGTCCCAAAGCACTTTATAAAATTCACAAGGAAATCTATCAATCCTAGGAGCCTTATCATCAGCCATGGAGGAAACGGCTTCCTTGAGATCATCAATTGTTAACAATTGATCACAAAAATTAATCTGGGCTGAAGAAAGCCTATGTAGCACAACAGGAAGGTAGCTCTAAAGGGCTTGTTGGTGCGCAGGCGTGGGGTCCTCAGCCATGAAAACTTGCTCATAGTGATGCAAAAAATCCTGGAGAATGTCAGGTAGCTCAAAAAGCACTTGGTTACCATATTTGATGGCTTTAATGCCTGGGGAAGAGTACCTCGCATGAAGAGCCAAAAAAAAATATTTGGAGGCACAATCACCAATTTTGAGCTAGTGGAGCCGAGCCTTGATTTGAGCACCCCTGGCAGAATAATTATTTGCCACTTGCTGATGGTGTCTTAATTCTGC
Organism: Sequoiadendron giganteum; assembly: GCA_007115665.2. Taxonomy (NCBI): domain Eukaryota; kingdom Viridiplantae; phylum Streptophyta; class Pinopsida; order Cupressales; family Cupressaceae; genus Sequoiadendron; species Sequoiadendron giganteum. The sequence continues at coordinate 227,145,043 of CM021100.1, read as the reverse complement.
CACCTGCACTTGATGTGATCGGGAAAAAGGACAAGCTATTAAGGCCTCCATAGTAGCATGCAAGTCAGCAGTGGTGGCCTCATAAGAATGTCGGCAGAAGATAGCAAGCTGGTGCCCATAAATGCGCAAAAAAATGTGTAGTACGAATGATGGCATAATTCCACCAAGCAATCCAACTTGTATGGCCAGGAGGACGACACTCTAAATTCCACACCAAAAGAATGTGGGCCAGGGTGGGCTTGTGATAGAGCAAAGACGTGTTCAAGAAGAATTGAGTTTTACACAAGCGAGGTTGACAAGACACCCATTCAATGCGAAATTGAATTGGGAAGTGATCCGAAAGGGTCACAGGCAAGGCAGAGCTCCTGAAAGAAAAAAAAGGACTGAGCTAAGATCATAGCAGGATCAAGGCATTTAAAGACTATGTCAGAACCAGCCCTATGATTACACCAAGTGTGCCTGAGGGAATGAGAATTGCAATAACCCATATTGGGATCAACAAGACCCAAATTATTACACATATAAAACCACACCTCTCTTTCACCCGTAGCCCAACAAAAAGGCACAGTGCCATTCTTATCATACGCCATTTCAACCATGTTGAAATCCCCATAGAGTAACCAGGTGGCAACTGGCAAAGAGTCAGCAATCCAGTGCCAAAGCAAGAAACGCTCCACAGTATCATTACAGGCATAAATATTAATAATCCCGAGGGAATGATTCTCAATATTGAGAAGAACCCGGAGAGCCCGCTAGGAGGGGTCAACCCCATGGTCAACCACATAAGGAAGTAGTCATGGGGCCAAAATAGTAGCATCTCCACCACAACCAGCATCATGCAAAGTGCAAAACATAGAACTAGCTAGCCAAATAGAATGATAGGCCGAAACAAGCAAAAAACATCAAGTTTTAACTTCCTAGAGACAAAGCACTTCAATCCCTAGGTAATTCTTCAAAGTATTCCTAACAGAATACTTCCTTGAGAGGTTAGTGAGACCTCAAACATTCCATGAGACAAAATTCATGGAAAATCTTCCATGCTTGCACAATCTCGGTCCTCTTCACCCAAGGAAGAAAAGATATTCTTCAAAAACTCTTGCAGAATAGAACCTATTTGAATAGAGGGAGAAAATCTCCATTTTTTTGGCACATATTCACCTTCTTCCAGTGGAGGAGATGGGTTGTGAGAATGCCACTAGGTCCCCAGAGCAGAGGACAAAGCTGGTTGAGCACATGAAAAGGTAGCAAGCTGGGGCGCGGCCTTAGACCTAGGTTATAGAACAACAAAAGCAACTCCTGAGGGAGTAGCGGTCCCCTTCTCTGAAGAGTTTGAAACCTGTTGGGTCAGTTCAGGGGCCTTGGGAGCTGACCCATCACCAGATGACTCATTCTTCCAGTTTGTGATCGTAGTCCATTTTGTGTCCGCCTTAGCTGAAGGCTCTGTCAGATGAGGCTTTTCAGCACCCCATGGCTGAGAGACAGTACGGGGAACTGTCAAAGGGTAGTCCCTGATCTTGTGATCAGCTAATTGGCATCGGTAGCACATGTTGGGTAGGTTGAAATATGTGATTTTCTGGGTGTGGCGAATATCCCTGATTTGAATGTCTATAGACTCTTTCAAATCCTTGGATAAATCAACTTTCACACAAACCCTCTTTTGAGGACGGGCTTGAAAAAACTTATGAGTTTCAATGCAAACAACCCTCCCCAGAGAGGAAGCAATATGGTTCAAGAAGGGCACACAAGGCAAAGGCAACCCAGCAAACTCAATCCAAACCGGAACATGCATTTTGGTGTCCTCTAAGACAACAAAATCCCTGGTCCAAGCTTGGAAAACCAATAAGGAAGAATGAACATAACAGGGTCCATGACCCAAAATAGCTTGGACATGACTAACTTCCATAAAGCGAACAAAAAAATACCCTTGGTTAGGTTTTGGACCATATCAAGGTGGACCCCATGAGGGACCCAGTCCTTGTTAGCCCAGTCTTTTAGCACACTTTCGGGGGGAGTCCTCCCAACAAAATAACCCACAAGGGTGTATTGTTCAAGCCATTGGCATGCAAAATCAAAATCAGGTAAAGGTAAAACTACTTCAGTAGGGGCGTCAGAATGCTTACCTCGTGAAAGACTTTCAGAACAAATTTCTGAGGGTGTTTGTTCGATGGGGGAGCCATTAATTTACACCGATGAACTAGTAACACCAGCAAAAATTGTTGGGTTAGAATCGGTTGAAGGCATAATAAACCCCTAAAACAGTAGTAAATGTAGCCGTACTCAATGAAGGAAACAATTTCCTGCGCAAGAAGTGCAGTATGACGTAGGAGGGGCCACAAATGGCCTCAGAAAGCACAAAACCCTAGCAGAGCTCATGCATCGCTATGCGATAGCAAGCAAAAGAATTTGCATGTAAACCACAATATTATATTTGATAAATAGAAGTCCTACAAAGAAATTTTGTGAAAAGATTCCACAAGAGGCATGGAAACAATGCAAGTGGATGGTTGAACACTTAAGAGTGTTTAGGTGTGTGGAATATGCACTTGTGCTAAAAGAGAAGAGGAAAAAGTTGGATGATAAGGGTGATAAGTGTATTTTTGTGGGCTATAGTGAAGGGTCCAGATCCTACATGTTTTATAACGCAAACACCAATAAATAGTTATCAACAAATATGTGGGTATGTGCATTGTCATGATGGACCAAAAAGTGGTGATATGTAAGTGATATGACAACCCATGTGGCTGACAACTTTTTTTCTACCCAAAATTGATGAAATGAAAAGGGTTTTTTAAGGAGATTCTTAGCTTTCCACCAATAAAAATTATGCTTTATATTGAATTTAATAACTAATTATTATTCATTTTATGTTTGAATTAATACTAAAGTCTTGATTAGTAGGCTGTTTGAAATACATCTATAGCTTTAAAAGGGTATCACATTTTATATAAAATATTCATCACATTAAAAAAAATAAAAATGAATTTCATGAAGTTTTGACCAAGTTAAGGTGGTCATATGTATGACTTTTTATATTTTTAAAAGTTGTAATAAAAAAATCATAATTAATTATTTACTTAGAAAAAAATTACAAAAAATTATGCATCACATTGGGACATGAGTCTTCTACTTATATATAAAATCTTATAAACAAATATTATCATTTTATTGTTGTTAGGGTGGTCAGACAGACACCTACTTCTTATTTTTTCCCTAAAATTTAAGTACTATTGCATTGAAATTTCAAATTTTCACCAAATAGATTTTTTTTAAATAAAAAGAAACCTAGTATTTTAGAAACTAAATTCAATTTACAACAGATTTTATTCTTACGTATTTTTAAAATAATATAGTTAACTTATTGAAATTTTTATGTCAAGTTGCCTAACTTTGATTTTTCTGAATTTTATTGCCATTTAAGGGCCTTTTTTTTCCATGATGATCTTGCACATGCCCATGTAGAGTTCTTAGAGAATGAGTCATGGAATGGAACAATGGACAACAACATGGGTGTTCATGTCAAAATACCTTTTGAGGATGAAGAAGTTCCAGAAGTTAGGAGCACCCGAACTGTACATCAAGGTAATAGTTTAGAAAACAACAATAGCTCTAGAAATTTTTAGCCGAGCAGTTGCTCCAAAAATTTACAACATAGTGACAATTCCAAGGCTCATTCTTCTTCATCAGTCGAGTAATCAAGTAGATCTAAATATTTTGACCCTAGGCTTGTAGCATGGATTCCATGAAAGAAAAGAAGCATGAGGAAAATTTATGATAACATGAGGTATGATGAAGAGTATGATTAAATTTTGAATTTTGTATTAGTTTCTCATAGTGATCCAATTTACCTTTAGGATTCTATGAAATAAAATAAATGGTGTGAAGATATGGATGAGGAAATAGATGCAATAGAGAGAAACAAGACAAGGGATCTCCCTAATTTACCTAAAGAGAAATCAATCATTGGAGTAAAATGGGTCTAGAAGACTATGAGCAATGTTGATGGAAGCATAGATAGGCATAAGGAAATATTAGTTGTCAAGAGGTACAAACAATAGTTTGGGAAGGATTATGACGAGACATATGTTGTAGTTGCAAGGATGGAAATCGTGCAAGAAGTCATAGCAATTGCAACCCAACACAAGTCAAAGGTGTATCAAATGGACATGATGTCTACCTTCTTGAATGGAGTATTGAAAGAGGAAGTATATGTGGAAAATCCACCTAGTTATGAAGTTCCAAGTCAAGAAAAGAAGGTATACAAGCTAAAGAAATAACTTTATGGGTGTGTCACCAAAAAGTGTATACCTTGGCACTTTTTCACTCATTTTGGAAATTTCCATTGGATTTTGGCTTGCTTTACCTTGATTTAGTTTTGTAAGTTTTCAATTCATCAATAACCTAATGATGTTTTACTAAGGTGTTGTGAAGTGTTGTAACACATTTCCTCACTTTTCTAAGACCCTTTCAACATAGTTTACCTAAATAACACCCTCTTACACCTTCTTAAGCCTTATTAAAAAGTGTTGTGAAGTGTTGCAATACATTTTCACACTTATCTAGGCTTATCACCCCTAAATTAACCTTTTCAATACTAGTTTTATCCCCTTAATGTACTTATAGGCCAGATTAAAGTGTGTTTCAGGAGGCAAGGTTGGTTAACCTTATTAATAGCTATTTAATTCCCAACCACCACTTGGATTTTCCCAAGTGGACTAGGTTGCCACTTTGGGTGACCTAGTCCTTTTAGGCATAAAAATCAAAATTAAAACATAAAACTTGTAGGAATTTTCCCCCAAAACCCTAAAATCGGCCTATCATAAGTCATTTTTGGAAAAATTAGGGTTTTACATGTACAAATAAGGGTCTTCATCCTCATTTTTCTCTCTTCTTGGCTAATTTTTCACCTTAACCCTTCTTTAAAAGCACTCTAGCATCCAAGTCTTCCAAAGAAAGCAAATAGGCATTAGGGTTCTAGCAACAATCTCCATTGGAGTTGATTCATGCATGTTGCAAACATCTTCAACAAAGGATTTGGTAAGATTTTGTATTTTTCTTGTCATTCAATCTTCCATTCATTTCATTGTATTTCATTTAGATTTGATTATCAAAATGGGGTTTGACTAAGGAAAACCCCTATTCTCTAACCCTAATCATTGTCTCTTTATTTGCATGTGTGTTTGGAGGTGTTTTTTTGTATACAGGTTTTAGGTGCTTGGAAGGTGTTCTCAACCCATCAATTCCATTCAAGTCAACAAGGCTCTATTTGAAGCTTGGCGACCCCTTTTAGCCCGTTTTCTGCCAAACCTGAACCAGAAACCTATCAGAAACCAGAGAGAAAACCAAAAGCTCCAACATCCATTTCCAGATTCCCAAAAACACAAAAGTGGACTAGGTCACCCATAATGGTGACTTAGTCACTTTGAGGTTACCTTTTGGGGATTTCTATCGATTGGAATACCCTTTTGGGAAAAACCTATTTCTAAATTTTTTCTAGGGAAGAGGACTAGGTCGCCCAACTTGGTGGGAATGTCCCTCTACTGATTTCAGGCATTTTCAAGAATATTTTTGGGCTATTCATCTACAACTTCCAATTTCATATTTTTTTACATGTATCTAGCGCATAGAGTTTATATAGTTTTCATTTATTTTAAATTACTTCATTTACATTCTTTAGCTAGATTAGTTTCATTCTATTCACATCACTCAGCCACACTACACACAAATTCACAACCCTCATCATCAAACCCCATCCTACCCCTTTGAATGAATCACCCTTAGACATATCAACAAAGTGGAAAGAGTGGCATTCCTACATCGAGTGCTCTTATGGTGAAAAACCTTAGGAGACTAGTAAAGGGAATCATTTTTCCCTTGTTAGTATATGTTTTTGGTGGTTCATTTTGGTGAACCCAACTATCCAAAACTAGTTAAATGTTTTCTTTTGCATTTCATCTTAGGAGGTAGCTTACATTGCTTTACAAATTTGCATTGTTTGCATCCTAGGGTTTACAATAAAATTGCATTATTGGAAACTTCACATTAGTTTACATTTTTGCATATCTCTTTTCATTGAAACCTTCTAAAATTTTGCATTTTAACCTTAGAAATACATCAGATAGTCTAAAACACATTAGAACCCCTCAAAAACTTCATAATTTCTCAAAAAAATCCCTATTGGGACTAGTTGACAATTTTGGGTGACCTAGTCCCTTTATAGATTTTTACCTATCTGTTACAACCTCTAAAACCTCATTTTTGTTCTTCATAGACCTCCTAGTATCATATGTACTATAAGTCTAGAAAGTTATGAGAACAATGGTTTTAGGATTTTCACTCAAAATCATCATTTTAGGGTAGTCATTCTTGATAGACTTTCATAATTAGATCTACAAAATGATTACATATCTGAAATTATGCTTGACATTCATTAAAGTACTTTTTTATTTTGCTCATACAATGTATGCATACGTTTATTAAAAGTACTTTTTTCTTTCATCTACATTGTTTACATTTGTAAAACTTAGCATCAATTGGATAAAAAAAAATTGTATCATTACATATGGCTTGTTTATATTCTTCCAATATTGCTTTAAATGGTTATATGCACTTTTTCTTTTTGTTCAAAGAATGATTATCTCATACAAATCTAGATATGCTAAGAAACCTTCCTTACCCCTTCCCTATGAGAGTGTTTTTTTGATAGAGAATACAACCTTGGATTTTTCGAACAATCCTATTAGTTCTTCCCCTAATCTGTCTCCTCTTGGTGATGCAAAGATTTTGGTTTTAGAAGAACCAATTAGTGAGAGTTTTGTGAACCCTAGTTGTTTCTCTCCTCTTACCTCTCTTAACCACCATGATAACACAACCATAAGGAATCATGAAAATACCATTTTTCCTTCCCCTAGTATCTCTCCTAGTTGTGAAGATGATACTTTGTCGATAGAAGATACAATTAATAAAAGTGATGAGTATTTTAGTTGCCTCCCTCCTTCTAGGAAACCCCTTATTAATCACAACACTTACACCATTAGTCATTCTCCTGCTTGTTTTGGAGCCCATTTAAAAGAACCAACCTTCAAATGTGGAAAACATTTGGTTGGTAGTTCTCTTGAAATCTCCCCTTCTAGGGAGACTCTCATGGGGCAATAATGTGTGAACCTTGACACCTATCCTTTAAACACCAAACCTTCCCTAGGAGAAGATAATAAAGTTATATTAGAATCCCCTTCTCCACCACATCATGCAAATCAAGACAAGATTCTTGAGGTTATGACAACACAAGTGGGATCTCCTTTAATTAGTGAGTCCCCTAAGTCTCCTCCCATTAGTGAATCACATCAAAAAATCAAAGTGGTCTTGAAATCCATGATGCAATATCCTCATAACAATGAATTGCAGCCACTAAGTTCTAATTTAGTGAATCAAACACCTAGGGGATCACCTACCACTCCTCAACCATTTCCATTTTCTCACATTAGAGTCCCTCATGTTGAGGACCTTAAAAAGAATCCTGTTGATATATCTGTATGGGATCTTATTCAACTCTCACCTATAGTCCAATTTCTCTTTCAAGAAATGGCACAAATATAGAAGGAAGAGATTGAATCTTACATAAAATCAAACAATCTCATGCCTCCCTCCCATTCCATGCAAATACCCCAATCTGACATCAAATTCTCTGAACATGAGTTGCCCTCACCCGAGGTTTAAAACAAGAATGATCCCTTGATCATAAAGGTGGTCATTAATGGATCTCTACTTAGGCACACTCTAACAGATAATGGATCAGAAATTAATGTTTTTATCATGGATCTCCCTCACAAAATTTGTGTGGACAAAAATATCATTCAACGTAATGATTCTCATATTCGTGGCTTTGAAAAAATTAATAGGCAACCACTATGGATGATCACATTACCTATCAAGGTTGGACCTATAGTGTTGCCTAATCCTATCTATTTCATGCAAGGACCCCTTCTATACACTCTTATCCTAGGGAGACCTTGGATCCATGCTATGAAAAGAGTCCCATCTACCCTTCACCGCACTTTGAAATTTGAATACAATAATAATATTTACACAATTGATGCAGATGCACAAAGCTATGAACCAACTCATCACAACATTTCCAATTCCCCTACCCATTTCATTCCTCAGTACAAATTTAGCCATATTGATGTTGCTCCTTCACCTACAACCCAAATATTTTGTGATCCTTGGGGGTTGTTAGATTCTACACCTCCCTTCAATAAAAATTATAAAATCTCACCCTATTGGTCGAAAGAGTCATATATCAACCATTCATTTTTTGATACAAGTTCTAATAGCGGTTGGGGTCTTATGCCTCCCTTTAAAGGATGGTGTGAAACCTCATGACCTACACCAAAACCACCCTATTTTTTCTATACTCAACTTGGTTCTACATCAACACCATTACCTCATGGTGGTGATGGGGGATATACCTCTCCCATCCCTCATGGAGGGCCCATGCATAACAGTCACAAGGATTTATGTTCTTCTACAACAGCCAATCCTTCTCCAAACAAACCAAACCCTTCATCTAACTTGGAAGATTGTTATGGTATTGATCACCATCACCTACCTACACATGGATGCAATGAACACATAATGTACCCTACCATACCATACTCTTTCAAGAAAGATTTAGGGTTACCTCCCTCCTTTCCCTTTCCTTCAATCAATAAACTTCAACGATCTCACGAAGCTTGGTGCTCTCCCTTCTATGGGGGCACCTAGTTCCTCTCCCTAATCCATACCTTCATCCTTTCATATCACCTTTACCTTGCACTAGGTTGGGGCAAGGGGTTCATTAGTGTTGTCCTCTCATGTCACTTTTTGTTACATTTTTTGACTAGACGTTAACATCTCATGTACATACACAGAGCAAGCTTGAGATGTGGATGACATGTCTTAAGGTTAACTCACATGTGACAAAATATCATTTCCATGACACAACCTTGCTTGGAAACATATCCGTTGGCATAGATCTTTCCAATTAGGCTCTCATGTCCCTCTCCTTTCCTTTTTGCCTCTTGCCTTTTTCTACTTTAAATCAATTTCTCAGAAAATGGTGTGTAGCAATTCCTTTAAAGTGGGGGCATACCCTAACACCATTTATTTTTTCATTTTATTTTCTATGTGCCTTTCCTTGGTTCCTACTGCACCCTTGCCACTTTATAAGATTAATCTCTCACTTGGTGGATGAAATTGGGTGTAATGTCCTTCATGAAAGTTACCTATCCTAGCATATTACATTCCTCTTAGTGGCCTAATGCGAGACACTACATCCCCTAAGTTGGGAATTTTATATCCTTTGATTGGTCCTCTCTTGAAGACATTACACATAATGATCCCTAAGTCAAAGACCTCGCATGAACAAGAAAAGACTCCTTCGAACATCCCATTTTTTATTTTACCTTTTCAAATTTTTCATTTTGCACCTTGCATACATGGCCACCTTGCATAACACAACTGGCATGCCTATGGTGGCATCTTTCCCTTGTTCATGGGTTCTAAGCATAAATGGATTTGCTTGTCTCATGAACCACATCCATGTCCTTATGGCACCTTATCAAAGATCTTCAAGGAGTATAACTTTGGTATGGTTGAGTGAGAAGCCCAACTAGTGGCACAAATTTCTCCATAGTCACCTTTGTCTATGTGAGCGCATACCAACCAAGTGTATGGTTCTCTCATCACCTTTTGGCATTCTCACCTAGCAAACAAACCAAAATTTCATTGGCCCAGAGTGGGTACCCCCTTTCCTTTTTTGAACAAACAACCTAGATCTGATCCACAACCAAATGGACAAATGGTCGAAGCTTGATCCAAATTTGTCCTCTCTCTTCACCTTTTTTTCACATCATCACTACTTGTGTGATATTTTGTACTCATGTTTAGTTTTCCACGGGATCCTCATCCCGGGGGCTTGATCATCTCTCTTGATTTGTATCATCTCATGTTACTAGCATGAGTACATTAGATCCCGCTTGACACACATGATTCAACTACTTTAGTGTGAGTTTGAAGAACGCTCATACTCTCACTAAAGTGCTAAATGTGTCACCAAAAAATGTATACCTTAGCACCTTTTCACTCATTTTGGCCTTTTCCATTGGATTTTGGCTTGTTTTACCTTGATTTAGTCTTGTAACCTTGCAATTCATCAATAACCTAATGGTGTTTTACTAAGGTGTTGTGAAGTGTTGTAATGCATTTCCTCACTTTTCTAAGACCCTTTCAACATAATTTACCTAAATAACACCCTCTTATACATTCCTAAGCCTTATGAAAAAGTGTTGTGAAGTGTTGCAATACATTTTCACACTTATCTAGGCTTATCACCCCTAAATTGACCCTTTTCAATGTTAATTTTGTCCCCTTAATGTACTTCGAGGCCCAATTAAAGTGTGTTTCGGGAGGCAAGTCTAATCAACCTCATTAATCACTATTTAATTCCCAACCACCACTTGGATTTTCCCAAGTGGACTAGGTCACCACTTTGGGCGAGGGTGTTGCCATATTAGTGGTTTACAATTTCTCAAAGGAACTGATTTTTCTTGAAATCACATATTTTTAGAAAATATAATGATTTAAGCCTTAAAAAGTTCCATTTTAAGAATTCCAATTGAAGAGGCTTTGATCAAACCACCTTAGATCAAACACCCTTGGATGACACCTTGCTATTTTTAAACCATACCTATAAATGAGTATCCTTTACACCTATCAATATCCTGATTAAAAATCACTTTTGATTTACCTTTTGGGGCATCAAACGAATTCATTTAATTTTTTTTTCAAATGGTAATGATAGTCCTCAGAATGAGCTATCCAACAAATATAGTTTTAATATGTTTTGGTTTTATTATGTATTTGTGTTTTTAGATTAATTAAACATAGGTTTTCCATCAAAAATGAATGTCTTTGTTCTACACATATGGAAAAAATATGAGTGCACGAGACATTGAAGTCCTCGATCCAATAAAAAAAAACAATTGAATTTAAATATATACAAACAAGTTACACATTATATGATTACACTATGTCTAAATTGTAATTGGTTTGACTTCGAAACTTGATGAAAGAAAAAATATTCAATAAAAAACTATCTAACCAAGTGGAAGCACTAGATATCGGAGTTAAAAATCTAAATTTTAAAGAATTATAATTTATCTTTCATGGAAAAAATTTATGCATTATACGATGTGCATCACTTTTTAAAAATGTTGTTTTCTAAAAGAAAACCAGTTTTCATGGGAGATGGAAAAATAACTGCAATTTGATTCCAAAAATTTTGAATTTTTTTTTTATAGAATATACAGACAAAATGTAATGAGACTCTAGTTTACATCATCTTCAAATTCATCATGGTGTAGCTGCTATAGGTGCTTGAATGTGAAGGTCTAGTTAAAAATAATAATTTTAGTGTCCAGTTTGGCTAAAAATTGTAAACCACTATTGTGGGATAACCCGTTACCTAGTCCTTTTAGGCATAAAAATCAAAATGAAAACATAAAACTTGCAGGAATTTTCCCTAAAAACCCTAAGGTCAGCCTATCATAAGTCATTTTTGGGAAAATTGGGGTTTTACATGTACAAATAAGGGTTTTCATCCTCATTTTTCTCTCTTCTTGGCCCATTTTTCACCTTCACCCTTCTTGACAAGCACTCTAGCATCCAATTCTTCCAAAGCAAGCAAACAAGCATTAGGGTTTTACCAACAATCTCCATTGGAGCTGATTCATGCATGTTGCAGACATCTTCAACAAAGGATTTGGTAAGAGATTCTATTTGTTTTGTTATTCAATCTTTCATTCATTTCACTATATTTCATTTAGATTTGATTATCAAAATGGGTTTTGACTAAAGCAAACCCCTATTCTCTAACCTTAATCATTGTCTCTTTCTTTGCATCTATGTTTGCAGGTGTTTTTTTATATACAGGTTTTAAGTGCTTGGAAGGTGTTCTCAACCCATCAAGTCTATTCAAGTCAACAAGGTTCTAGTTGAAGCTTGGAGACTCGTTTTAGCCTATTTTTTGTCGAACCTGAACAAGACACCTATTGGGAACCAGAGTGCAAACCGAAGGCTCCAACATCCACTTCCAGATTCCCAAAAACCTAGAAGTGGACTAGGTCGCCCATAATGGCGACCTAGTCCCTTTGAGGTTACCTTTCTGGGATTTATGTGGATTCAGATACCCTTTTGGGAAAAACCTGTTTCAAAAAGTTTTATGTGGAAGAGGACTAGGTTGCCCAACTTGGTGGGAATATCCCTCTATTGATTTTAGGCTTTTTATAGAAGATTCTAGGGCCAGTCATCTACAACTTCCAATACCAAGGTGCACAATCTCTCAACCTTTGCGTGTGCTTTCTGTTTAAATGTATTTAGGGTGCATAGAGTTTAGATCTAGTTTGCATTTAGTTTACATTACTTCATTTACATTATTTAGTTAGATTAGTTTCATTATATTCACAATACTTTTCCACACTACACACACATTCACAATCATCATCATCAAACCCCATCCTACCCTTTGAATGTAACCCCCAAGAACATATCAACCTAGAGGAGAGAGAGCCATTCCCAATCCAAGCACTCTTGGGGTGAACAACTCTAAGAGCCTAGTAAGGGAATAATCTTTCTCTCGTTCAACCATATGTTTTTGGTGGTTCAATGGCTTAAAGCGAGCACCACGGGCATGGTACAATAAGATTGATTCATATTTGTTGACAAGTAGCTTTAGGAAAAGTGATGGTGAGCCCACTCTTTACATCAAGGTAGTTTATGGTAAGATTTTAATTATTGTCTTGTATGTTGATGATTTAGTTTTCACTAGGGATGATGATTTCCTCATTGTTAATTTTAAAGAGACCATGAAAAGAGAGTTTTAAATGATGGAATTAGGTGTCTTAAGGTATTTTCTAGGCATAGAAGTAAAAAAAATGCATGATGGTATATTTATATCTCAAGCAAAGTATGCAACCAATATTTTGAAGAGGTTTAGGATGCAAGATAGCAAGCCTTTCCCTACACCAATAGCCATAAGTTTCAAATTTGAGTAAGGAAGATTGTAGTAGCAATGTGAACCTGACTATGTATAAGAGTTTGCTTGGAAGCTTAATGTATTTAACAACTTAGCCTGATATAATACTTAGTGTAATTCTGATTTCCAGATTTATGGAGACTCCAAAAGAGTCACATCATTAAGTGGGTAAAATAATCTTAAAGTATGTGAATGGAAACAAAGGATATGGAATTTTGTATAGCGTAACAAATGATTTTGGGCTAGTTAGTTACATGTATAGTAATTGGGTAGAGAGTGTAGATGATAGAAATAACACATCTAGATGTGTGTTTCATTTGGGATCAGGAGTCATTTCATGGGCTTCCAAGAAACAACCCATAGTTTCTCTATCTACAGTTGAGGTTGAATATATAGCAACAAATGCAACAACATGTCAAGCTATTTGGCTAAGGAGGACCTTAGCCGATTTGAAGGAAGAACAAAAGGATGGACCAGCTATATTTTGTGACAATGTTTCATCAATTTCCTTGACAAAGAATCCCATTTTTTTATGGAAGAAGCAAGCACATTGAAATTAGGTATCATTTCATAAGAGAATTGTTAGTGTATAGTTTTAATCATACACTTAGGCAGTAATTGGAGATTGATTTCTTGATTGATGAGTCCTATACTAAATTCATGGAGATTGACTACTTGATTGAGGAGCTTTATCATAAATTCATGGAGACGGGATTTACATTTCTCTCCTATATTATGTACATCTCTTTCATCTAATTTACGAGTTGAGCTTATACATTCTGTGTGGTTGTTTTCTGTCTTTGGAGATCTGGAGAATTCTTCATGGTATCAAAGCCTTGCAAAGAAGTTTCCAAGCCATCAAAAAATTCTTTGAATAGCAATTGGTGAAGGTGTGAAGATCTAAGCATTTTGAATTATTTTTTCGTTGTTTGTAAATCGTGCATTATATCAAAATTGTTGTCCTGTAAGTTGACTCTCTTGATTCTTTATCTGCATTTGAAATCTCTATTTCACCATGAAACAACTGTGTAAAGGGAAACTTTGTGGTGTGAGAGCATGATTTTGCAGCTAGAGGCATCCAATTTGCAAGAGGAGATCCATTTTTACAACAGTTTGTGAGCACAGTACCCGTGATCATTCATCAAAGGCCAACATTTGGAAGACACCTCCATTTTCGGGGGCAATTGAGGCCACATACTGACACACATTCATCCCAGGTGGTCGAGGGACATCGACCAGAGGAGGGGGCGAGAAATACATGCCAATTCTGAGCGATTCAAGTCTACCCTCAAAACCATGGAATTTGGCATGAATTATGGAAGGAGGTTGGCAGAATTTGTGCAATTGTATTGCATATGCAGAATCATGCCCTTGTTGCAGGCCACGAGTGGCCTTAAGCTATAGTTGAAGCACCTCCTCACATAGAGTTATTTTTACGTATTGAGAAGGGCACGATTCTGCTCAGAGGACACAACTAAAAGGTGTTGGGCGCAAGCATTCATCAGAGTCTATGATTCACCTCAATCCCCATGATTTGGTGGTGGTCATTGAAATCTTCATACTCCAAGCTGCCATAATCACCCTGGCTGCTTTGGCTTCGAAGCTCGAATGTCACAGGAGGGTGTGATTTGGTTAAGCTAGGAGGCATATTCTTCACTCAACCCATGAATTTCAGTTTGGGAGGCAGTGAATGCGATCGCCTTTCATCAATCTGAAAAACGAAACAATAAATCATTCTATAATTTCCTGCAAGGAGCGCACATACAATCAGAGATAGGGGAGATTGAAATCTCCAAGACGCATTTGAAGATTTGTACGGGAAAACTATGACTCAAATCTTTTTATATCTGTTTTAGGCATTTTTTTTAAATTCAGGGAGGTCACACTATTTTTTGGTCACATGGGGTTTTAAGCCCCAATTTTTTCCTAGCCCATGGGGGCTTAATTTTCCTCTAAATTTATCTCACTAGCTTCTTTTAATATTTGATTTTTATCAACCTTGTAAATGCAAAATTTTATGTGTAAATTTGCAATAGGGTGAAAGTTTAAAAGTGTTTTTTTTAAGTGCTTATTTTTTCAAACTCTATTTAAATGATGGTGATTTCACACTAATATATAAAGTGCCTTTTTTCACTTTCATTCTTTGTATGTAAATAATAATGCACTAAAATAAAGTGCCAAACAGGGGAAAAATAAAAAATATTAAAAAAGGGGGGTATATTAGAGAGAGTTGTGATTAGAATACTCCAAAATTTATTTTCTCAAAATCCTAAAAAGTTGCAAACCTAAACAAGCATGGATTCCAATCATGTAATTAACCCTCTTACACCTTTTAACTACCATGAGTGGAAGTTGCATGTACAACTTACACTCAAGAACAAAGGTTTGTATAGAGTTACAATGGGTACTAAAAAAGGAACCAACTGCTTCCAAGGACAAGGAAAAGTGGTTCAATAAGTGTGACCAAGCCTTTGGATTCTTGTGTTTATGTCTTTCAAAAAAACTTCTATTTCATGTGGAGGCATTGAAAACCACACATGAAGTATGGTTAGCTCTTGGAAAGTTATTTTGCAAAGTTGAAGATATTAAAGGCCATGAGCTAGAAAATGAATTAATTAGCTTATGTCCAATTAATTACCCAACATTTCAAAAATATTTCACCAAATTTAAGTCACTTCACCAATAACTTAAGGAATGTGGAATTGAGAAGAAAGATAATCTACTCATCTTATCAACTATTCCCAAGTTGGGATCTTCTTATTCAATTTTTGTGTCAACATTCTACTCTACAAAAAGGGTTTTGTGTTCTAATTGGTCTATGCCAAATATAGATGACTTCATTGCTGATTTGGTCAGAGAAAAACATAAACTCATCCAGATGGGGGCCATAGTATCCTACAAGCCACATGCTTTAGTAGTAGAAAGTGTAAAATCTAAAGGATTTACAAACAAAAATGAAGAGAGACAAAATAAGGAAATACAAGGGGGAAAATCACAGGAGGAAAATACTAAGAAATATGTCAAGTGTTCCTTTTGTAAGAAATTGGGGCATAGTGAACTTCACTGTATGAGGAAACAAATAAATGATCTTACTCAAATCATTGAGGAAAGTAAGATTGTAAATTTTGGATCTTCATCATCTACAAACACTAAAAAGGCAAAAGATAAGTCAAAAGGACATGCTCTTTGAGTGATTGCAAGATCTACTATATTACTTCTCTTATTTTGTAAAATGTTTGTTATTACTCTTTTTTTGGAGGATGGTTTATTACCATTAGGTTTTCTATATTTCTCCACTTTATTTGAGATTTTTCATTGTAAATGAGTACCTTATCAGGCCTTGTTTCCCGGACTCAAATTTCCATTGGTTTTGGTGCCCACCTAAGTTATGCTTAAGGGGGGGTGTTAGTGTATAGTTTTTATCATACACTTAGGTAGTAATTATGGAGATTGATTTCTTGATTGAGGAGTCCTATCCTCAATGTATGGAAATTGACTACTTGATTGAGGAGTTCTATCTGCAATTCATGGAGATTGGATTCTCATTTCTCTCCTATATTATGTACATCTCTTTCATCTAAGTTACAAGTTGAGCTTATGCATTATGTATGCTTGTTTTTTGTCTTTGTAGATATGGATAATTCTTCATTAGTTGAGAATGGTAAAATAAAAATGAAATTTTGTAGGTTTGAGCAACAACTTTTAGACAGTTTTACCAAACCATTGAGAAAAGATTGCTTTGAACCTCTAAGGGATAAGCTTGGGATTATAGATAACTACAAAAATTCAATTCTAGAAACTCAAAAAAGCACCATAAATTTGAACAGGTCCACATAAGACAACTCCAAAACATAGATCAGGTGCAAACAAGATATATCCATAAATTTTTCTCTAGTAAAACATTGGTCTAAAAATTAAGCGTTGGAAATTTTGAATGGTGATGGAAAATAGAAAGGTTCAAGATTAAGGGGGAGTGTTTTAATTAATAATCTTGAGAAATGCAAACCAAATGCATTAAATGTTTGGTTAGAAGAGATCAATTTTGGATCATTACCCCCATTTGTAGTGTTAGACATATATGTCCTAGTTAATGTTTCTGACAACTTTTTGGTTCTCAAAAATGTAGGTTTGAACCATGAGAGGTTGCCAAGCTCTCACAATTCTTTTGGCCAACATACAAGGCCAATTGATGCAATTGAACCTTCTTCTTTTTAGGTTCTACTAGACCAAGGCGGGTGAACCTATAGAATGATGCAGTCTGAAATGTATTTCCTGGTGAAACATTCTACCCACAATGGAAAATGGAAGTGAATAGATGAAAACCACTACAACTACTCCTACTCCTACTACACAAAAGAAAGGTTTTGAAAATATTGTTTTATATGAATTTTTTCTCTGGGTTGTGAAAGACTAGTGCCTTTTATCCACATGGCCAATAGAGTCAAAATTAAGAAGAATTGCTTGTATTTCCCTTTCTATCTTAATTCAAGTTGACAAGAACTTTGGAAATGAAGTTCTAATGACTAGCATATAACTTAATTAATTTATGTCTTGCATAAATAGTGCTGGAATGTTTCCTTACCAAATTCTACTTCAACAATCCAAAAGAAATCCTAAATCACCGTGACTTAATTGAAGTGATTTAATTATAACTTGCAAACACGAGCAAATATAAATCATACAAAGTGGAAAAATATACCTTGATAAATCAAAACATATGCTTGATATATTGATCAAAATGATCAGAGGACTTAAAGTTGGAGATAATTAGATAATAAATATAAATGATTACAACTCAACAACTAAACATAGAATGGGTTTCACCAATTCAAAATAATTTATCCATTAATTCTGCTACAAAAAAGGTTTGTACATTATTTGCATTCCCCATCCATTTTCTAGAAAAAATCTAAGTACTACAGTCTAACTCCTATTGCCCTATCCTAACTGATTTTATAAAAAATTTATACATTGCATACCGAGGGTCATGACCCTTCATTTTTTGTTACATCCATTTGTATTTCACAACAAAATTTAAAATATTTAATTGAATTGCCTTATCGGAAAATTAAATATTCTTACAATAGTTTTGTATTTGATTTTTTCTCTAATATCTTTTCCTGCTCCTTATTTTTCAATTCATATTTTATCTGTGCCTTTTATTTTATCACTTTATGTGCTGCCATGAAATTTCCTTTTATACATACCGCTTTACCGCAATCAACCTATTGACTTCCTGTGGTTGCGTAGTGACTGACTTCTCCACGCTTTCCTCATCCCACCACTCTATCGCAACTTGTGTTCCAACCACCCACGATATCGTGGTATCCATCTTTGCTGCCTCCTCCACCATCTATTAACCCTTTACCACAGTCACCGCGGTCTCCACTCTTGTCGTGTGCAATACCACAGTATCTCTTCGCCAACCGCTTCCTTGTTGGTACTTACTTGTCACTACACTACCGCGGTCTTCAACTTTGCTGGCTATGGTACTGTAGTAATACCTTGACTGCCATTTCTGACTACTCCCCACTTCCACTGCTGATTATCTCACCACACATCACAACACCGCAGTCAATGAATTGACCGCACGTGGTGGAGTAATAAACATTTCATGCCCACTACTTTAGCTGCTACCGCCATACCGCGAGCCCGTTATGGGAGGCCACAGTAAAGTGTAATGTAAAAGGTGAATATTGTAGGAGTGGTGAAATGTATAAAATATATTAGGGCTTTGGACGGGAAATGAAATGAATATTTTTCATGAAAATATAGTGAAATAATAGGTTAAAATAGAAAAGAACTTAGGGTTTAATGGAAATTTATGGGAAAACCTTAGGTTTTTTATGGAAATTTTGGGTTCTATAGTGGCTCCTATTGGGGATGAGTGATTTTTTAAATCACTACACGAATCTAGAATATCTTTGGGAGAGCAGACCAAGATAGGATGAAAAAATGAAGGAGATGGAAAATGGAAAATGGAGCATGGAGGATGGAAAACCCTACACTACTGTACATGGAAAGAAAACAATGCTTCCAAAAAGGGAACTGCTGACAATGTCCATGTACTGGAAAACCTAGACCCTTCAAAAATTTATAAACTACTGTGCATGGAAGAAACTATTTAAAGAGGTTTGTTAGGAATTTTCCATGCACTGGAAATTCTTAATCTTCTGTGTCTGCCATGGTTAAAAAATCAAACCATAAAGGATGGCCCCAAGCCACCCAAAAATAAAAACCTGCACTTTCCTCTGTCATAAACTTTGTTGTGATTAGAACTCATCAGGTTTCTTTTGAAACTATCCATTCCACTTGCCCTACAACATGCACTGCCATTGAAAATATTTAGGAAATCATTATATTCAACTTGATTCACATTCATTTCACCACTCTAAATTTCATCATATAAATCTTTGTAACCTTGATCACACACAGTGTAACCAAATTCAACAAAACATTCATAAGCTTGTTCATTATCGTATGTTACTAAGTGATCCAATAATTGTACTCAGACCTAAAAATCTAAATGCTTCTCATGGGAATCTACAAAGTATATCTCATCAGTATCTTCTAAAATAATCAAATCAAAACTACTTTCCATCTATTTCCTATCACGAGTTGGGATTGACACATATCTTTGATCTATACAGTCATCTTTATACATACTTGAATCAACAAATATTGAACACTTATTATCAATAACATGCAAACAAACATCTTTCTTTTGTAGGGAAGAATTAATCAAATCACATACCTCTTCTTGGAAAAACATGGATATTTGATTGACTTCAAAAAATTTCTCATCACAGTGAGAGATGCACATGGGGTCATATGATTTGTTAAACATAGTATTGTCACTATCAAAACAGGTATAGGTTGGAGCCAAAATTTTAGAATCATTTTTATGTGCATACTTCTGGTATTCAAGAGTTAAAAAATCTGAAACTTGCTCACTGCTGAGTGAACAGGTCTTTGCTTCCATATCTTCTAGGATGCCTCCAACCTCTTGATCTTCATAATAACTACAACAATCACCCTATTGTAGGTCAACATCCACAATTTCATCTTCACAATTTGAATCACAATATTTCATGCAAGAGAGACTCTCCACATGTTCATTGTTGGATGGAATGATATAGTCTTCTAGTTCAACTTCTGCAACATAGCTGATGTACTCCCCAGATGATGTGTCCCCACTAATATCATAAATGCTGCAATCATCTTCCAAATCTGAAAACTTGTCATTAGAAATCCTAGTAGCACATGCTTCCTTTGTTTGAGAATCCATGATATCACTATTATATTTATTATTGCGAGTATCCATATACCTTGTCCCAAGCATGCAATTAATAAGTTTATTCACTACATCAAAAGCATGTTGTTTTAATGACTCTGACCAATAAACTGATTCAGAACTTGATGCTCTTAGAAGTTGTGCAACAAATGTGGGTCTTGTAGGCCTATAATGAGGAGGTAATTTCATACATATGTCTATGATCCTGTTGTACAAAGAACTGACAAATTCTCCCTTATATCTCCTTATGTCAACAAAGGCATCCACGAGATTTTTACATCTCTCTTGAATTTGAATATACTCATCAAAAGTGTTTTTCTATGAATAGAGTACATTACATTTATTACCAAAGTTATCAATTGCATCCTGGGGCACATGTGGTGTCCAAGATCTACTGGCATTTGTGTATTCATTCTCACTGCATGATGACCTATTTGGTGATGTACTTGGAGCACATTTGACTCCCAACTATAACATTCGTTGGTTCACTTGTAGTATATTTTGTTTCCATTGTAGTGTTTGTTGTTCCAATTCTTTCAACTCTTTTATTGACTATTGTCTTCTCGCTTCTTCTGACATATTGATAAAATGTGACTATTCCACAATATCCATGCATTACTTACAAAATTGAAACAGAGTCGCAACCTAGTTTTCGTAAAAGTAGGAAAATAAAAAAGATCATGATATTGTTTGGTTTTCCCCAGAAAAATCCCCTATGAACTCAAATGAATGCAAAAATTTGAAACTATGTTGACTCTATAAATGGAAAGGCTGGAATTTTTTTACTGAATATATCCCCAGTGGAGTCACTAAACTGTTGTCTATGTGACTTGGATGGGGATCTGCAAACAACACAAGTGTGATTCTCTGATTGAAGACCAAATTTGAAACTGTATGACTCTATATGGAAAGGTTGAAAATTTTCTTGATATGTTTTTCCCCGGCGGAGTCGCCAAACTGTTGATTTTCAAAAATGCAGGTTTGAACCATGAGAGGTTGCCAAGCTCTCACAATGCTTTTGGCCAATGTACAAGGCCAACTGATGCAATTGAACCTTCTTCTCTATAGGTTCTACTAGACCAAGGTAGGTGAACCTATGTGAATGATGCAGATTGAAATGTATTTCCTAGTGAAACAATCTACCCACAATGGAAAATGGAAGTGAATAGATGAAAATCACTACAACTACTCCTACTCCTACTACACAAAAGAAAGGTTTTGAAAATAATTTTTTATATGAATTGGTTCTCTAGGTTGTGAAAGACCGGTCACTTCTATCCACATGTGCAATGGAGTCAAAATTAAGAGGAATTGCATGTATTTCCCTTTCTGTCTTAATTCAAGTTGATAGGCACTTTGAAAATGAAGTTCTAATGACTGACATATAACTTCATTAATTTATGTCTTGCATAAATAGTGCTGGCATGTTTCCTTACCAAATTCTACTTCAACAATCCAAAAGAAATCATAAATTATTGTGACTTACTTGAAGGGATTTAATTTTTACTTGCAAACACTAGCAAATAAAAATCACACAAAGTGGAAAAATGCACCTTGATAAATAAAACATATGCTTGATATATTGATCAAAATGATTAGAGGACTTCAAGTTGGACACAATTAGATAAGAAATATAAATTATTACAACTCAAAAACTGAACACAGAATGGGTTTCACCAATTAAAAATAATTTGTCCATTAATTCTACTTCAAAAAAGCTCTATACATTATTTGCATTCCCCAATCCATTTTCTAGAAAAAATCTAAGTACTACACTCTAACTCCTACTGCCCTCTCCTAACTAATTTTCTGAAACATTTATACATTACATACCAAGGGTCGTGACCCTTCATTTTTTGTTACATCCATTTGTATCTCACAATAGAATTTAAAATATTTAATTGAATTGCCTTATTGAAAAAATAAATATTTTTACAGTAGTTATGTATTTGATTTTTTCTCTAATATAGTTTCCCGCTCCTTATTTTTCAATTCATATTTTATCCATGTCTTTTAGTTTATCAGTTTATGCTTTGTCGTGAAATTTTCTTTTATACATACCGCTTTACCATGGTCAACCTGTTGACTCCCTACAGTTGTGTAGTGACCGACCACTCCACGCTTTCCTCATCCAACCACTCTACCATTTTTTGTGTTCCAACCACCCGTGGTATCGCAGTATCCATCTTCACCACCTCCTCCACCATCTATTACCCTTTACTGCGGTCACCACGGTCTCCATTCTCGCAATGTGCGGTAGAACGATATCTTCTCACCAACCACTTCCTCGCTGTTACTTACCAGTCACCGCACTACCATAGTCTTCAACTTTGTCGGCTACGATACCATAGTAAGACCTTGACTGGCATCTTTGAATGCTTGCCACTGCCTTCACCGGTTATCTCACTGCCCACCATGACACTGTGGTCAATGAATTGACCGCATGTGGTGGAGCAGTAAACATTCTATACCCGCTCCTTTAGCTTCTACCACCATACCGCGAGGCCATTGTGGGAGGCCATGGTAAAGTAGTGTTATGTAAAAGGTGAATATTATAGGAGTGGTGAAATGTATAAAATATATTAGGGCTTTGGACGAGAAATGAATGAAGACTTTTCATGAAAAGATAGTGAAATAATAGGTTAAAATGGAAAATAACTTAGGGTTTTAATGGACAATTATTGGAAAACCTTAGGTTTTTTATGGAAATTTTGGGTTCTAACACAACTAATTAATTTTGGTGGTTGAATTTGAAATTGAGTAGTAGTTTTTAGAAAAGGTAAGAAAGACAAAAAGGAAGAATAAAATGTTTAGAGTAGAAGAATAAGGAGGGAATGTTTAGGAGAACATAATAGAGAAACAACAACAACAACAAGAACCTGCAATAGAAAAATATATCACACAGAGCGCAGAGCTCCAGTCCTATGAAATCTTTGTAGCAACAACACTGAGCAGCACACAAAAAGCTTCATTGTGTGAGAATCTAGGTAATTTATTGTATGAAGGAAATCCAGAGCCATAACTCTAATTTTTTTGTGCATGTAATCTTTTTGTGTATTTGAATGAAATAGAAAATTTATTCTACGTCCTTATAGTCTCCTTTGCTCTATGTATTTTCATCTTTGCCCACTTCAGTTGGGATTCATTTTTTCCCATTAGAATAGTAGACAAGATAATATTATGGTAAAGAATAGTGAGTGTTTAGAGAAAATAAGACATGAAGATGGTCATGATAATGAAAATCTAAAGCGCAAAACATTGCTTTTGGGGAGTAACAATGTCCCTGCATGTTTGCTTGTCCTACCTCTGGGATAAAACTATGTCTCCCTATCACAAATTGTGATCCTCATATATTATATTTAAGCCCAGATCTCTAGACAAAAACAAGTATCATAATCAATGGGAGTTGCAAGATAAATTTTTATGCAAGGTTTGGCAAGAATTTAGGGTTGCGCAATGCATGTGCAATTAATATCCCCTTACCATTGCAAAATCAACTCTTTTTCATTACTACGATTATAAACTAGTTGTTATAGAAAATGTTATAGATGTCCACTCCATTCAAACCTAACACCGTATGTTTTCTCTCCCATTCTTCTCATGCCTTCAACCTATTAATTACCAAATTTAGGGTAGTTTCTCAAGTAGATTAAAAAATAATTATTTTATTTGAAAATGATGAAATAACTTTTTATTTTAAAAAAAAAATAACTATTCTAATTATCAAAATAAGATCATTCACTTCATAAATATTAATTTTAAATTTCATCTGAAAAAATAATTTAAAAAGAGGGTTGTGAAAATTTGAGTAAAAATCAAAGCAACAATACAAATTTATTTTCTTCTATGTTAACATCTATAAATGCAAGTTGACTTATAAATATATTAAAACCAAAAAATTTTGCAATAAAATCTCCATCCATCATTTTCAAAGAATATTTAAACATCTTGTGAGATACAATTTAAGAGTAACGTCATTTCAATTAATAATGCCATTTGATAAATATCACCCATCCTCTTTCACAACATGTATGTGATAGATTCTTCTAAAACATTCAAGAGAATGGAATTCACAAGATACAACTGAATGGTTCCTCATGCATTCTTGTCCATTTTCTTCTATTCTTCATTAGACATACTAGATGGTTTCTTTTCATTTGAAACTGGCAATCATTGATCCCTCTTAAAGGATATTGTCCATGTTCAAGAAGTCCATATCTTGTAACTAATGCCATTGAATTTTTCAATATCTAGATAGGAGGTAGAAGCCATGGTTTTCTATCTTCTTTATAAATTTGTAAAACGCGCAAAATAACTAGAGTAAAAAATCTTAAGCACTTAAGAGAAAGGAATACCTCTCTCAACATAATCGTTATCGTTGATACCAAATGTTGGATAACAAGGTGATACTTGTAGCAATATGAAATTAATTTATTCAAGATTACTAATTATGTGGTTATGTGATGAACATATCTAGAAATGACATCAAAATAATAATAGCACAAGTTGAGAACCATAAGTGACATAAAAAAAAACTCCACACCTAAAGAGATGTAATTCTTGTATTAATCTTCAAATGAGTTACACATCAATACATCGCCCCTCTCTAAATTTCTTAAGAACTTCATTACTCTGACAACCTACAAATAAAATTTTGAAACCACTATTTCAAAGCTCCAATGTATAGAGATTTGTGGAAGAGAATACCATTGTGGTATCTTGAAACAACAAGCATAAATCACCTAGAAAAATACACGCCCCTCTTAGTGAACATCTCATAAACGTAGTGAAAAATATTAGATGATCACATGGTTTCCTAACCCATAGATAATAACAATTGGTCAAACCTGAGTGCTCCATTACTCTTCAATAGATTTGATGGATGATACCTTGAATATGAAAACTTGGGCGCCCAACCTAAGTTAACATGCAAATCATGCATGGCAACATTAGAGAACATACATTTCTCGGTAGTCTCCCACCTAGAAAAGTGGATTCCTAGATGAAATATTCTCTCGGGATGCTTTGTAATTGTGAACATAGTGTGTCCACCTCTATGAATGCAATTACGATTTGTCATGAGAAAAAAAAATATATATATTTTGCCTCATGTCCCCTTAGGAATCTTTCCAAAGAACATGGAGACACATAACAATCACAATGTCACCTATCCTAACACCTTGGTTGTGATAGTACTTTATTTAGTAAAAATCCCGTGGAAGCAGTCAAACGCTAAAAAATGACATCATTTCATCGAATTTCGTAGTTTTGCAAAGAGTTTTAAACTAAGGCAAAATTTTGTAACAAAACTAAAAAAAATGACTTGTGGCAAGTTAGGAGTTGTACATTGCTGCGTGACCCTCTTGAAAGCCCCACCACTTCCATGTGACAAGATTTATGGAATTCCAACACAAATGGACCCTGTTGTGGAAAATTAAGAGTTATGTCTAACTTTCATATCCAACCAAAATGGACCAATATTTGAACACAAAAAAGTAAATTGCTATTATTAAAACAACAACATTATTATTTAAAATGCAACCTATATTCAATCATAAAGCTTTTTGACAAGCCTTCAAATTTCATGACAAAATACTAGGTATTTAGTGTGGTTACTTTTTATATTTGTTATTGGACAAACTATTAATAGAAAATACTCAATTGCATATGCATTGTTATCCTAATAGTTGTATACATAAGAATAGTATTTTTTTACTTTGACAACAATACGTCGTTTAAATGAGCACACTATTTTATAAATTATAGTCATAATCTATTATCATATTGTACATGGAACTAAAAAATATTTTTTCACTTATTTATCAATATGTTTATATGTTTATATAACATTATTAAGTATGAATCCATCTTAACCAATATTTTTTTTTTTATATACTTATGAATTAATTATTGACAAAATATAATATTAAATATGTTGTAAAACTAAATATTTAACAATTGAACCTAGTTCATCTACCTTACTGTCTACTCTAGTGTGAAAACATCCGTTTGTAACCGCCTACCTTTTCTCGCACATCGCATTTTGTCGCATTCTCCGCCGACTACGCCAGATATCTACTTTTTCTTTTCTGAAGTAGACATCGAACGTTAATGCCTTCTCTCCTTTGTTTCCGAAAATTTATCATCAAATAATCAAATATATTTTCAATCATATCTTACTTAACTATTGAAAAATAATACAATATTTTTTTTTTCAGACTGTCGTCCAATAATTCCATGCACTTTTTTCCTCCGAAAAAGGAGGGCCGACTAAGATTGTCCAATGAAAAAAATCGCATGTTTGAAAAGACCACACTTGTACGCCTCACTGACTATTTGACTCAGAAGTTTCCAAACAAATAGCAGAACTGAATTATAAAAGTATTCATATTAGGGTTATATTACCAGTAACACCAGATATGGCAAAAATAAATATTGTATCCTGCGCGGCCTGTAAACTGCAACGAAAGAAATGTTCCGAAGAATGTATTTTGGCTCCTCATTTTCCACCGGAAGATCCTAACAAGTTCACAATCGTGCAACGAGTGTATGGAACCAGCCATATCGTTAAACTCCTTCAAGTAATTTTTAACCGTGACGCAGTTTTTATTTTCTGTTTGAATGGCTTTTAGTTTTGCAAACATATATACATGTTTTTGAAGTGCATTATCTTTTGTCTAACATTTGTTTCCTTGCATATTACTTGAGATTCACATTGTATGCTATCCATGATTTGCAAGTGTTCAACAGCCACTTATTGTTTTTTCAAACAGACTTGCTCTTTTGTTTCATCTGAGATCGTTTCTTAGTTTACACATTCATTTGATGGGAGTACAATTTTTGTTGCCACAAATGGTAACTTTCTTACATACCTATTGATCCTCAACCATATAAAATTTGCAAGAAAATTAAGGTGTATCTAAAAAAGGCATTGCACAAAGAGAACCCTTATTATTTGAGTGTATAACCTTATATTAACAATTGGGTTAATTGGATTATTCACCTTTCGTTGTAGTGGATATCATGTGGATCTAAATCTTAAGATATCTTATTGTTGTAAATGGATACTTTCATCTATAGTGAAAAACTAATAATGTATAAGTCAAAGAACGAATGCACATGTCAAATCAGTCATTAAGTTAATACATTTACTAAAATCCCACCTTCTCCTAAGTTTCAATTCATACAAATTTATGTGCATTATACCTCATAAATTAATATTTTGGCTAAATGTATAATATTAGGACAAGTAGTTAATGGATTTTACAATTAATATTTATAATATACTAGTCTAAATGAGATTTAATAAATGATCAATAGCTATTAATTTAAAATATATAATAAAGGGTGAACGTTATCATAGTTAAATTATTTTATAGTTACTTAGATAGTGGTTCAATTATGCAAGTTAAACATTATAGTTGAGATAACTCTAAACTATAACTCTCGCCCCTCTCTCTCTATATTCATTATGTGAATCAAATAATCATTGAGCATTTTACCTCTCATTATAGAGAGACATTCTAAATTAGAGGTTACGTGAAAGGAACATATTGTGCACCAAAAAGGAAAAATAATTATTAGAAAGTATAAAATTTATCTTGTTGTTCCACAAGATCACTTTCTAGCATTGCTATACAGAACAAAGTAAAGTATCAATTTTTTTGTTTGAATGATTATGTGATAGACCAATTTTATTTATCTTTTGCAAATAATGATTAATGGGATAGTTGGGAAGGAATTCCACCAATACTATCCATAGATAGGTGGCACTAAGCCCTCCACTAGATTTTTTTTAGTTCATTCTTATATTCGATTCTTTCAATCAATGAATTATAAATCACTTTACCCAAGGACTATATTACATAGGTAGGAAAGTGTGATTAGATATTAAAATTCCAATCAAAATGCACAATCTTATGATTTTTGAGAGAATAGCTTCATAGAAATGTAAGGGAAATTCTTGAATTATCTCCATTTATAATTTAAAATGATAAAATATGTCTAAAATATCCACTTTATATGGGTGTAGTATCTAATACGAAGTGAAAATAACAATTAATATATAAAATGAAAATGCTTTGTCCATGATACTAATTATTCTATGTATTAGAAGAGTTATCTATTATATTATATTGTTTCAAATACCATCAACTAAAAATGCTTTGTCCATGGTACTAATTATTCTATGTATTAGCATAGTTATCTATTATATTATATTGTTTCAAATACCATCAACTATTTTATTATGATGCTAGTTATGATGTAGTTGCTGACCTATTTTATCCTATATAAATATTTTTTCTTTTCATCAAATAATGTATCAATTATTCTCCTTTAATATATATTAGAGACCAAAAATATCGTGAAATGTTTGGATGGGAGGAAATGGGTAGTGTGGAGGAAAAGATTTATTATAAAGTTGATCTATACTTGTGAATTATCATTAATGCTAATCTTGCAATTTTTGAAGGAAGAATATTTTAACGAGACTTTTGTCAAAAAATGTTCACGTGTGTCATGTTCTTAGATACTTATTATTGGATGATGTGTTTTGAGGAAGCAATTCAAGATGAGAAATGGCTTTCCCTATCTCTTAAATCCATGATCTTACTATGTTGGATATTTAGGATTGACTATTGTTACCAACATTAAAATTCCAATTCTTTGCTTATTATCATTTAATGTGATTATTGGGGATATTAAAATATGTATGGGATCATTAGTGTGGTATGGAAATACTCTTGGAGTAGATGTTTGTGGCATGCAAAAATTATAGCAAAAAAATAATGAAATAATGGATATTATTTCTCATTCTAGCATTAATCTCTTCAATTTTTGGTCATTTGGAGATATCCAAAATCCAATAAAACTCATTGTTATTATGATCAATAGTTATTTAGCAGAATATACAACTTGAAATGGTTTTTTTAGTTTGTTGTTGATATATCTCCCCTAAGATGTTTAATAAAAAAATGATCTTCTTAATACTGGTTCCTAAGAGTGAATTAATGATAAGATTTGAATTGGGTTTAGAGAAGCCAAATTCAAAGAGGGGAAGGGTATGTGCAGGATCATGATGGGCCAAAAAGTGGCGATATGTAAGCCATATGATGGCCCATGTGGCTGACGACTTTTTTTTAACCCAAAATTGATGAAACGAAAAGGGTTTTTAGAGGAGATTCTCAGCTTTCCACCAATATAAATTATTCTTTACTTTGAATTTAATAAATAATTATTATTCATTTTCTATTATAATTATGAATAAAGTCCTGATTGATAGGTTGATTGAAAAACATCTATAACTTTCAAATGGTATCACATTTTTTGAATCCAAAACATGCGTCACATTCTATGCTTCACATACTATAGGATTAAAAAATTAAAAATTGAATTTCATTAATTTTTTACCAAGTTAAGGTGTTTAGACAGACAAGCTTTTATATTTTTTAAAAGTTGTAATAAAAAAATCATAATTAATTATTTACTTTGAAAAAATTATTAAAAAATATGCATCACATTGGGACATGAGTCCTCTACTTATATCTAAAATTTTATAAAAAAATATTATCATTTTATTGTGGTTAGGGTGGTCAGACAGACACCTACTTCTTATTTTTACCCTAAAATTTAAATACTACTGCATTGAAATTACAAATTTTCACCAAATAGATTTTTTTTTTATAAATAAAGGTCTAGTAGTTTAGAAACTACATTCAATTTTCTATAGATTCTATTTTTACATTTTTTTGAAATAATATAGATAACTTATTCAAATGTTTACATCAAGTTGTCTAACTCTGATTTTCTGTCTTTTTATTGCCACTTAAGGGCCTGTTTTTTCCATGATGATCCTACACATACCCGGAATACAAAATTCATTCACTATAGCTATAGCTTATGTGGCTGGAGGTTTGGTTCCACTAGTCCCTTATGTGTTCACACCTACTACTAAGAATTTTGTAATAGTACTTGTACTAGTTACATTAATATGTTTGTGTTGTTTGGCTATATCAAGGATTGTTACACTATAGATAATCCAATTAGAAGTTCCAATAAAACTACAATAGTTGGGGATAACTTTGCAACACCTAATAAGGCCTCAAAAGACTTATCTAAGACATCGAATGGATAAAGTGTAATAGGGCCACATTCGAGGCTATTGACACTAGAGGATGGAGGAATTTTCATCATGTCAAGTTACCTTCTCACTTTGAGATGGTGCTTTGGAAGAGAAGATTATTTTATTTCTATTTTTTCTTTCCTTTTTTTGGTCCTTATTGATGTTGTTGGATTTGAAGAATACACATATTGTGAAGTCTAATTTGTAAACACAAGTAAAATATTTGGTGTTGAACCTATTGTTGAAGAATGCATAAAACATTCACTAGTCTATTCATCATTATGCAAGCACATTTATAGAAGAGAGAAGTAGTTGGAATAAGCGATTGCATACTTGGAATGAGGTAGTTGTAGAACTGTTCAAAACTACTCAAACACCTTTAGCCCTAGGCATACAATGTAATAAAATCATAATAATAATAATAAAAACATATCCCCCATTATTAGATTGTTCCTAAAAATCTACCTCGAAAACCATATAATTTATCTTGTTAAGGGACCCCCCTTAAGGCTTACATAATAAAACTCGCTAATCAAAAAATATATATACATCTTTATGAAGATCTTCATTTGAAGAAACAAATCTTGAAATAGGTGGAACTCCTTCAAGCTACCTCATGATCCTCTGGTGTAGCCCCTAGGTAAATTCCAAATTTATTCCTCTTATGAACTCTTGAATCACATATTCTCAAATTATTCAACAACAATCCATATTCAACTCTCCCAACACATGGCTCCATCAAATTGTATGATGACCCTCATAAGGGAATAATTCTTGATCATAGCCTCATAAGATCACTAGAAAACCATCTATATTGAGCTCTCCTCCAAACCTCTTACCTGTATCCAAAAACCCAATTTTACAATATATGTATTCTTCAAATCTGTCAACAACACCAAAGAAATTAAAGACAAAAATGCTTATGCAAAGAATCATCTCAATGTAAGAAGATGATTTGAGATGATGGAAATTATTATATCCTCTGGTGCCACCAACCTCCAATATGATGGCTCAAATTATTAAATCATGAGGCTTCATTCTTGATCTTAGAGAAAATCCAAAATTCATATAATGCATCAAATCATAAATAACTTCTTCCACCTTGATTACTGATTCAACAAGTGCCTTCCTTAAAAAATACTTTTCATCATATTTTCTTACATCAACCCTAATCACATCAATCTTTGTGAAATTGGAAATTATTGGTGTTTTAATGATCAGATCATACAACTGAAAGCACTCAGAAAATGCAACACATAAGACAATAAACACAACAAGATACCCTTGGAAAACCCAACAAATATGTCTCTTATATAAGGAAGGATTAAGAGTAGAAATCTGCTTACAACTCAGGCCCAACTCATGGACAAATTTGATACAATGAATAATAGCACCTCTCCTAGATGAAAAGATATAATCGAATATGCTTCTCCTTGAAATTGACATGCTGCTGGAAGGTGAAGTGTTGTTGCTCAAGTGCAAACTTCTCTTGGAATGCGAATTATGTTGAATGAAATTTTTTTGAGGAAATGAAAAAACATCACCTTCTATTTATACAAAATAAGGTGACTCTTCAAGGAGGTCGACCTCTCTTGAAAATAATAAATTACAAAATAATATCAAGAAAGGTCGGCCTCATCCATTTAAATCAAATGAGTATAAATTAAATATAAATAGGCTATTTTTTAATTTATTACAACCTAATGTGATCACTGAAAGAAGTAGCCTGATGATGCTAATA
Source organism: Sequoiadendron giganteum (assembly GCA_007115665.2). Taxonomy (NCBI): domain Eukaryota; kingdom Viridiplantae; phylum Streptophyta; class Pinopsida; order Cupressales; family Cupressaceae; genus Sequoiadendron; species Sequoiadendron giganteum. Next base: position 227,112,816 of record CM021100.1, on the reverse strand, counting down.
AAATCAACACTCTGTCTCAACTAGGGGTGATACTTCAAGGTGCACAAAACATATCACCTCATTGTGATCTCGATCAGTGTAGTCACATCCTATGTGACGAATGATTTTTACCTCATCATGAAAGCATATCACCTCATCATGATATTAGATATCACCTCATTGTGTTATCAACCATCATTTCTACCTCCATAGATGGTATGTACAAGTGCTCATCACTTAATGTGATGTTGTCACCTCACCGTGACTTTCACCATGACTCCCTCAGAGGGTGAAACACAAGTACAATTAAATTATCACATACCCCCTCATGTGATGTTGTCATGGAATCACACACATGACATCCACCATGACTTTGCTAGAGGGTAGAAACAAGGGATTTCACCTCAAACTTCTCTTGCAGAGAAAAACTCATAATCAAGGGATTTCACCTCAAACTTATCTTGTAGAGAAGAACTCATTACCAAGGGATTTCTCCTCGAACTTGTCTCACATATAAGAAATCATTAAAGATGATCAAACTCATTAAAGATGATCATTGATACTGAAACTCCTTCTCAGTTAAGGATGTATTCTCCACCATACAAAGTTTATCTCAAAAGTAAAAAAATATTGTCCTGGAGAGAGGCTTGATGAGAATGTCAGTCGTCTGCTCATTAGTGTTGATATACCTCAACTGTATAACTTTCCTTAATACCATATCTTTAATATAATGGTATTTGATCTCAACATGCTTTTTTTTGTAATGCAACATAGGATTGACATAAAACTTCACACAACTCTGGTTATCACAATGAATGATAGTAGGCTCCAATGATTGTCCAAACAATCTTACAAGGAGCTTATGAATTGACACTACTTCACGAGCTTCTGCACAAGCTTCAATGTACTTTGCCTCTATTTTACTCAATGCCACTAAGGAGTACTTCTTTCCACACTAGGATATCATAGCAGATCCCAAACTAAAGCAGCAACCAGAGGTACTCTTCTGATCAGTGACACATCCTGCCCAATTAGAATTAGGAAAACCATGGAACTCCAAATCCACAATTTTAGAGTATCTTAATCCATATCCAATTGTGCCACATAAGTGTCTCAAGATATTTTTAGCTAAAACAAGATGTATCTACCTTGGTTCACACATAAATTGACTAAGTGCAATCACTGAATAGCTTATATCAGGTTTAATGTTAACTAGATACATCCATGGACCAATCAGTTTCCTATACATAGTAGAATCCACCAATTCTGAACTAGTTGCAACCTCCTTCAAGTTATGTAAGTTTGTCTCCATAGGTGTAGACATAAGTTTGGAATCAATAATACCAAACCTCTTCAGAATGTCAATGGTATACTTCCCTTGACCTCGAATCATCTCATCTGGATTTTGCCAAACTTCTAAGCCAAGAAAGTAATGCATGAGACCAAGATTCTTCATTTCAAATTCAGAAGCTAACTCCTTCTTGCATTTGAGAATGAGGTGTTCTTCTTGAGTAATAATTAGATCATCAACATACAAAACCAGAATTAATGCTTCATCATTTATCACTTTAAAGTAGGGGTTGGAATCTACATCATTCTTTGAGAAACCCAAACTTAATAGGGAATGATCAATCCTTTTGTACCAAGCACAAGGAGCCTTCTTAAGACTATACAGGGACTTCTTCAGCTTGCAAACATGAGACTCCTTCCCAAATAGCTCAAATCCTTTAGGTTGCTCAATGTAAACCTCTTCTTCTATGACACCATTCAGAAAGGTTGTCTCTACATCCATTTTGTGAATTTTCCATCCTCTAGATGCAACAATACCAATAATGGTTTTGACATAAGTATAACGAGCCACATGAGCAAAGGTTTCTTCATAGTCAACTCCATTTTTTTGTGAAAAGCCTCTAGCCACAAATCTGGTCTTCTACCTCTCAATGCTCCCATTAGCCACATGCTTGATCTTGAAGATCCATTTAGAAGACACCACAAATTTTCCTTTGGGTCTAGGAACTATATCCCAAACATCATTCTTAAGTATGGATTGATACTCCTTAGTCATAGCATCCTTCCAAAATTGTTGAATAGAAGCTTCTCCAACACTTGAAGGCTCTGAATTGATCATATGAATCATCAAGGATACATAACTAGAGAACTTATGAGGTCTCTTACTTTCTCTGAAAGTTCCTCTTGGGGCTGCAAAATTTTCTACCTCTACCATTATTTTTTTGCCCAAAGAGGTCTCTTCCTTCCAATCACAATATATGTAAGCCCATCAATAGGCTCCAAGGGTTTATCTAGATCATCATCTACTTTAGGTTCTAGAACCTCCCTCTGATTCTCAGGAACATGGTCAACTTCCATATCCTAAGGAGGCTCTTCTTCATCAATCTCCATATGAGATCCCTTGGATCTTTTGAATGTAATATCCTCCTCAAATGTGACATCTCGACTGATATCAATAGAATTCTGACCCGAAATGTCGATTATGTAGGCTTTTGATGTCTCACTATAGCCCACCAAAATTCCCTTCTTCCCTGAAGGTTCCAAATTTGTTCTATTTTCCTTTGGAATATGAACATACAATGGACGCCCAAACATCCTCAAATGATCGACTTCAAGATTCACCCCTGAGAATGCTTCTTTAGGATTTATATTCTCCAAGATTCTGTGGGGACTTTTGTTTTGAACATAGATGATTCTCCTAGATACCTCAGCCCAAAGTGAGGTTTGCAGGTCTTGATCATGTATCATTGCTTTGACTGCTTCTACAATAGACTTGTTCTTTCTTTTAGAAAAACCTTTATATTGAGGATTATAAGGAACACTGAACTCCCTCTTAATCCATGCTCCAATACATAAATCAGGGAAGATACCAAAAGTGTATTCTCCTCCATTATTGGATCTCAAAACCTTGATTTTTTCCCAGACAAATTTTCCACCTCTGATTTGAATTCTCTAAATCTTTCTAATACCTCCTCAAATTCTTTAGATCTCAAGAAATAAATCCAAGTCTTTCTAGAGTAGTAATCAACAAAAATAATGTAATACAAGAAACCACTAGAAGATGCAATGAAAATTGGACCACATAAATCAGAATGAATAAGATCAAGAATACATTTAGATCTACTTTCTCTACTATGAAATGTACCTTTTTTATTCTTACCTGAGGTGTAGCCTTTACATGTACCTTCATGTTCCTGGTTGAATTTCTAAAGGTCGATGACCATCTTCTCGATGATAGGTAACGCTCGAGAGTGAATGTGAGCCAATATTCGATTCCAAAGGTCATACACATTAGAAGAATCATGCACTAGAGCCTGAAGGGGGAGATTCAAAAGCCTATAGAGACACTCATGTCTAAGTCCAATTACCTGATAAAACTTGATGTTGGAGATCTTTGCCAATATAAGAAATTTTCCTTTTGAAAAGATAACTTGATAAACCTTGTATTCCAAGGCTGAGATGGAAACAAGGTTTCGCTTTATGCCTAGAACAAATAGCACATCATTTAACTCTAAAGAAATTATAGAATCTAAGTGAAGAGAGAAGTTCTCAACTCCTTTCATAGAGTAACTAGCATCATCTCCAATAATGACTTGTTCACTAAAATTTGTCTTAATCAAATTGGATAGATGCTCCCTAAATCTAGTGATGTGGCTAGAGGCACCACTATCTATCAGCCAAGTGTTGGTGTAAGTGGTTACATTGCTTGACAAGGTTGAATAGAACATATATTCACTTGAGTCATTTTGTAGAGAGATTTATTCAACATTTGCAATGACAAGCTGCTGCTTAGGTCTAGAAGGACATTCCTTTGCAAAGTGACCATACTTGTCACATCACAAATATTGGACTTTGGATAAGTCTGTCTTCTTCTTGAATGTGGGAGCACAATCATTTCCATTATCTCGATTCCACTTGAAGAATCCTTTCTTTCCATCTCTTCCTTTCTTCTTCATTGAGTGACAGGCGAGAATATGAATATCTTCATTAGTTGAACTTTGACCTACTCCTATAGCCACCAACCTTGACTCCTATTGAATTCAATCGGCCCTCACCTGATCAAACTTGGAAAGTTTAGATCTTGCATTGATTCCTTGAATATAGAACTCCCATGATAATGAAAGACCATTGAGGGAAAACATGGTCAAGTCTTTGTCATCAATTATGTGACCAATTGTAGATATTTGGTCTCTCAATTCTCAAATTCTCATAAAATAAGCAATCATTGTTTCTCCTTTCGACATCTTCACATGGTGTAGTTGTTGCCTCAATGCAAGTGCCCGACTGATGTTGTTGATTTCGTACATCTCTTCCAATTTTTTGAACATGTCCCTTGACATATTCAACTTGGAGACAATTAGAACAATATGATCTTTAACGGAATCAACCAACATCTTCTTTTCCTTGATGTCTTTCTTCCTCTGCTACAACTTCTCTTCTTCCTCCTTTGGTTCGGGAACTTTGGTTTCCATAAACTCAGCCAAATCATTTTCTTCCAAGGTGAGCATGATTTCGAACCTCCATGGTGTGTAAGTTGGAAGCTCCCTCGAGTCTATCCTCAATTTTTAGACCATTTACCATCTTGACTAAATAGAGATAGACAAAACAAGAGATTAGGGAGAATGCTACAAAACAGATCTGATCATGATCTTCTTCAAACACGCTCTGATACCATGTTATTGTTTTAATGATCAGATAATACAACTGAAATCACTCAAAAAATGCAACACATAAGAAAATAAACACAACAAGATACCCTGGGAAAACCTTCCTCTTGAGGGAGAAAAACCTAACAAATATGTCTTTTATATAATGAAGGAATAAGAGCATAAATTTTCTTAAAAATCAGGTTCAACTCATAGCCGAATTTGATACAATGAATAATAGCACCTCTCCTAGATGCAAAGATATAATCAAATATGCTTCTCCTTGAAATTAGTTGGCTGCTACAAGATGAAGTGTTGTTGCTCAAGTGCAAACTTCTTCTTGGAATGTGAATTATGTTGAATGAACGGTTTTTGAGGAAATGAACAAACATCACCTTGTATTTATACAAAATAAGGTGACTCTTCAAGGATTTCAGCCTCTCTTGAAAATAATAAATTAAAAAATAATATCAAGGAAGGCCGGCCTCATCCATTTAAATCAAATGAGTATAAATTAAATTTCCATAGATTATCATTTAGTTTATTACAACTTAATGTGATCGCTGGAAAAAGTAGCCTGATGTTGCTAATAACATCAACAACAATCACATAAACTTCATTAACATGAACCCCACTCACATCAATCTTTATCAAATTCGCAAGCACATAAACCCGATTAACTCGTTTGAAAGTGGAGTCATGGAAAAAGTAACCCTTCTACTTTTCCTAGCTTGTTTGGGCCCTCCTTGTGAGTTAGGATTAATGTTGTCTTGATTTAGTGTTGTAATGTGTTTGAAACATTCACATTAGGTCTTAGGCCCTTGTGAACTAGTGAATTTAAATGATACCTTGCTAATGTGTTGTGAAGTGTTGTAACACTTTTTCACACTTTTTTAAGGGTTTTATTAATTGACTAAACCCAACAAATGTATTTTTAATCAAAATGAACCTTAATCTATCTTATTTGGAGTTTTGTAAAGTTTTTAAACACACTTTCACACTTTTCTAGGCTTGCCATTAATAATTTATCTTTCTTATACTTTAATTGGCCCTATTTTGCATCCACAAGCCTTCATTAATGCATCTTTTTGAGGATAATCTTGACACCAATCATTAACCAATTATAATTCAAGTGTTTCTGGCTTGTTTGACTTAGATTTAGTGATTTGGGACTCATTCACCACCTTAGGCGAATGGGTCCCAAACAGGTTTTCACACATTTCTAGGAACTTTTGGTTTTTGGTCCCATACATTATGTTTGATGGGACTCATTCACCACCTTGAGTGAATGAGTCTTGTGTGGACCATAATGAAAATTAATTCAAATTTTTGGTGGGATTTTATTCTCCTAGATCTGATGTTAGCTTGTAGTGTTGTAACTTTGGGAATTCTTAAATAATCAAGAGTACAAATACAAGGTTATTTCGCTCATTTCATCCTAACAAGTAGTCAAGTGACCTAGCAAGTTGAATGAACATTCATATAGAAAGTTTGAGTTGAAAATAATTCACAAGAAAATTCAAGGGTAGATTATCAACTATTTTAGTGTATTCTTCAAGCATCATTCATCATGTCAGATATTCCATCCATCATATTTGTTATTGTGCTAACAATTTTGATTTAAGGTTTATGATTCAAGCAAGTGTTTCATTTAAGATGAACATCACTCAAGAAAGAGTCAAGAACCACATCCATTGCAGCCATCTCAAGCATATTTGAAGCACCTTATTACTACGATTTGGTGAGTTGCAACATTGTCTTTTGTTCATTCCTCATTCTCCATTCCTATTTTATTTTATTTCAAGGTTTAATTATCACAAGGGGTTTGACCAAGGAAAAAACCTATCCACTAAACAAACAAAATTTTCCCCTCTCCTTTATGTGTGATTTGTAGGCTTAGGTTGTATATTTCCTAAGGAGAAAGATTGGAGAAAAGTTTAAAATCATTCAAAATTGTCAAAGTTGTCATCAAGTCTTGGAGAACCTTGGAAAAGACCTACAAATTGTAAATTAGGGATTTAGATCCGAAAATACATCAGGAAGGATAAAGCACACAAAGAAGATGAGGATCAAATTTTGAAGTTGTAAAAATTCCCAACTAGACTAATTCACCATTTTTGGTGAATGAGTCCCAGTTCTAGTCAATTTTTAGGATTTTGCAAAGTCAAATACCCTTTTGTTTGAAACTTTTTCTTGTACAGTTTTCCAAAAAATGGACTGATTTTCCCAACTTGGTGAATGAGTCCTAGTAAACAATAAAAGTAGATTTTTTAGTGTTCCAGACCTCCATCCAACCTTCTCCATATTTCTAGGTGCACACATTCTATTTTGTAGTTTTATGTGTGGTTTCATTCACTTATTTTAGGTCATTTAGTATCACTTTGCATTGAATTATGGTTTCACATTTAATATTTATTTTCATTATATCTTCCAATTCCACGCTTGGTGATGAAACCCTTATTAGATCCTATTTATCCCCTAGGAAATCTCTATTGCAAGATCCCTTTCTATTTTGCATTGAGATCTCTAGGGTTATCCTTGAGTGGAGGCCTGAAAGTGGGTGTGATAGCACTTAATAATCTAACATCATCCCCATTTTTTTTATTTCTATTTTGGTGAACTTCCATTTAGAAAATCATAATTTTGATTTGGAGTGCATCTCCATCCTAGATCTATCTTGCATTGACTTTGCATTAGGGTTTGCATTAGTTAATTGGCATCTAAAGTTTCAAATTTCTTTCATTAGTGAAATCTTATTTATCTTACGCTTTTGCATTTATTTTCATTGAAAATCATTAAAAATCTTCATTTGAATCTCACGTACAGATCATTAAAAAACATAAAAAACATAAAATTTAATTAGTTTTTTTTTAATTTAAAAAAAAAAAATCATTATTGGGACTCATTCATCACCTTAGGAAAATCAATACCTTTGCATATTTTTCACTACATTTTCTAGAATTTACAGTTTAGTTTCAGAGTTTCTATTTGTTGTTATTTCCTTTCTATTTTAGTTTCTAGAAAAATTATTTATTTTTCTTTCCCTATATTGCATTTGCATTCGCCTTGAATTTAGTAGCCCTCGCATTAGTATTTGGTGTCGTATTGCTAATACTATAGTGAGACAAAGTTTGAGACTCATGTCATCCTATGATAACACAATCCTTATGGATCTTGGGTTGCCTAGCTCTTTCACTCCTAGTACTAGAACTAGTACACTAGATATGGACAATACCCTCAACAACTCTTTTCCTACAAGTAGTATGCAACTTTAACCAAGCAATGGTAGTATCTCACAAGAAAAAATACTCCAAATTCATGAGGACCTATAAAACTTACATAATCAAGTGCAAAATGACAACATTTCAAGTATTATCATCCCTACTGTAAACAAAATTCATCACATTCTTGAATGTAAAGATGGAATTGACCTTGTGAAAAATATAGTTCAAATATTTGGAAAATATCTCACCCCAAACACTAGTTTTCCTTTACCTACAAGCAATGTCACAAGTCAATGAGGGACTCAAATTCCCCCCCCTACAAGAATAGCCTCAATACCTACCTATATAAACCCTCAAGTCATTGTTGGAATGTGATATTGTTGACTGTTGTCATTAATGGTTGCCATTGATGTCAACATGTATTGGTTGATTGCTTAAGGTTCGATCTTGATGCTTTGGTGATCTAGATTGACATGCTCTGGATGTTATGATGTGATGACCTATCTTTGGTCATGTGTGTCCTAGTCCCATTAATTTTGCAACATAATGAGATACAATCTTATGGGTTTGGACAAATCTATAAATTGGTTAGTGTGCCCTGACACATTGTTTGCATTGTAACATGTATATTATTTGGTTTCAGATAACATGGAAAATATGTAGAATGTTGATTTTAGCGAGGAGGTTTTGCATGGTCCATGTTTCATTCCCTTCCACTGCGGGAATTTTTTTGTGCTGACCAAATTCAAATTGTGTTTGGCCAGCTTAAGAGTTTATTGAGGCATGGAATGGAATTTTGTTTGGTCAACTTAGGAGATTATGAAGGCATGGAATGGTATAAGGAAAATTTGATTCTTTTTAATGAAAGAAAGTGTGGTGAATGTGGATCTGAAAATCTAGACATTGTGTGAAAATATATAATCGGGGGTAGTAGATAGTGAGATTTTATCCGGTGATATTTTTGGTGAAAATAATTTAAGCAGTGCATTCCCTTTCATCATTCTTCTGGAAAATAGTTGTTTTCTATTGAAAGTGAGCCTTTTTTCTTGTGGTTGTAATAGAAAGGCAGTGAGCCCATAAAAATGAGCCTTTATAAAAATCACCTTAACCGGTGTCACCTTAATCGGTGTTTTATAATTGAGAATTAAAATTCTTCGTGTCTTTTCCCTTCTTGCGTTTCCATTTAAGTTTTGGTGTTCATTGTGCATGGTGAACATGTTATGTGCTTTCATGTTCATATCTATTAGATTATTATTTGATTGATTTAAGTTTTCTCTAGATTAAGTAAAGTCAAGAAAATTATTTAGAATAATTGATCCCCCCCCTCTCAGTTATCCAGACTTTTCAACAATTGGTATTAGAGTAGCAAAGGAACTTTCATTTCTAAATCCAAGTATACCAAATAATTATTGAAGAAGCTGCGATTGCAGAACTCCAAACCAGTTTGTACACCTATTGTTACTAGATGCAAGTTGACAAAAGAAGATGATTCACCTAAAGTTGATGCCAATAAGAATAGATCAATGATTGGAGGATTGTTATATTTGACTGCTACTAAAAAAAACATTATGTATGCTTCTTGTTTAGTAGCTAGATTTCAGCAAGAACCAAAGGAATCACATGTTGTTGTAGTAAAAATAATCGTTAGATATTTAAAGGGTACAAAAGATATGGGTTTATGGTATCCAAAGGATTTAGATTTCACTTTGATAGCCTATACTAATTTTGATTCGGTCGGGTGTGTTGATAAAACACAAAGTGCAAGTGGTGGATCTTATTTCCTTGGCTCTCAGTTCATTGCTTGGTCAAGAAAGACAAAACATTTTTTATCTTTATCTACTTATGGAGCTGAATACATTGTACCAATTTCATGTTGCACTCACTTACTATGGATAAAAAAAATGTTGAAAGACATTGGAATATCATTTGATGAACTGATCTTAGTTATGTGTGAGAATACAAGTGCAGTAAACATTTCAAATAATCTGGTACAACTCTCTAAAATGACAAAAATATATCAATTAAATATCATTTATTGAGGGAGAAATTTTTGCATAATGAGGTAAAACTTGAATATGTACTTACAAAAGAGCAGATTATAGATGTTTTCACATCAATATTTGTGAAAGTGGAAATCACATAAACTTGATTAACATGAACCCTAGTCACATCAAACTTTGTGAAATTGGCAATAACATAAACCTAATTAACTCATTTGATAGTGGACTCATGGAAAAAGTATCCCCTCTACTTTTCCTAGCTTGTTTGGGCCCTCCTTGTGAGTTAGGATTAATGTTGCCTTGATTTAGTGTTGTAATTTGTTTGAAACATTCACATTAGGTCTTAGGCCCTTGTGAACTAATGAATTTAAATGGTATCGCGCTAAAGTTTTGTAACACACTTTCACACTTTTTAAAGGTTTTTATTAATTAGCTAAACCTAACAAATGTATTTTTAATCAAAATCAACCCTAATCTTGTCTTATTTTGAGGGTTGTAAAGTGTTTAAACACACTTTCACACTATCTAGGCTTGTCATTAATAATTTTTCTTTCTTATTATTTAATTGGCCCTATTTTACATCCACAAGCCTTCATTAATGCATCTTTTTTAGGATAATCCTAACACCAATCATTCACCAATTATAATTCTGGTGTTTCTAGCTTATGTGACCTAGATCTAGTAATCAGGGACTCATTCACCACCTTAGGCGAATTGGTCCCACCTAGATTTTTGGGTCCCAAATAGTTTTTCACACATTTCTAAGCACTTTTAGTTTCTGGTCCAATACATTATGTTTGATGGCACTCATTCACCACCTTGGGTGAATAAGTCTTGTGTGGACCAAAATCAAAATTAATTCAAATTTTTGGTGGGATTTTATTCTCATGGATCTAATGTTAGTTTGTAGTGTTGTAATTTTGGGAATTCTTACATAATTGAGTATAAATACAAGGCTCTTTCACTCATTTTATCCTGACAAGTAGTCAAGTAACCTAGCAAGTTGAATGAGCATTCTTATAGAAAGTTTGAGTTCACAATAATTCACAAGAGAATTCAAGGGTAGAGTATCAAACATTTTAGAGTATTCATCAAGCATCATTCATCATGTCAAAGATTTCAGCCATCATTTTTGTTATTGTGCTAACAATTGTGATGTAACGTTTATGATTCAAACAAGTATTTCATTCAAGATTAACATTATTCAAGCAAGAGTCAAGAATAACATCCATTGCAACCATGTCAAGAATATTTGGAGCACCTTGTTCTAGGTTCTAGTGAGTTACAACATTGTTTTTTGTTCATTTATCATTCTCCATTCCTATTTTCTTTTATTCCAAGGTTTAATTACCACAAGGGGTTTGACCAAGGAAAACTCCTATCAACTAACCCAACAAAATTTTACCATCTCCTTAATGTGTGATTTGTAGGTTTAGGTTGTGTATTTCCTAAGGAGAAAGATTGGAGAAAATTTGCAAATCATTCACAATTGTCAAAATTGTCAAAATTGTCATCGAACCTTTGAGAACCTTGGAAAAGAACTACAAATTGTAAATCAGAGATTCAGATCCAAAAGTCAATTAGGAAGGAGAAAGCACATAGATTAGAGGAGGATCATCTTTTGAAGTTGGAAAAAATCCCAAATGGACTAATTCAACACTTCTAGTTAATGAGTTCCAGTTCTAGTCAGTTTTTAGGATTTTGCATATTCAAATACCCTTTTGTTTGAAACTTTTTAATTTATAGTTTTCCAAAGAACTGACTAATTTTCCAAGCTTGGAAAATGGGTCCTAATCAATAGTAAAAGTATATTTTATAGTGTTCCAGACCTCCATTTAGCCTTCTCTAGATTTCGAGGTGCACACATTCTATTTTGTAGTTTTTTGTGTGGTTTCATTCACTTATTTTAGGTCATTTAGTCACTTTGCATTCAATTAGGGTTTTAATTTTAATCTTTCCTTTCATTATCTTTTCCAATTCTATGCTTAGTGATGAACCCCTTATTAGATCCTATTTATCCCCTAGGACAACCCTATTGCATGATCCCTTTCTATTTTGCATTGAGATATCTAGGGTTATCCTTGTGTGGATGCCCGAAAGTGGGTGTGATAACAATTAATAATCCAACACGTCCCCATTTTTGTTAGTTGTATTTTGTCAAACTTGCATTTAAAAAATCATAATTCTGATTTGGATTGCATCTCCATCCTAGATCTATCTTGCATTGACTTTGCATTAGTTAATTGGCATCTAAAGTTTTAAATCTCTTGCATTAGTGAAAGCTCATTTATCTTATAGTTTTGCATTTAGCTTAATTGAAAATCATTAAAAATCTACATTTTCTTCTCACATACAGATCATAAAACATAAAAAGCATAAAAATCAACTATTATTTTTTTGAAAATTTCAAAAAAACTCATTACTACGACTCATTTGCCACCTTGGGAAAATCAGTCCCTTTACATATTTTTCACCACATTTTATAGCATTTGCAATTTAGTTTTTGAGTTTCTATTTTTTGTTAATTCCTTTCTATTTTAGTTTCTAGAATTTATGTTATAAGCATTTCATTGTTCTTAACCTATATTGCATTTGCATTCGCCTTGCATTTGTTAGCCCCTGCATTAGTATTTGGTGTCCTATTGGTAATACTATAGTGAGAAAATTTCTGAGACTCATGTCATCCTGTGATAACACAATCCTTCTGGATCTTGGTTTTCCTAGCTCTTTCACTCCTACTATTAAAACTAGTACACTAGATATGGACAATACCCTCAACAACTCTTTGCCTACAAGTAGCATGCAAGTTGAAACAAGAAATGATAGCATCTCACAAGAAAATGTAATCCAGATTAATGAGGACCTAGAAAAATTACATAATCAAGTGCAAAATGACAAAATTTCAAGTATTATAATCCCTACTATAGACAAAATTCATCACATGCTTGAATGTAAAGATGGACTTCACCTTGTGAAAAACATAGTTCAAATCTTTGGAAAATATCTCACCCCAACCACTAGTTGTCCTTTACCTACAAGCAATGTCCCAAGACAATGAAAGAATCAAATTCCTCCTCCTACAAAAATAACCTTAATACATGTTAGAGTAAAGGTCTTAACTTAATTATGTTGATTAAGTTACCTTTATTCCCTTCTTAAGATTTCACGTTAGTTTGCATAATGTGGCATTTAATAATTATATTAATTATTAAATGTTATCCTATTAGGGCTTCTATTAGGGTTTTATTAGGGTTTGCATGATCTCTTTTTTATAAGGATTGTTCCCATTGTATTTCATATCAATTCATTCTCTCTGATATATACATTTTTAGTTTTTAGAGAACCCTTGCTTGTTTGTCTCCATCTCTTCTTTTGTGATAGGTTATTTACATGCAGGTGATCTTTGGGGTTTGTGGTGTTGTATTTTCTCAACTCCTACAAGGTATCAGAGCTTTACTTCTACATGGTATCAGAGCTCCTCACCTGCTGCTTCCTGTTCTTGGTTTGAAGATTTTTGGAGCTTCAAGGGTTTGGGGTTTGTTTTCTTGATCTAGGGCATACCTGCAATTTCAAAGTATTTTCAGCTCAAACGAACTTCACCATTGCGTCTGCACTGGTCCAAAACCCCTAAATCGACTGTTCATTCGTCCATTTTGGACGAAGTCAAAATTTGAGGCAAATTTTTTTTGCAATACGGCCGTGTGGCTCTCTGCCTGTTTGGGAATTTTTTTTTTCTTTTTCTACCTATTTTCGGAAAAAAAATTCGTCGAAAATATTTTTATGCAAAAAAATTCATTGTAAATTTTTTTTTTCATTTTTTAAATTAAAAAGAAAATGCCTTTTTACAACTTGCAAACCAGCTCCTCCGCAGGCAAGTACCTGCGCAGGCCTGTACCTGTGCAACCCCTACACAGGGAGCCCGCGCCCACATGGGTGTGGTGGGGGTGGCCCCCACCATATTTTTATTTTTTTCAAAAATGTTTTTATTTAAAAAAAAAAAATTGTAATAGTTTTTTTTTATTTGTTTTTTTATTTAAAAAAACATTTTTTCAGAAAATAAGCCCAATCGAGCATTTATGGTGATGGCTGTTTGGCTGTGAAATTTAACCTACTATTTTTTCTACGACGGCCATATGACCGTCAAATTTATCCCGTAGCTGGCTTTTTCCCTATTTGGAGCTGTTTTATTCTAGAGGCCGTAACTTGGGCATACGATATCATTTTTTGGCAAAACGAGATATCATTAGAAATCTGGTTTTCTCATCTTTCCAATGTTGTGGGTCTCATCACTTCTTTTTTCCGTTGGTGTATTCTACAACCAGTTGAAGACACAAGGGCTATTTTCAATCCCAAGCTCATAACTTTTGATCAATTTCTTCATTTTCCACAATCTCAGTGGCGTTGGAACCGTATTTCAGGGCTCTTTAGTTTCATCCATGCCATTTTTCTAGATTTCACTCTACGTATATTTTATTCAGTTATTTGTGTTTTCACACTCTGGTGGATTACCTGGACATATTTGCTCTTGGAAAAAATTTGTTTGCATGGGATGGTTCATTTTTTGTTGTTCTTCATGCCTTTCTAGCATTTTGTCCTTTTCTGGACATTTTGAGCATCATTTGTAAGCTATCTTTTATGTAAACGCACTGAGATAAAGTGCCACACTATTGTACATGCATCTTTTGTGAATTTTGCACATAAGTTTGTGCCATATTTTGTACTCGCACTGTTATTATAAAGTGCCATGAGGGGTTGTGTAGTTTTCCTTTGTTTTGCCATCACATTTTTTTTCGGTGAGTATCCCTCCATGATGACAGTGAATCCATACCATTGGGTGTTGTGTAGTTTGTCTTTGTTTTCCATCATACCTTTGTCCAGTGAGTGTCCCTCCATGACGAAAATGGATTCATATGATTCCAGCCTCATGCATGTGTGCTTTGTTTTGCACACCACTTTTTCAGTTGTAGGTGCTATCTTGTGCATGTTCAGGTGTTGTTTCTTCTCCTTCATGCACTACAGGGTGTTTCACATTATTTCAATGGATTTTTTAGGCTCTCCCAGTTCAGCATTTTGGGGGGGTTATTATATTGTTCATGCTAATTCTTCCTTGGTTTCGCCTTGGACGAGATCTTCCATCTTTAGCGGAGGTTCTTCAACACCATAGTAGTCATCTTTCGACAGTTGTTTGCAACTTCTTCTACTTCAGTGATATTCTTCTTCTTGGCCTTCTGCATCTCTTTTTGGAGTAGAGCTTTTTCCCATGAGGTTTTCTCTATTTCTCCTCTTTACAGAGATTTGGTTGTATTTGGGTACCTGATCTGGCCTAGTTGTCGGGACTCATGTTTTCCTTCTTGCATTGTAGTTACCTTTGCTTTCTTGCATTTGTTTGTAGCTGCACTGTTGCTCATCTTAAGGGGGGGTGTTAGAGTAATGGTATTAACTTAATTATGTTGATTAAGTTACCTTTATTTGCTTCTTAATATTTCACGTTAGTTTGCATAATGTGAAATTTAATAATTATATTAATTATTAAATGTTATCCTATTAGGGCTTCTATTAGGGTTTTCCCTATTAGGGTTTTATTAGGGTTTGCATGATATCCTTTTTATAAGGATTGATCCCATTGTATTTCATATCAATTCATTCTCTCCTTCTCTCTGATATATACATTTTTTAGTTTTCAAAGAACCCTTGCTTGTTTGTCTCCATCTCTTCTTTTGGGACAGGTTATTTGCATGTAGGTGATCTTGGGGGTTTGTGGTGTTGTATTTTCTCAACTCCTACAATACCTACCTATATAAACCCTCAAGTCACTATTGCAATGTGATGTTGTTGATTGTTTTCATTAACGGTTTCCATTGATGTCAGCATATCTTAGTTGATTGTTGAGCGTTCGGTCTTGATGCTTTGGTAATCTGGATTCACATTCTCTAGATGTTGTGTTCTGATGACCTATCTTTGGTCATTCTTGTACTAGTCCCATTCATTTTTCAAGATAATGAGATACACTCTTATGGGTTTGGACCAATCTATAAACTGGTTAGTGTGCCCCAAAACATTGTTTGCATTGTAACATGTATATTCTTTATTTTTGGATATCATAGAAAATATATATAGCATGTTAATTTTAATGAGGAGCTTCTATATGGTCCATGTTTCATTCCCTTCCACTACGGGATTTTTTTTGTGGTGACCAAATTCAAATTGTGTTTGGCCAACTTAAGAGTTTATTGAGGCACGGAATGGAATTTTTTTTGGTCAACTTAGGAGATTATGAAGGCATGGAATAGTATAAGTAAAATTTGATTCTTTTTAATGAAAGAAAGTGTGGTGAATTTGGATCTGAAAATATAGAAATTGTGTGAGAATATATAACCAAGGAAGTAGACAGTGATATTTTATCCGGTGTCATTTTTGGTGATAGTTATTTTAGCAGTGTATTCCCTTTCATCACTCTTTTGGCAATGAGTTTTTTTCTATTGGAAGTGAGCCTTTCTCTTTATGTAGTGAGCCTTTTTATCTTTGGTTGTAATAGACATGTAGTGAGCCCATCGACAGTGAGCCTTACCTATAGTGATCACTCTGGCAATGATCCTTTGTTAAAATCACCTGAACTGGTGTCACCTTAATCAGTCTTTTGTAATTGAGAATTAGAATTCTTCATGTCTTTTCCCTTCTTGGGTTTCCATGTAAATTATGGTGTTCATTATGGATGGTCTTGTTATGTGCATTCATGTTCATATCTATTAGATTATTATTTTATTGATTTAATTTTGCTTTCAATTAATTAAAGTCAAGATTATTTTTTAAATAACTAATTCCCCCCCTCTTAGTTATCCAAACTGTTCAACAATTGGTATCAGAGTATTAAAGGAACTTTCATTTCTTAGTTCAAGTATACCAAATAATTATTGAATAAGTTTGGATTGGAGAACTTGAAACCAGTTTGTACACCTATTTTTATTGGATCCTGTAGACATGGAAAATATACATGCACCTGATTTTGATCCTACTAACATCATTTCATCTTA
The DNA here is from genome assembly GCA_007115665.2 of Sequoiadendron giganteum. Classification (NCBI taxonomy): domain Eukaryota; kingdom Viridiplantae; phylum Streptophyta; class Pinopsida; order Cupressales; family Cupressaceae; genus Sequoiadendron; species Sequoiadendron giganteum. The sequence goes on along the minus strand of CM021100.1, from coordinate 227,095,927 downwards.
AATCATACTCTCAGCTTATCAATACCTTTCATCCCTTAATTAAATAAATCATTATTTATTTAATTAGGTCTTTCTCCTCTGGTGATTAAATTAATCATCTTTTTCTATTCATTTAAATAATTCATTTTATTTAAATTAAATCTCTAAAGTCCTCCTATTAAATTAAATAAATTAAACCTTATTTGATTTAATCTAACATATTCCTCTTTGGTTAAATAAATCAAACCATTTATTTAATAAATCATTTCCTCTCAATTCTAATTTAAATTAATTCATCTATTTAATTCTAAATTCTCAAATCACCTAATTCTTCATTAAAATAATCAAATCCATGATTAACTTAATCATTCTCACTAAAATCCTCTAGAGAATGCAACTTGCACAATAAATCAATTACTTTGATTTATTTAATTCTCTATTTTCCCTCACAAGGCATCAAAGGGAATATTCCCTCAAATTTGAATTCAAAAATGCAAGTGAATGGGTACTTCCAACAAGGCATTCACTCCTCTTACATGTCCTTGTGCATTGAGCCAAGTGACATCAACTCCATTCTTCTCTCCCCCCAACATGTCACATTCAAAATTCAAATTTGAATCCAATGGCATTTATCATGCACATTGACCAAAATGTGCTCATTCTTCCTCCAATCACATGTGGACAAGTGGCATAATTCTATTGGATTATCTTTTATCCCACATTCTTCCAATTTGGGAATCTATAAATGAGAGACTCTTCCTCTCATTCAATCATTCACAATTTGAGTAAACTTACTATACTCAACTTCTTTCTCAAGCATATCTAGTTTCATCCATTTCTTCACATTCTTAGCTAGGTTATGTAGATTTCTATCATGAAGCTTGATTGAATCTTCATCAAGGTGGATCACTCATCAAACCATCAAAATTTGCAACTAAGGAGTTGGGAAAGGGCTAATTGCAACATCTCATTGGCACCAACTCCCCCATGGGATCAAGAGTTTGCATACTTAATTAGGATTTAATTACTTTCTTTGTTCATCTTTTGTTCTTTTTCCTATTTTAAGTTTTTTAAATGGATTTCATGGGGAATCCTTGTTTTACCTTGCATATGATCTAATAAGTTGTTTGTTTGCTTTGTTTATGCAAGTATCAAATTAGGGTTCATAGATCCAAGTTGACAAAGGAAGATGATTCCCCTAAATTTGATGCCAGTATGTAGAGATCAATGATTGGAGGATTGTTATATTTGACTGCTAAAAAAACAAATTAGGTATGTTACTTGTTTAGTAGCTAGATTTTAGCAAGAACCAAAGGAATCACATGTTGTTGTAGTGAAAATAATCTTTAGATATTTAAAGGGTACAAAAGATATGGGTTTATGGTATCCAAAGGATTTAGATTTCACTTTGATAGCCTATACTAATTATTATTGGGTTGGGTGTGTTGATAATAGACAAAGCACAAGTAGTGGGGCTTATTTCCTTGGCTCTCAGTTCGTTGCTTGGTCAAGCAAGAAAGAATATTTTGTATCTTTATATATTGCTAAAGCTTAATACATTATAGAATTGTGATGTTGCACTCACGTACTATGGATGAGAAAAATTCTAAAAGACATTGGCATATCATTTGATTAACCAATGTCAATTATGTGTGATTTAATATAAGTGCAATAAAGATTTCCAAGAATCTACTACAAATCTCCAAAATGAAACATATATCCATTAGATATTATTTCTTGAGAGAAAAGGTTTTGGATAATGAGGTAAAACTTGAATATTTACCTATAATAGAGAAGATTACAAATATTTTCACAAAACCATTGAGCAAAGATACTTTTGAGTATCTCTAGTAGAAGTTAGGGGTTTTTCCCCCCTCCTAGTCTACAATCATTTTCACCAAGGTGTGCATTGGTCTAGGGTATTATATGCTCACACTTATGTAGATCAATGCTTCATGGATTCCTCATAGGGGGATCATAGTATATTTTTTAGGGGGAGTTTTTCCATTTATCTTTGATGTCAAAGGGGGAGAAGAAAAGAAGACAAGAAGTTGCATTATTTGGTTTGTTATTGATGAATATTTCCATCAATGACAAAGGGGGAACTTGTTAGAATGTGATGCTATTGATTGTTGTTATTAATGGTTGTCATTGATGTCCACATATCTTGGTTGATTGCTTAAGGTTCGTTCTTAATGCTTTGGTGATCTAGATTGGCATAGTCTAGATGTTGTGTTGTGATGATCTATCTTTGGTCATGTTTGTCTTAGTCCCATTAATTTTTCAGCATAATGAGATACACACACATGGGTCCAGACATATTTCAAAATTGGTTAGCATGCTCTAGAATATGTTTTTCATTGTAACATGTATATTCTTAGGCTCTAGATATCATGGTAAATATGTAGCGTGTTGATTTGAGTAAGCAAGTTCTGTATGGTCCACGTTTGGTTCCCTTACATTTGGGAATGTTTTTGTGGTGTCCAAATTCAAATTGTGTTTGGTCAACTTAAGATTTTATGGAAGTATGGAATGGAATTGTGTTTGGCCGACTTAGGATATTATGAAGGAATAGAATGATAAAAGTAAAAGTTGATTCTATTTGATGAAAGCAAGTGTGGTGAATGTGAATCTAAAAATACAGACATTGTGTGAATATATATAATTTGAGGTAGTAGACAATGAGATTCTATCCAGTTTCATTGTTGGTGACAATTATTTCAGCAGTAGATTCCCTTTCATCATTCTTTTGCTAGTGAGCCATTTTCTACTAGAAGTGAGCCTCTCTCTTTTGGTAGTGATCCTTTTTATCTTTGGCTATAATAGCTGGGAAGTGAACCCATTGGAACTGAGCCTTACCTATAGTGAGCAATTTGGTAGTGAGATTTTGTAAAAATCACCCTAATCAATGTTTTATAATTAAGAATTAGTGTTCTCTATGGGGATTTCCTTTCTTGGGTTTCCACGTAAATTTTGTTATTCAGGTATGTGCACAATCATCATGGAAAAAATAAGCCCTTAAGTGGCAATGAAAATTTAGAAAATCAGAGTTACGCAACTTGACATAAAAATTTTAATAATTTATTTACATTATTTCAAAAATATGTAAGAATATAATCAGTAGAAAATTTAATTTAGTTTCTAAACTAGTAGGTTTATTTTTTTTAAATAAAAAATTGATTTGGTAAAATTTTGAAATTTCAATGCAGTAGTACTTAAAATTTAGGGAAAAAATAATAAGTAGGTGTCTGTCTAACCACAATAAACAGAATAAAATGATAATATTTTATTATAAAATTTTAGATATTAGTAGAGGACTCATGTCCCTATGTGATGCATATTTTTTGTAATTTTTTTCCAAGTAAATAATTATTTATGAATTTTTTATTACAACTTTTAAAAAATATTAAAAACTTGTATGTTTGACCACCTTAGCTTGGTCAAATCTTCATTAAATTCAATTTTTTTTTTAATCCTATATTATGTGAAGCATAGAATGTGACACATGTTTTAGATTCAAAAAATGTGATACCGTTTGAAAGCTATAGATGTTTTCAATCAGCTTATCAATTAAGACTTTAATCGTAATTTCAATAGAAAATGAATATTAATTATTTATTAAATTCAAAGTAAAGAATAATTTATATTGGTGGAAATCTGAAAATCTCCTTTAAAAACTCTTTTTGTTTCATCAATTTTGGGTAAACAAAAATTCGTCAGCGACATGGGCCATCATATCACTTACATATCGCCACTTTTTGGCACATCATGATTCTACACATACCCATTCATTGTGCATGGTGTTTTTATGTTCTTTCATGTTTATATTTGTTAGATTATTATCTGATTGATTTAAGTTTTCTCCAGATTAATTAAAGTCAAGAAAATTGCTTATAATAATTGATTCCCCCCTCTCAATTATCCAGACTATTCAATAGTCACAACAACAATGCAACAAGTTAGTAATGTGATTCCTTCCTTGGTTATTCCCTCTAGTATCCCTAGTTCCTATGTGGCATCACACATCATATTTCCTACCACTTTACCACTTATAAGCATTACATTCACTTGTTCTATGAACACATACACCCCTTCACCTTTTTCACTTTCATGTCATAACACAATTCATGACCCTCTCATCAATCAAATATTCCAAACCATTTCATTCCTCCAAAAGCAAGTTTCCAGTGCCATCAATCAAAATGAAAATGGTCCACCTACATAATATGTAAAAAGAGGTCCATTTTCCTTGGAGATAATGCAAACACCAATGCAACAAGCTGTAGAGGTGCTTAGATTTCAGAAATATGAAGGGAAGGGAAATCATTTTAACCATGTCAATATTTATACTACTTTATGTAGTGACTTTTTCCTTGACAATAAACTTTTTTCTAAGATTTTTCCTAGGTCCTTGAAAGATACTGCCTTGTAATGGTTCTCTTCTTTACTGAACAACTCAATTAGTTCATTCAATGAACTTGTTGATGCATTTGTAAACCATTTCCAAGTGCATATGAATCCTAAGATAATCTTGGCATATTTGGTGAGATGTAAGAAAAAATAATAAGAAAAGATAACTAACTTTATCTCATGCTATCAATCACTTTATTCCCAAATCGATGTGAAGGTCCCCAACCCTCACCTTCAAATGATGTTCATATAAAACTTGCAAAGAAAGATCCAAGACAAGATTACCATGATGAAATTCCCATCCTTCATGCACTTGTTTACTACTGTGGATGTTAAATCTGTAAATTGGTTAGTCAACATGATAAAAAACAATGTAACAAAAATACACATCCTTATGAGATATTGCATCAACTTAAATATGCTATATGAGACATTTAAACAACAAAACCAAATGAAGCATATAAAACTTAAATACAAATCTATCCCATATTGGATTGATGCAACTTAGTGGTGTAGGAAGCTGCCCTTTCCCAATCCTTGATAAGCAAGATTGCCAAATGATGAGCAAGATTAGTTCTCAAAATCAGAGAGTAACCTTGCAAATGAGAATGAGTTGTTGCTAAGCAAATGGTGTTGTGAAGAGCAATATTGATTCTCAGATGAAGAGAGTAACCTTGCAATGAGAAAGTGTGTTGTGTTTTTGAAGGAGAGAAGCCTTCAACTTATAGTTGAACTTGAAGAGAGGAGAGGCCAAATTGATGAATGTGGGATCATTCATGGGCCAATGACAAGATGCCACTTGTTAAGGTGTGAGAGGGTAAGGAATGTGCAAGTCTTGGCCAATGTGCCAATTTTAAATTCAAATTTGGATGAAATGACATGTTTAGGGGGAATGAAAGGTGCAATAAATGCCATATTTGACTTGTGCAAATAGCATTTAAAACCTTGTTGGAAGGGACAAGTCCCTTTTGGGGGGAAGATTCAAATTGGAAGAATATTCCATTTTGATGCCATTTTGAATGTAATTAGAAGAAATAATAAATCAAATAAATGATTTATTGGTGCAAGTGGGTGGGTTAGTTAAGAGTTTTGATTTAACTCTAGTTGAGTCAAAAGCTAGAGAATGATAATCATGATTAGAAGTTAATTAACTTAGGGGATTTTAGGGATTTGAAATTTGATTAAATCAGTTTGATTTATTAAATCAAATGAGAAGAACATAAGGATTAAATAATTTGATTTATTTAATGAACATTAGGAGATTAATCAATAAATTGTTATAATTGATCAATAGTAGAATGGTTAGAGCAGGATGGATGATGTTAGTTTTGCATGTCTACAACTACCCTCTGTGATTATCAAAATTTAGTTAGTAGTCACGATACAAAGTCCACTTATAATTGAACTAAGATATTTGATCCCGTAAACCAAAAAAACTCCCAACCTTTTAGAAAAATAAAATAAAGGTTTCCTTCAATTCAAACCCCATCAACAATAAATCACAATTCCAATAACCAAGTAGCTTCCATTAAAGTCATAAAACCCTTTAGCTATTGGGACCCAAAAACATAATTCAATCCCTTACTTGATACCCTTCATGATAAAATGTCAAAAAATTTAGACCATGATATGACTACCTTGCCTCTCACAAAAAACCCCAATCCTAATAAGCCTTTACCCCTGAGCTTATTGCCATAATCATCGTCAAAATGGACATGACACAAAATATTGTAAGAATCTTAAACATCTTGTGCAAGACCTCACTGATTCTAGTCATATTTCCATTAGAGGTGTTAGTGATCAAGGAAATAAGTTTGTTGACCCTCCTAACCAAAACCTGCAAATCTTTACCAACCCCTTGCCAAAACATAAAATTTCATTTATCAAAGTAGCTAGAAAAACTACGAAGAATGATGTGATGAATGTTGACAAATATGATGATAACAATGATAATATTCCACATAAGGCTATAGATAATAATCCTATAGAAGAAATGGTAGGAGTGATAGATGCCATTCCTCATAAGGGCTGAACTAAGAATCCTCTTGACATTTCTTTCTTCTCTAAGGATATAATTAAACATGTACATGATGGTCCTCTTTACATAGCCGGTTGTATCTATGAGAAGCCCACTAATGGGATACTAATAGATCTCATCTGCAGAGAGAGCATGATCACTGAGGAATTTCTACTTTTGCATGAGATCTATCAAGACACAAAATGGATTTTCTTGCCCTACGATGGGATCGATTACCTTACCATTGCAAATAGGACCAAAAAATTAGATGTCTCATTCTCCATCATCCCATAGTCAGATCAATTTAGTGTGAAGCTAGGCCATCCATGGCTTCTCTCAATGAAATTTATCCCTTCGGTTGTGCATAAATGCTTAAAATTTTCCTTTGACAATGAATTATTCACCCTCCATCATAGTGGATTTAACCCTTTTTTCATCCTTAGATTTATTTTGTCCTGAGCCTATGGAACCTATAAAACCCCGAGAGGACTTTTGTTTCTTGTCCTGTCAAATGTTCAAGGCAAAGAAGATATCAAAATTATCCCTTTGAAACATGTCCCCATCCACCTTCGAGCCTACCATCCTTGATGAGACCATGCTTGAACCTAAATAAATTCCAAACAACTAAGATCAACCTAGAATAGAACCTTCATCTACCTCCTACAAATGACCGAGAGACAATGAAAACAACCCTGTCAGACCTCCTAAAATAAAACAAGTTTACAAAGTCAAATAGAAAGTGTTCGAACAACCTCCCGTGGTTCCTTTTGTTCCTCCCCTTAGGGAAGAAAAGAAACCTATGGTTGATCAACCCACTCCTACATAAATGCAAATTGAAAAGAAAACTAAATGAAATAGAGATGCTAGAGAGAATAGGTGTAGACATCGTGCCCTTGATCATAGGTTACATGAAGAATTAAACAAATAAAATCAAGATCCAAACTTAACTAAACCAATGCATGACTACTCTACCCCTACCCTGAAACAAAACAATCCAATACAACAACCACAACAAGAATTGAACTCTTCCATGGACATTATCCTTTGACCATGTGTTTTGATTAACTTGGATGATGATGACAAGGTTGCTAAAATTGAAAAAGAGGTGCATAATGACTTGAAGACATTTTTTTCTTCTTCCATGAGCCTAAACGAAAATTCTCCTAAGAAGAGTGTTGAACCTCATACTGGGCCTAGTTTGGCACTTGATATTGTCCCTTTGGCTATTTTCCCACCTTCGATTTATACCAATCAAGATTGGGAGGTAGATTACCTACTTTAGGTTGACTCACACATGCCTTACTAGTATTTTGCATTATTTCTTCTTTTTCCTTTTCTTTTGTGTGATTGCATGTACATAATGTCATCCCTCGTGACATTTTGTTTCACATTTTATCTCTCTCTCTATCTCTTTGTGATATTCCTCTATTTTTACCTTTATTATTCTCTATGTCATACATCTTTTTGGCTTCTATCTTTTCATTTCTCTTGTGTTTTCCTTTTGGGGATGATGTAAGGCGTCGAGACATTTATATCTCTTCTATGTTCACCCAAAATATTTTATTTTACTTTTTTTTTTTTTCCTTTATCTTTTCTTTGTTTTGTGTTTTCATTTTGGGGATGACACAAGGCATCGAGACATTCATGTCTCTTCCATTTTCATCCAAAAGGTTTTTCTTTATTTCCACCCTCTTTATGTCATTCTTCTAGTTCTATGTTTATTTGAGGAATAATGATAGTTTTGAGATCTCTAAAAAACATTGTAGCAAGAATATACTAGCCCCAAATCCATAGATCCCTTATGTGTTTGTTGTTTTTTAATTTGGGGGAACCCCTCTCTTTTATTTTTCCCTTACATGAAATAGATTTAATTGGAAACATATGACTTCGTATAGGGCTTTCCAAGTGGGCTCTCATGTCTTATTTATTATTTGTATTTGTAGACATCCAAATTTGGACACTTACATTTGTCCAAAGTTATCCTTTTTCATCTAAACATCCTCTTATTTGTGTTAATTAGGTAATATTGCTATTATCTAATGAATACCCTTAACTCCTCTTTAATCCCTAGGGTATTTAGTTAATGATTGAAAACCTTACCCCCTTTACTCTCCTTTTCATCAAATAAATTAAATAAATATGACATTTATTTCATTCTTCACATGTCACATCCTTTTCCTTAATCCTAATCCATCTCCTAATCCCATCATTAGGGATGCGCACATGGCTAATCCCTGATTAAGAAGTGTCACATCCTCCAAATTTTTCAAGTTGAATTTTAATCTTCGTTCGCCACTAACTATCTTCTAATCAGTGATTATTCAATCTAATCAATCCCCCTTTCGTCAAATCTCTCATTCCCCAAGGAATTTTTAATTTCCTTTTTTTCTTCCCTATGTGAATTAAAAATTCACTTTTATTCCTCCAAGGAATCTCTCTCTTCCCCATGAATTTAAAATTCACTTTTGAGTCCTCCAAGGAATCTCTTCCTCCTAATGTGATCATTGAAAGGTCACATCAAGTCACATGAAGGCCAAGAACCTTCCATTATAAGGGCCTTTTTTTATCAATAGGGCACTTTTTAGCCTCCTCCATAAGAACCTTGCCTTATCCACAAGGTAATTATCATATGAATTTATAACTCATATTTATTCTCACAACCACCTTATTCCCTTCAATCATGTGAATTAAATAGTCACATTTATTTCTCCAACCAATTTCCTCTTCTCCATGAATATGTTTTGAGAAATACTAAAATTCCTCATATGTCACTTTCACCTTGATTTCGGGACAAGAGGTTCTTTTTTGAGGAAATCCTCTCATCCCCCAAGGTACTTGTCCTTCTTCCACATCATTTTTACCTTGTCCATCTCACTTTACCCCTTGGAAAACTCACCCTCCACATGTCAAGATGTGAGAGCTTCTGAGTCCTCAACTCACCACAACCCTTCATCTTGGCCATGGTCACTCAATCCTAACCATTGAATTCTCTAGAGAATTCAATTTCCTCTATAAATACCCACCTCTTTCTTCATTAAATTATCTTAAGAACTCTTGAGCTAAAGATCTAGGGACTTCATGCATTTTAACACCCTTAGGCTCTTGAATTGCCAAGCCATTTTCAAGCTATTTTAGAACTTGCATTAGCTTATTTTCTATTGCATTCATATTATCCATTTCATCATATAATCACTGCATATCACTTCTCATCCCATTTCCATCCAAGGATCACACACATCCAACTACATCAAGGGCCAACCGAAGGACAACACGGGTAAAAGGTATATTTCAATATTTTTATGTTATTCCATTTATTTGTTTTAAACATAGACCAATCATTGAGGTGGTCTTGTGTTTTGTTCTTTGCATTTCTAGGTAGATTCACATTCTTAGTTAGGAAAAATGCATGCCCACATTTTTGGTATGCCCGGTGGGACCCACAAATGGGTCATTTTTTTTGTTTGTTTGTTTCTTTTTGCATTTTTGTAGATTCAGGTGACGTAGAAAACTGACTACCCCCCTATAGTACCGACTACACCCTAGCAAAACCAGCCATGCTTGGGCATAGACACCCCTTAGTAGAAACGTTTACTTTTTTTCATTTGAGTAGTGTGTTTTTTCTAAGTTTAGGTGATGCAAAAAATCGGCCACACCCCGACCAAATTGACCACGCCTGGGCATAGACGCCCCTCGATAGAAATGTTTACATTTTTTTGCTAACTATATTTTCTGTAGGTTCAAGGGACACAAAAAACTAACTACACCTTGACATAACTAACTATGTCCCCGCACAACCAGCCATGCCTAGGCATAGACACCCCTTGATGAAAACTGAATCATTTTCACCCACTATCTAACCTGACGGGAAACCACATCCAGTAGACACATTTGTCTATAAAAACCAACACTGGAAGCTATCTATTTTCATTAGAGAGCTGAAAACACCCTTGCAAAACTGATTATGCCCCAACAGAACCAAACACGCCCTATCAGTGGTGGCCACGCCTGGGCATAAACACCTTTCTATAGTAGAAACAACATTTGAGCTCTCTATTTTCACCAATAGAGGCAACCAGGTCCAAACGGAAGGAAAATTACAATTGAAAAAGAATGGTAGGAAAAAATACTAATCTATTTCTTGCAACACATAAGGACCTTTAGTTAGCTATTTATTTTCATTTATTTTACACTAATTAGGCAGATAGATTAAGTAGGAAGGATTAAAGGATTTGTTTTCTTTGTTTGAAAAGTAAGCTACCGACATATCCAATCCCCTTGCACCATTTGGGGATCTTGAGTGATGAGAAATCATAGCTTACTTTTTTCTTTGTGTTACCCAAGGTGGTGGAAATCGTTCAAGCTTTCTCTTTGCACTTTATGTGAGCCTGGGGAGTAGCCGAAAATGATTAACACTTTCTTTTTAGTGGGATCTTCTTGGGGATTTCATCACCCCAATGCATGATCCCCACCACATGTTTCACTAGGGTATAAAAAGGGAGGAGAAAAAAATTTCTACCCCAATCCAGTTGTGTCAGAATTTTTGGAGCGTCGAAGATAGTGATACCTAGAGAGACATGAAGAGTTGGTATGAGCCTTTCAATATCTCATTGGGGTTCCCGACTCATTCTTGTGATAGACTAGTGTTCATGGTAAGGGCCTCATGTACCATTTGTATATCGAGGACTCCCTAGATCACCTTATTTATCCTAGTTAGAGAACCGTGTTGGCCATACCCTTCTTACTGATCTTAGGATTGTGTTGTTTGAACTATCTTTTATGTATAAAACTAGTGCATATCTTATAAGTCATGTTAGTTTTGCAACTTCACTTGTTGTTTTCAAGTGTTTCTAATCCTTTTCCATAGTTATTTTTCATGTAAGTCAAGTTGGTAGGGGTGACCATGCCCTTGCAGAACCAACTACACCCTGACAGAACTGGCTACGCCCCAATGGAACCGGCCACGCCTGGGCATAGTTGCCCCTCTACACCCAATTAGCCATTTTTGACCCTTGTTTTCACCTAAAGGGCGGCCATGCCCAAACCAAGTCATTTTTCAGCATCCCCGCATCATTTCAACAGTCCATTCCCCTATTTTGAACATTCATTTTTCCATTTTGTTAACATGTTCATCCATTTAGATGATTCATCTTCCCATTCTATCAACCCATTTATCCAGTTAGAAAGATCATTTGGCCATTTGGGGAATCTGTTCTGCCATTCATGGGTCTATTCTATCATTTAGCAAATTCGTTTCACCATTCGATAGGTTGGTTCTTGATTTGTACTAGTTTAAACCCTTGCAGAATTGACTATGCCCCGAAAGAACTGAGTACGTCCCAACAGATTTGGCCACGCCCGAGCATAGCTGCCCCTCTATATGAAATTAGCCATTTTTGACCCTTGTTTTCACCCGAAGGGCGGCCATACCCAAAACAAGTCATTTTTCAACATCCCCCCATCATTCTAATAGTCCATTCCCCTACTTTTGAAAATCTATTCCACCATTTGGTTAACCCATTCATCCATTCATTTTGTCGACCCATTTATCCACTTGGAAAGATCATTTGGTTGTTTGGGGAATCCATTTTGTCATTTAGGGATCCATTTTTTCATTTAGCAAGTTTGTTTCACCATTCAATAGGTTGGTTCTTTATTTGGACAAGTTCAAAACCCTTGCAGAATCGACTACACCCCAACCAAACTGGCCACGCTTGGAATGGCCGCCCCTCTATAGCAAAATATCCATTTTTGACCCCTTGTTTTCATGTGAAGTGTGACCACTCCCTAGCAAGGGTGGCCACACCCAAAATAAGTCATTTCTCAACATCCCCATGTCATGTCATCAGTCTATTACCCATCCCAACCATCCGTTTGTCCATACTAGATATCCATTTGCCCGTTCTGAGCATCATTTCCCCTTTTCAACTAGTTGTTCACCTGTTCTGATAAACCATTTTCCCATTTCAAGTTTTGTTCCGTTCTCCAAGGTACCCATTTAGCCATTCAGGCTATCTGTCCATCCATCCCAGATATCCATTTTCATGTTCTGAAGTGTTGTTTTCCCTTTTCGACCAGTTGTTCACTCGTTCTGGGAAGCTGTTCACCCTTTCCAACAAACCATTTTCCTATTTCAAGTGTTTTTTCCTCATCCAAAGTATCTAATTACTGTTTTTGACCATCTTTCCATCCATTTTGAATATCCATTTGCTCGTTCTGGGCATTGTTTCCCCTTTCTGACCAGCTATTCACCCTTTATGGCAACTCATTTTCCCATTTCGAGTGTTGGTCCTTCATCTGGCGTATCCATTTACCCATTTCAACCATCTATCCATCCATTCCAGATATTTTTTCTCCCACTTAGACAAGTTCAGAACCGTTGTAGAATTGACTACATCCTGACGGAACCAACCATGCCCTAGTAGAACTGGCCATGCCTAAGCATAGCTACCCCTCTGTACCAAAATAGGAGGGGCGGCCATGCCCAGGCATGGAAATCCCTTGATAATAAAATCAATATTTTTGGCTCATTGTTTGGTACAACCAACCCTGCCAAAGCCTAAACCATTGGTGACCTAAACCCTTATCATTTGCTATGATCTACACACATTTATCCTCATTCATTCAATAGTATTTCATCCCTTGAGAAAATTTCATTTTATAAAGGTCATTCAATCATCACCCCCATCATATAGGTACTCTTAGAACATCTCTAAATAGCATCATCCATCATCACTTTATTAATCCAAATCCTCTAAACTTCGTTTGAAGTTATTAACCAAATTGACCTAGGTGTCTGAATCTTATCATCCATCCTAAGTCAATCAATCACCGCCATCTTCTCAATTAGTCTACTTTCAATCCCAAGCTGGATTTGGTGCCACAATCATTCATTTATCCTTTAATATGATCAAGCAGAACCCTAGGTCACCCAGGGTAATCTCTGAACTTGGTTTAGAATCAATCCTATCATATCCTCCATTCCAATCCCAATCTAACCTTTAATCCCATTATCCTAATCTGATCTTTAATCCAATCCCAATTTGAGGTTTATTCAACCTATATCTTCTTCCAATCTAACCTATTTATCTTTCCATCATCTATTTTTTCCTACTAATTTGTATCCATCATGAATCCTTATCCCCCTCTTGCATGACAAATAATAGTAGTCAAGGGGTACCCTAACTACGTTGATGATGATAAAAAAAGTCTTGTTGATCATGAAGAGTGTTATATAGATCCCCTTAATGCTATCATTGCTAGCAAGCTCTCTCCAATCGGAGGATCATATAGGTACTCTTAGAACATCTCTAGATAACATCATCCATCATCAATTTTTTAATCAAATTCCTCTAAACTTCATTTGAAGTTATTAACAAAATTGACCTTGGTGTCTAAATCTTATCATCATCATCAACATCTACTTAGGATTATCATCGATCTTAATTCAATCAATCTACTTTCAATCCCAAGCTAGATTTGGTTCCACAATCATTCATTTATCCTTTAATTTGACCAATCAACACCCTAGGTCACCCAGGGTAATCTCTGAACTTGGTTTTGAATCAATCATATCATATCCTCTGATCCAATCCCAATCTAAGTTCAATCTAGTTCTAATATAATCTTTAATCCCATCATCCTAATATTAGCTTTAATCCAATCCCGATTTGAGCTTCACCTGAATCCAAACTTGAGCTTTAGTCAACCTATATCTTCTTCCAATCCAAACTATTTATCTTTCCGTCATCTCTTCTTTCGTGCTAATTTGTATCCATCATGAATCCTTATCGCCCTCTTGCATGACCAATAATATTAGTCAATGGGAACCCTAACTACGTTGATGATGAGAAAAAATTCTTGTTGATCACGGAGAAAGTTATATAGATCCCATTGAAGCTATCATTGCTACCAAGCTCTCTCCAATCGTCTCCCAAAATCTAGCTAATCCTTTGAACTATCCCACCATACCTTCATCCACATCTACTAACAGTCCTTATACCACCCTTGATGAGGGATATCCAACATCCTCACTATCTACATATTCATCATATCCTCTCTCTCCACCTCTATCCTTATCATCATCAACAATCCCAAACCCTCTACCTTAATCACCCATCCCAATCTTCCAATCCTAATTCAACACACGCATCTTCCTATCATAATCCACCATCCCAATATTCCTCTCATCCTAATCCACCATCTCAATCTTCTTATCCAAATCCATCATTCCTATTCTTCTATGCGAACCCACCATACATGTCTTCCTATATAGTGGTCCACCACCTCAATCTTCATATTCTAATCCAATATCCACACTTATCTATTAGAATCCCTCATCCCAATATCCTTACATTCCCTCCACATCTTTCCATCCTAATGCTCCATCCATGTCCTTGTACTTGAATCTGCCACCAATTTCCTCTTGTCCTAATCCATCATCCACATATTCCTACTATTACTCACCATCCCAATCTTCCCAACCTAATCTAGCATCTGCATCCTCCTACATCACTCCCCCTTTCATCACATTATATCTCAATCCTCCATCTAGTCACATTCATTCCTCTAATCCTAATCCTAATCCACTCATCTAACTCTATGATCCCTAACCCTCATCCCCCATCTCCTCCTAGTCCTCCATCCAATCCCATCCACTCATCTAATAATTATCCTCTGTCTCCTCCTAGTTCTACATCTAATCCTAATGGGTATGTGCACAATTATGATGGGCCAAAAACTTGTGATATCTAAGTGAGATGATGGCCCATGTAGCTGACAACTTTATTTTTACCCAAAATTGATGAAATGAAAATGGTTTTTAAAAGAGATTCTCAACTTTCCATCAATATAAATTATACTTTACTTTGAATTTAATAAATAATTATTATTCATTTTCTATTTGAAATATAACTAAAGTCCTAATTTATAGGTTGATTGAAAAAAAATCTATAGGTTTCAAATGGTATCATATTTTTTGAATCTGAAACATGTGTCACATTATATGATTCACATACTATAGTATGAAAAACAAAAAATTGAATTTCATGAAGTTTTGAATGAGTTAAGGTGGTTAGACATACAAGTTTTTAGATTTTTACAAATTTCTAGTAAGAAATTCATAATTAATTATTTGTTGGGAAACAAATTACAAAAAAATATGCATCACATTGGGACATGAGTCCCCTACTTATATCTAAAATCTTATAAAAAATTATTATCATTTTATTGTGGTTAGGGTGGTCAAACAAACACCTACCTTTTTTTTCCCCTAAAATTTATGTACTACTACATTGAAATTTCAAATTTTCACCAAAGAGATTTAAAATAAAAAATTAAACTTAGTAGTTTAGAAACTACATTCAATTTTATATAGATTCTATTTTTACATATTTTTGAAATAATATAGATAACTTATTAAAAAAATAATGTCAAGTTTCCTAAATCTGATTTTTGGAATTTTATTGCCACTTAAGGGCCTATTATTTCCAAGATGATCCTGCACATACCCTAATCAACCCATTCACTCATCTAATCCTCCATTCCCTAACCCTAATTCTCCATCTCCTCCTATTCCTCATTCCAATCCCATCCCTCATCTAATCCTAATCCACCAATCCCTAATCCTAGGCCTCCAACCATCTTTAAACCTCCATGCACTCCCACCATCCCACCTAATCCTACATCCCTTCCAAATATCACCAAAGGAATCATGAAAGAAGAGACACCATTCCCTCCCACTCTATCAACTATAGTCATTAGTGATGAGGCCCTCCTCCATCCTACACCCATTACTACCATTACCATTCCTAACACCATCCAAATAGTTGAACTCGTCACACCCATTAAGTCCAGTGAATCCCCATCTTCTACTACTCAATCCATACAATCCCTCAGAGATATCCAATCCAATCCTCCTAGTACTAATATTACCAAAATTTCATCCACATGACCTTTATGAATCTGCCATCCTCCTATCTTCCCCACTTGTGGAGTCCCTCCAACAATCATCTATCACTGTGCCTCCCACACACAATGAGACATGCCAAGGGCTTGATCCAAAGCATACAAGCATATCTCCTCCTTCAAATTCAGATCTTACTATCCCATCCACTCCATTCCAAAATAATAGTCCCCCATCCATCAGATCTCATGGTTCCTTCCCCCACCTAAATCCTTATCCTACCACCCTATCTACTCCATCTCAAGATCAAACTTTCTTGTCTGCTTCATTCCATGATCCCCTTTACACTCAAGATCAAATCACTCCATCTCATGAGCCCTTATCACCTCCTTCCCTAGTTCAAAATCTTTTCATACCACCTTATCCCTCTCTCAATCCCTTCCCACTCATTTCTCATGATCAGGATGTTGTCATCCTCTCATCTTCATCACATGATCCTCCATCGTTGCCTAGCATTGTCACCACAACACCCCTTTTATATCATCTCACTAAAATTACACTCATCCATGGTGGTCTCCTTAGAAAATAAAAATAGAGTATATGCACCACCCATCCTCCTTTACCTAATAATGCACTCATATCATGATTCCAAAAGAATAAGCATCCTACCATAGATTACATGCTTAAGAACATCAACTATCAAGGAAAAGGTTTAGGCCTTCATGAGCAAGGTACTTTAGAGCCCATCCAAGTCAAATAACATACATAAACACATGGTCTTGGATATATCTATGATTACTCGCACTCCAAAGATGTTGGTACAACCTCTGTACATCCTAGATGATCCTCTTCTAAAGGCACAAGAGATACTTCCCATAGTTCTACCAAAAAAATTGTCGCCATCCCCCCTCCCTCGTCATATTACCTCAAAACAACTATCCATTTTCCTCCTTCATCCTCTAAGTCTATTTTGGGTCCTTATGTCCCTCCATCCACCATCATTCATCCGCCATCTACTGCATCTACCTTGGGTCCTTATATCCATCCACCAAACCCCACACATCCTCCATATATAAAGTCCATTTTGGGCCCTTATATCCAAAAATCACCAACTCCATCTTATCCTATTCATCCTTTCCTCCATCCATCACCTATTCCTAATGCATAGTATAAAAATTATAACTTCATAACTCCTAATCATGATAAACAAAGACACCCCTCCATGCATGCTTTCTCGCATCCTCCATCCACACATCCTCATAAAAATCCTACTTCTATCACTCCATCCACACATTTTCCACATCATCCATCTCCTTGTACCCCTCCCATTTCTACTACAAGAACTTTGGATGCCAAATCCAAACATCCACGTGAATCTAAAGCTCCTCATGTCCCTTTCAAAAGATATGTTGAAGAAAAGAAAAATCAAGTCCAAAATCCAAATCAATCCAAATGGCCACAAAGGCCCAGTAAAGAAAAAACTCAAAACCATATGGATCCCAAATAAAAAAGAGGAAAAGCCTTCAAATGAAAACTCCATGATGACATCCAAAGTTGCTAATCCCAAAGATAATAATTTGCATCCTCCATCTCCTAAATCTATTTTGTGTCCTTATGTCCCAACATTCCCTATCCCAACGCCTCCATTATAACTGCATTCTCCTCCTATAATTTCAAATCCACCACATGTGCCAATGTTAGTCCTTAACAACTTCCCCCATCACACATCCACTCCATCATTCCATCCATTATCCCACCTATCTCCCCCATCAAATCCCTTTAATCCATCCTTTTGCATAATCCAACCATTCTAATAAGGTTGTACCAACATCCGATACACATGGGCTATTATTACCTCATATAGACCTTGATGCTTGAGTCCTTCGTCTATCCACTTTATCATATATCTTCTGAATCCATCTCTATTTCTATTTGAAAAGTCCCAAAAGTCAAAAGAATCAAAAAGAAGAGAAAAAGAAAAAAAAAAAGAAAAAAAAGTAAAGAGAAAATAATTCATCGAATGGTGAAAACTTGGAAAACAAGCACCTTGGATAAGTACCATGATGAAAACCTAGAAAATAGGCATCATGTGTAAATCGTCCATCTAGTCTACTTCCACGATTGGGGGCAACATCCACCTACACATTCCTTTCCTCCATCTCCTACATCTTCCTATCTTCCACATCCTATCCATCATATCCCACTTATCCGAGTCCCTCCATCTTCCTTGTGATCTTTATAAAGACATGGGAACATATATATACATTGCTTTGGACACCTCTTGGCATATATTCCCCTAATCCATACATATTCCTTATCCTCCCCATCTACTTTTCTAATCCCTTCCTATTATCTACATCCATCTACCTTCATCACCCATCCATCATTCAAACACCCATATCCCTTCCTTACCCATATCTCCTATCTATATCCATCTCATTCACTTATCCACCCATCCTATTGTCCCTCTTGCCTTGTCATGCATGACACATCTAGAGTGGGGGAATCTTACTATTTACAATAGAGTCCTTGGGCATATTTTTCATCCATCGCTCTAAGTAATCATTTCCATCTCCCCATCTATTTATCCATCTGTCATCCCTTCCATCTACCAGATCCTTATCTTCATATACTCTAATCCACTAGTCCTTTTCCATCCTTTCATCCTTATTTCCCCATCCATTTATCCATCCAATGATCCATTCCATCCTTCCAAATCCTTATCTCTCTATCCACCTATCCTGTCTTCTTTCTATCTCCCAATCTTTATCTTTCCATCCATTTACCTCTATTTTCCTTCTCTCTCATCATCTCTTGTCATTGGTATCTAGCTATAGGCTACCCCCATGCAACCCAATGCCATACATTACACTATAATCATTCCTATCTATTCAACAAATCTGACCCATATCCTATGGCTCGTCATCATTTATATATCCATCGTTTCCTCCTCATAATTCATCTTTTGATGGTTTGGATAACTATCCCATCCCTGAGCTTCACGTAATCTACATCCTACACATATCGACCATCCTATCTGAATAGCATATCTTGGCTCATCATATCCACTCCATCCTTTTATCCATTTATCATGGTCATCACATAATCCTTTATCTATTATCTATCATTGATCTTGTGTCGAACTATGTAGTCCCTATTCTTTCATGTAAGCAAGGTCGATCATTTGATCCACCACCAAGGCTCTATGTTTTGTCTATCTTGTCATCCTCCATCATCTATCTTTGGTCTTGTATCAAACTATGATTCCCCTATGCTTTGATGTAGGCAAGGCTAAATTATTTTTTCCACCCCTACGGCATATTTCCATCTAATTTGTACCATCCATCAAGGTTTGCACTGTCCTCTTTCCACTTTTATCCATGGTCTTTTATCAAACTATGAGGGCTCTGTGCTTTCACGTAGGCAAGGCTCATCTTTGATCAACCCTCAAGCCCCTCGGTCTTTAGGGTTTTCTTGTCTTGTGTCTTGTTGTGTCATCAAGTATGTCCCTATCCTCATTGGTGCTTATAAAGAAAGGTCATTAGTCTCATGGGGTTCAATCAATTTTAAATATCTTGCATCATGTCGATCAACCAATCCATCATCCATATTTGGTCTCAATAAGATGTATCCTTCCTAATAGATTGCATCAATCCCATCCATCATGTTTTGCTTGTGGCAAAGAAAATTTGAAATTTGATTGTGATCTTTTGATTCTTTTGACATTTTGTTTATCATTTGAGCTCCCTATCATCACTTGTCAAGGCTGCTATGATCTATCATATTATGGTGTGTTTTTACTAGTTAACATAGGGGCATATCTTGATCTTTGTATGTTTCTATCTTCTTGGTTATCCCACATAGCACCCACCAAGATCTCTAAGGTCTTGTGTTATATTGGAACATCCTATTGTGCTTGTGGTTATCTCAATACCTAGCTTGACCAGAGTCATCATGACTTTGGGGTGTTGGGAAAGTATTCTTTGTTTTTTGTGTTTGTGTATGCATTAGACACTAATCCACCTTGGTTCTACATATTATGGTGTGTGGTGTCTTATTCTATAGAAAATATCAGTGCTTTGAAAATAGAAAATTGCATTTTCCATTGCATTGCATCTTTACCTTCATCATCATTCATTTTAACCCTCTTACATCTCCATAAATCCTCATCCATTCAATATAATCATAATATCCTTGGTATTGTTCTGAGCCTTGCTACAAGCCTTCACCTAATCATCATCATCATCATCATCATTGGGATGTATCTTTCCCTATCCTTTTGTGTTTTTTTGGGATGTCTCCTTCCCACATCAAAAACACTATCATCATCATCATCATCATCAATAGGATGTATCCTTACCTATCCTTGTGTTGTTCAAGGATGTATCCATCCCTCATCAACAACACTCTCATCGTGATGTATCCTTCCCTTATCAACAAAACTCAATTGACCATCAATCCATCATGTCTTGTAGCTTGACTGGGGCAACATCCATTTGTCTTACCTTTATCTCTTCATATCATCATCCTCTGTCATAAATAATTTTATATCATCTTCCCCATCTACCCTTTCATCCTTTCATTCATTTCGGGATCACACTTGTGTTTTCTTAAACCTACATGTCCTCTCGAGGGGGCATCCTAAAGCCCTAGTCTTCATCTTCATCCCCATCATCTTTCTTCCCATTCACTCCTTTATATTTCTTCCCTGTTGCTCCTTTGATGACTGGGGCATCTTAATATTCTTTAGCCACTAACTGTATTCTAATTATTGATTACCTAGTATAATCAATCCCCCTTTGGTCAACTCTCTCATTCCCCAAGGAATTTTTAATTCCTTTTTCTCTTCCCCATGTGAATTTAAAATTTACTTTTATTCCTCTAAGGAATCTCACTCTTCCCCATGAATTTAAAATTCACTTTTGATTGCTCCAAGTAATCTCCTCTTCCCCATGTGACAATTGAAAGGTCACATCAATTCCCATGAAGGCCAAGAACCTTCCATTATAAGGGCCTTGTTTTATCCACAAGGCACTTTTTAGCCTCCTCCATAAGAACCTTGTCTTATCCACAAGCTACTTATCATATGGATTTAAAATTCATATTTATTCTCCCAACCACCTCATCCTTGTCAATCATGTGAATTAAATATTCAAATTTATTTCTCCAATAAATTCCCTCTTCTCCATGATGATT
Organism: Sequoiadendron giganteum; assembly: GCA_007115665.2. Classification (NCBI taxonomy): domain Eukaryota; kingdom Viridiplantae; phylum Streptophyta; class Pinopsida; order Cupressales; family Cupressaceae; genus Sequoiadendron; species Sequoiadendron giganteum. The sequence goes on along the minus strand of CM021100.1, from coordinate 227,074,424 downwards.
TTTTGAGAAATACTAAAATTCCTCATATTTCACTTTCACATTTATTTGGGGACAAGAGGTTACTTTTCAAGGAAATACTCTCATCCCCCAAGGTACTTGGAAAGTACTTATCCTTACTCCACATAATTTTTACTTGTACATCTCACCTTACCCCTTGGACAACTCACCCTCTACATGTTAAGATGTGAGGGCTTGTGAGTCCTCAACTCACCACAACCCTCCATCTTGGCCATGGTGGCTCAATCTTGACCATTGAATTATCTATAGAATTAAATTTCATCTATAAATACCCCCCCTCGCTTGATTAAAGGATCTTAAGAACTCTTGAGTTAAAGATCTAGAGATTTCATGCATTTTATCACCCTTATGCTCTTGAATTCCCAAGCCATTTTCAAGTTGTTTTAGAACTTGCATTAGCCTATTTTTCATTGCATTCATATTATCCATTTCATCATATACTCACTTCAGATTCCTTCTCATCCCATTTCCATACAAGGATCACACACATTCAGCTACATCAAGGGCCAACCAAAGGAAAATGTAGGTAAACAGTATATTTCATTATTTTATGTTATTTCCTTTCTTTGTGTTAAATATAGCCCAATCGTTGATGTGGTCTTGTGTTTTGTTCTTTGCATTTCTAGTTAGATTTGCATTCTTAGGTAGGAAAAATGAATGCACACAGTATTTACCACTTTAAAGTAATTAATCACAACCTGGCGTTTACCAATTTCCTTAAAGTGGGGGCATACATTGGAATTATTCTTTTTGCATTTTCATTTTTCACAGTTCATGGTGTAGTTTTCTCACTGCATATGATGTGTTTCTTTCTTTGTGGATGAAATTGGGTTTGATGTCCTCCAAGAGTAAGATCTCTCTTAGAATATTACCTTCCTCTTAGTGGATTGATGCAACACACTACATCCCCTAGTTTTTTAATCTTTTATTCTTTGATTAGTCCACTCTTGGAGACATTAGGCACAATGTTTCTTAAGTTAAAGATCTCAAATGAACTAAGAAAGAATCCTTTGAACGATCCTATTTTGCAATTTTCATTTGTAGTTATATGGCCACCTTGCATGACACAGCTTGCATGATTTTAGAGCCATCCTACTTGTTCATGAGCTCCAAGTATACAAAGTTTTTCTTGCCTCATGAAGCTTGAAAATCATTTTTGTGTGGTGCCTTATAAAAGTTATCAGGGTGTATAACTTTTGTATGGTCTGATTTGGAAGCCCGATTGAGGCATGACTTTCCCCATAGCCATTTGCATGTGTGTGTGAGTACATACTATCCATTAGTGTATGTTTCTCACCTTTTTGGACTTCTCACCCAACAAACAACCAGTAGTTTCATTCCCTTAGAGTGAGTATGCATTTTTTTGGACAAAGAACCTAGATTTGATCCACATCATAATCGAAAAATGGTTGAAGGTTCATTTGAATCTCTTTTTACCTTTTCTCTTTTTCATAATTGATAGTGTATTCTTGTGCTTTGGTGTTACCCTTTATATCATTCTCATGTGTGTTCTTTTGTTCCTATGTTAGTTTTCCATAAGATCTTGATCCTAGGGGCTTAATCACCCTGCTTGATTATTTTCATGTCATCTTATTGGAATTGGTACATTTGGACCAATCTTTATCTGTGTTTATCTACTTTAGTGTGATTTTGAAGCAAGTTCATACTCTCACTAAAGTAGGGGCTAAATGGAGTCATGGAAAAAGAATCCCTTCTACATTTATAGGCTTGGTTGGGCCCTCCTTGTGAATTAGGCATAATTTTTCCTTCATTTAGTCTTGTAATGTGTTTGACATATGCACATTAGGTCTTGGGCCCTTGTGAACTAATAAATTTAAATGGTACCTTGCTAAAGTGTTGTGAAGTGTTGTAACACACTTTCACACTTTTCTAAGGGTTTTATTAATTAACTGAAACTAACAAACCTCTTTTTAATCAAAATCAACCTTAATCTTGCCTTATTTAGATTGTTGTAACACACTTTCACACTTTTCTTGGCCTATCATTAATAATTGGGATTTATTATTCTTTAATTGGCCCTATTTTACATCCAAAATCCTTATTTAATGCATATTTTAAAGGATAATCTTAACACTAATTATTAACCAATTATAATTTAGGTATTTTTGGCTTGTGTGACCTAGATTTAGTGATCTACGCCTTATTCGCCACCTTGGGTGAATGGGTTCCACCTAGAGTTTTGGGTCCCAAATTGATTTTCATACATATCTAATAAATTTTGGTTTTTTTGTGGTATACATTATGTCTAATGGAGCTCATTGACCACCTTGGGTGAATGGGTCACACGCAGCCCAAAATTAAAATTAATTCAAATTTCTGGCAATATCTTATTCTCCTAGATCTGATTTCAACTTGTAGTGTTGTAATTTTGGGAATTCTTGCATAATTGAGTATAAATACAAGGTTTTTTCACTCATTTTATCCTAACAAGAAATCAAGTGACCTATCAAGTTTATGAGAATTCTTATAGAATTTTTGAGTTCACAAGCATTCACAAGAGCATTCAAGGGTATATTATCAAGTATTTTAGAGAATTCTTCAAGCATCATTTATTATGTCAAATATTTCACCCATCATGTTTGTTATTGTGCTAATAATTGCGATGTAGGGTTTATGATTCAAGAAAGTGTTTCATTCAAGAAAGAGTCAAGAACCACATCCATTGCAACCATATCAATAATATTTTCAACACCTTATCGCTACATTGTCTTTCGTTCATTTCAAGGTTTAACTACCAATAAGGGGTTTTACTAAGGAAAACCCCTATCCACTAACCCAACAAAATTTTTCCCTCTCCTTTATGTGTTATTGGTAGGTTGAGGTTGTAGATTTCCTAAGGAAGATTCGAGAAAATATGAAAATCATTCAAAATTGTCAACGTTGTCATCAAGCCTTGGAGAACCATGGAGAAGACCTACAAATTCAAAATCAAAGATTTGGTTCTGGAAACCAATCAACAAGGACAGTGTAGATAGAGAAGAGCAGGATCAACTTTTGAAGTTGCAAAAAATCCCAATTAGAAAAATTCGCCACTTCTTGCAAATGAGTCCTAGTTCCAATCACTTTTTAGGATTTTGCATATTTAAATACACTTTTGTCTGAATCTTGTTCCTATACATTTTTTTTTAAAAATGGTTGATTTTCCTAGCTTGGCAAATGAGTCCTATTAAATAGTAAAAGTAGTTTTCCTAGTTCATAAGTAGGAGGTTTCTTCCACAATGTGTCAAATTATGATATTGCTATCAGGATTCAACCATGTAAGTTTTCGAGTCAAACTTACATGGTTGAATTCTCATAACAATATCATAGATTTCCCAATGTTCCAAACCTCCATCCAGCCTTCTCTAGATTTTTAGGTGCACACATTTTGTTTTGTATTTTTTTGTCTGGTTTCAATCACTTTTTTAGGTTGTTTAGTGTCACCTTGCATTCAATTAAGGTTTTACATTTCATCTTACATTTTCAAGTCTATAATTGATGGTGAACCCCTTATTAGATCCTATTCAGCCCCTAGGACAACTCTCTTCCAAGATCCCTTTTTCTTTTGCATTGAGATCTCCAAGATTATCCTGGAGTGGAGGCCTCGAAAGTTAGGTGTGATAGAAATTAATAATCCAACATCACCATCATTTTTGTTGGTTCTTGATATGTACACCATTTATCTTCAAGGAACCAATAAAAAAATTATCAAATTCAATAGTTAATGTAACCTTCCAAAACATCCGCTAAACTTGTATTATAGAGGATTAGTTATTATTCACCTTCTCAAATTTGATTTCCTTAAATAATATATTTTAGGCATAGAAAGTAGAAAAATATTTGGTTTTCTTTTCACATTTTGTTGGTGAATAGGTAGCTATCTATAATATTAATAAAGATAAACTTACATATTCTCAAAAAAGGGCGGATGTTAAGAAGGGACACCCTGAGAGTGACATGGGAAGAGCCAAGAAAACAAAAAAAAATAGTCACCTGGGCCTAGCCAAGAAGTCCATAAACATCACAAACATATAAAATAAAAAGGCTATTAAGTAGCCAGAGCAGTACTAGTTGAGCTAGGAGGGTCTCTTTCATCCATTTGTTTACCCCAAATAGCAGCGGGGTCTGGAGCGATGTCAGGAGGACCCTAGCCATCATCATTTTAATTTTTTTTATCCTCTTCCTTTTCCTTGCATCGAGGTGAGATTTCCAGTGCCAAAGGCGAGAAGCATTTACTAGTGTCCAGGCAACAAGAGTTGCTACTAGGAGCATTATCAAAGGGCCACCTAGAGGTGCCATCAACGCTCCCCACCACCCCTTTAGAGGGCCACCCCAGGTCAGCCCATGGAGGAGGAGAATGAACCTACCAAGGATGGAAGGAGCCACACCAAGGATGAGATTGAGTGCGGGGGTGAGTAGAACCACTTTTCACTGGTCTTGTGAGGGTAACTGACTATGAGAGGAGGTGGGTGAAGAGGGAACCTAAGCCATAGTACATGGGGAATTTCCCCAATGGTCCAAAATCACATGGAGGTGAGACACCTCAAGTGAAACTTTATTAGGTTGAACTTGTATCTACAAAGTCACATTAGAGAAACTAATAGTTTTAGAATACAAATAAACATTTTTATCCATTTTCCTATGATAAAATAAGTAGGAATTTCTATCTTTCCAAATACTGAAGTGGATTTCCACCTTGAAAGTGTGCCAATGCTAGGTATGCTTAGCAAGAAGCCTAGGTAAATCACCTAAAATAACCATATGCCAAGAAAATGGCTCTGGCCAGAAAGGCCGAAAGAATTCATGAATATAATTCCAAAAATATTGGTCTTGGGTACAAAAAAAGAAGAGATACTTAAAAGAATCAACTTGCCCACAAAAAAGGCATCTACGGTCCTAGACCCCAAAGTGAACAAGTCAAGACCCCATTAGTAAGCCTTGTAAAATAATACACCAAGAAAAGTGGGTGAGTGGCTCAACACTTCTAGACCCAGTTGTAGAGAATATTATTCACCAAACATACAGAGCAGAATGAAGATGCAACGAGTGGTTCAAACTTTCAATCATAGGAAAGTGTGGTGAAAGCCACATATAACCAAGCCTAGGCTTGTAATTTCTGAAAGGGGTGTCTGGGTACTACATCCAGTCCTTCAACCAAGGCTAGGTACCATGAATTTACACCTTATGAAGCATATCTTTTGTAATAGAATTCACTAGACCATCATAGGTATCACAATCCTAGTTTTGAAGTCTTTAATGAACATGAAAAATCATCACAAAACATGATATGCATCATGGGTCTTTGAAACACATGTGGAATCTAAATACCTTAAGCCAAGGTGATATGTCTAGTGACTTATCATTACTGGAAAAAAGGGCTAACCACCACACATTTTGTGGATTGAGTGAAACCCGATCACGAAAACCAGATTTGGCCTAGCAAAGCCAGGGATTAACCACTTTCCAGGCTCTCCAAATGCTTTTTTCGATGAATTTTCCCACAATTTATATTAGTTCCTACATAACTAGAAGGGTTTCAAAGACAAACTCCTTCTAGGTTAGTCTGTGAACAAGAAAGATAGGCTCAATATAGTGCTTGAGGAGAATTATCCAGGATTCATCACAAGTAAGAGCTTTGATTATCCATTTCACACATAAGGAAATCCCTTGTCATTGAGTGGAGAGCAGGCCAAGTGATTGGACTAAATTGTTGTCTTAATTCACTTTTAAGGTAGGTTTGATTTAAACTCTTGGAAATGGTTTCCTTAGTTTATCCTAAAGTGTGAATCAAGGAATGTAGGATTTTTCAACCCTATTGTGGAAATATGATAAAGATATGCATTTAATAAACCAAGGGTTGATGAATGCAAAGTAACATAACCTATATTTAAAAAAAATCCAATTGGTAGACTTCATGTCACAAATGTGACAGGAACTCGTAAAGTAATAATTCTGCAACAAAAATAGATTACTGACATACAACGGAACATAATTGAAACTCTATGAAGCGGAATAAAAAATATAATCAAAACCTAATCAAAGGCACTGAATGTGAAATTGATTATCTTACTATTCCATGTTTCACTCTTTATAATTCTATCCTATAGTACCAAACTATTCTTAATATTGGAAATAACTAATTTGATGAAACATACATACTGACAAATGTTGAATGAATCAGTAAAGATCAGAACAACATGAATTAATACAAAATGAATCGCATAGATGCAAAAAATGAACAATTAATAAATGCAAATCATTCATATAACACGAAAATCAAATCAAACAAATAACTATAAAACACACATTACCACACATATAAATCTAACACTGAGATCACAAACAACCGAGGAAGTGGGACCTAACTTCACCTGTTATTGAATGATGGAGCTCACAAACATGAATCTATTCAATGCTAGTTCTTATTTAACAGAGTCACAAAGACAAAATAAAATGCCGATCTTCTTATTATGCAAGTCTAATTTTTAGCTATATATTATTTTTTTGTTTTCATCATGCATACATATATATATGTTGATCATACTATAAACAATAGATAGGTTTTTTTGTTTGTTCAACCTTTTGGCCACTCACAAACAAGAGTCTAAAATCAATAAAAGGTTGCAAGCCTCTTTTAACACTAAATCAAAACAACTTAACTAAAATAACAAGTCTTAACAAAATCTTGCCGATTTAACTTCATTAATTCCCTGAAATCCTCCCATTTGTAACAAACTTCAATTTCCTTTGGAACTATCTCTTGCCATTTGGACACAAAATGATCAGATTTATCATGATTTTTAGTAATTTATTAATCCCAACTTATTTTCCCTATTTTATTAAATATTAAGGTTCCTTCAGCAAATGTTGACAAGAATAGGGACAGGGACACAAATAAAAAGGAAATTATAAGTTAAAAATAGTGGACTTATTGTATACTCATCATTTCCCCCTAACTAGACATTTTTCATGTCCCTATGCAAAGTTTACAAACCCAGTAGAGTTGTTAGTTTCTGCAAAGTGCCCTTGAATTCATCAATCGACTATTTCCGCATTGCTTGAACCTTCTGCTCATATTCCTGGATAGACATCTCTGAAGTTGTTATTCTATCAAGTTCACCCCTGAGTTCTCTTATTTCCTTCACTTGAGAATCAATGGTAGAATGAGCTTCTTGGAGCAGACCATGTAGAGTCTAGTTTTCTACCTATACTTTGGTCAATTCCTCTTTTAGATCTTGTAGTTCTTTCTCTGTCATACTTAAAGGAGGGTCTTCTTTCTCAAATTCTTCCACAGCTTCAAAACTTCCAATCTAAAATCTCATATTCATATTCTCAATCATTTCATCCATCTTTTCTTCTTCCTGTGGGTCAAGAGTAGATGGTACATCTTGTTGTTCAGGGACAATGTCTTCCGCAAAAACTTGTGTCTGAGGGTTATTATCAATACTATCCATTGGTTCCTCTAGAACCTATTTTTCAATTTTTGGTGCTAGGTCTTTGTCAACTTCCTATCCCTGGTTTATTTATGACAGTGTCACAACCCTAGTATCTCTTATTTGTTCTGGCTGACTTTCAGCTGACTCATTCTCCAATTTGATACTATATTTCTGATGGTGTCACAACCCTAGTATCTTTTGTTTGTTCTGGTTGACTTTTAGCTAACTCATTCTCCAATTCAATATTGGGTGAATCTTCTGGAGATTCGTCAGCTTGTTGTCTAGATTCATGTTCTTTTTCCCCTTCATGTTTTTCCCTACTTAATTCTTTGTGAAATTTTCCCCTCTTCACTGGGACTTCAGATAAAACCTCTATTTCCTCAAACCCCAACACATGGCAAACTACTAGAGATAGGTTATCTAACTTTTAATTTCCCTTCCTATCACCAGATTGACTTGTGGGTGGCGGCTCCAAGGATTTATTTTTCTCACAGCTTTCCTCACTAAAAAGTGAGGGTTTTGACTTGTTGGATTTTGAGGAATCTCACTTTGTGGCACTTTTGGTTGTTATTTTTCTAGATCTTGGGGTTTGTACGAAATATTTACTAGGGATCCCCTTAGTTTTCCTATCACTGGATTCCTTGGGTGTTTTATCAAAACCGAACTCTTCATCCAAAGAGTTGTCTTTAGAGGAACCCTCTACAGAAGATTCCTCTTCCTTAGAGGGTCCAATATCCTCACCATCCTGAGAATGGACAAATGAATCCCAATCACTAGAAGGAGTAAACAACTTTAATTCCCAGACTACCAAAAGTTTTATTAAGCCATGGTGAGATTAAAAATGGGGTTTTCCACTTCTAACTATTTTAGCCAATCGTTGCGAGGCTCAATACAAAAAGTATGGGATATTAATCAACAACCCTTGTCATAAATGCAACATTAATTTGAAATTTTGAGAAAAAAACATACTGAAATCTCCCTTCACAAGTAATATATTGAATTATGTACCTAGTGACTTTCCTCCAATGCCTTGGTAAATATTGTATCTTGGTACCCTACCCGAAAACCATTTCTATAGATTCTCCTCTCTACAAAAATTTAATTTGTGTTGGTTGTAACTTTGTGGACTACTTAGACTTCTTTGGAAAATACTGCTCTCTTCTCAATGGAAGTCCAAAAATTTTCGCAATGGTTTCCATTGTAACTATGATATCGATCCCTCAAATAGTAGCCTTTTGGTTGTGAAAATTATGGGTGAATTCCAAAGCCATCCTCTCATCAAACCCTCATAACCATTTGAATTAAGTATCCCAATGAACCTTCTGAAAATCTACATATGCCTCAACATTCATTTTCAAATTTTGTATGGTGATGGGCTCATGCTACAGATGGTGACCTCTCGCCATGTTCACAAGAACTCACTATAACTCGATCCAAAAAATTTAAGGAATGCAACTTCTAGAGAGATGATGTTAACAGTTAGATTTAGTAGTGAATATTTGGCTCCAAGATGATGACAAGTATAGTAAATGAGAGGTTTAATGCAAAAATAATGGCGATGATAACCCTTAGAGAAAATTATGACATAGACAACCCTTCCCCCCAGTTGATTGGTTGAACCATCAATGGGGGAAAGAAGCACTTGAAAAAAGGAAACCATAATAGAAAATAAAACAAAGAAAGAAAGAGAGAAAAATCTGTTACCAATTACCACGATTGCCAAAAGGTACGTCTCATGCTTCAAAATAATGTAGAATATTGGAAATCTATGAAGACATGACTGGAAAGAAGATTGATGTGACAAGCAAGAAATTGTATTGGACTGATGATAGCCATCGAGAGAAGATTGTGTGAAAGGGACAGTGAAAGATAAATAATCAAAAGATAACATAGGGTATAGTAGATGGAGACATGAGAATGGCCATGCAAAGATGATGGTGGTAGGACAGCTAGGAGGAGTAGTCATAGGATCAAAAGACAACAAAGAAACATCTAGAAAGGAACCGACGAACACCTGTAAAATGTAGCGATAAAAAGAAGAAAGTGAATATCGTCTCCTGGCAAAGAAACAACCTGAATTCGAGCCAAAAAGGAGAGTTCCTGTCACCAGGAAGATATCGCTGATAAAAAAATGGTTGTTGGCTAAAAGACACAAACAACCATGGTAAAAGCAGACATGAGAGGGACAGAACAATCCTGGCAAAGAAAAGGACAGGAGTGTAATTTGTTGGTTTATTTGTTTCATGTTTTTTTTGGCTTATTTTTATGATAATATACTGTTGGTTGCCTGGTTTTCAATTGATTACTGCCTAGTAGTGCCAAAAAAATAGTTTTTGCTACTAGGATTATTAAATGGATAATGCTCATCGGATTCCGGTTTTCAAACACTAACCGACGAATAACACCCAAAAAGGGTTTTCAATGTTGCATCTTTTTTTTTTTTCCGATATATGTGATCAATCCTAGAGGAGACCAAACGGAAGAATAGTAAGTTCCAGTGCCATCATGAAAAATAAATATTCCTTTGAAAGAGGATTCTTGTAAAGTTTAAGGTGGTGGCCGTTAACAAGGAGAGTTCTTCGTTTAGAGTCCACCATATAGAGACGAACAACACCATTATCATTTACTATCTCGATCTCATAGGGTCCTAGCCATCATGTGTGAAAATTCCCTTTGAAGTCCTGAAAGCGGGAGTCATATAAAAGCACCCAATGACCAGGTTGAAATGATCGTTGGTGAATGTGATAGTCGTGCGACAAGGCACGTTGTTTCTGAACAACCTTAGAGTGAAAGAGTGCTTCCTAGTGCAACTCATCTAAGGAATGTATTTGATCAATCCATGCCTTTTGTGCATCAAAAATACTCATACCCAATTGAAGTGTAGTGCAAAGAGTTTTTACGTCAAACTCAATGGGAAGGATCACCTTCTTACCATAGACAAGTTCATAAGGGTTCAAACCAGTGGTGGTCTTCCACGTTGTTCGATAGGCCCACACAGCTTTGGGAAGCCATGTAGCCAAATCCCACCTATGAAGTGCAACTATCTTGGTAAGAATATTTTTAATCTCTTTATTTGTTATTTCGACTTGTCCATTGGCTTGAGGGTGATAGGGTGAAGATTTGCGATGGCGAATCTGATATTCACGATGTGAACCATGGTCCTTGATTTGTGGTTATTTCTTGGGGTACATCAAACCTTGTAAAATATTAGAATACAATAAATCTACTACCTTTGCATCTCTAGCATGCTTGAGAACTACCACTTTGACCCACTTGGTTACATAATCAGTGCATACAAGGATATACTCCTTGTTTCGTGAGGGTGAATTGATTCGGCTGACAAAATCAAGGCCCCATTTTTCAAATGGCTCAATAGACAAATAAGGGTACAAACGCATCTCATCTAATCATGTAGGTCAACCCATGGCTGAGAATTATCACAATGACAAACATAGTGTCTACAATCCTTGTGGATTGTAGGCCAATAGTAACCTACAGTGAGAATCTTTTGAACAGTTCTTTGATTAGCAAAGTGTCCCCCATAGGGCTCTATATGATGTGCAAAAAGTATATCATAGATATCATCTTCAAATACACAACGTTGAATGATATTATCAATTCTAGTGTGGAAGAGTAATCCATTTATCTAGGCATACTATCCACAAAGTCCACCCAACTTTCGTTGTTCTCACGAAGAGAAGTGTGGTGGAAACCTGCATGTGACTAGATAGTTTCCAATATCATAAAACCATGGGATCTTTGCGGATATGGAAAAGAGGTGTTCATTTTGAAATGCATCATTGACTAGACAGGGTTCAGTGTCTGAGTGTTGTAACCTGGAAAAAAAAATTGCAACCACATTTTCTCGACCAAGCTTATCAAGCATAGTTATATCAAATTCTCGAATTAAAAGCAACCATCTAATGACTCTACCAGTTACCATAGGTTTATTCATTAAAAACCATATTAATGAATGATTTTTGTGGATGAACACTTTATAACCAGTAATATAATGCCAAAATTTATTAATTTCATATACAACAACCAGAATTATTTTTCTGTTAGTGGATAATATACCTTAGTCCCTGTGAAATTCTTGTTGATGTAGCAAATAGAGTAGAAGATATTATCCTCCTTTTGTCTAGGCAGAACTCCCATTGAGCAATCTGAAGCATCTATATGAATATGAAATGGAAACTCCCAATTTGGACCTCGTAAAACTGGTGTAGTTACAAGATTTATTTTAATGGCCTCAAAGGATTCCTTACACTCAGGTGTCCAGGAGAAAGTAACATCTTTAGCAAGAAAATCAAACATTGGAGAAGCAATTTTACTGAAATTTTGAATAAATCTCTGGTAATCCCTTGCATGAGCAAGAAAACTATGAAAATATTTATGACTAGAAGGTGTGAGCATGTCTTGGATAATTTTGATATTTTTAGGATCCACTTGTATACCATCAGAGGAGATGTAATGGCAAAGCACAATTCCTTCAGTCATAAGCATATGGTATTTTTCATGACTTAATGATAAATTAGTATCTATATAATGCCTAAGTACTTTTTCTAAATTTTCCTTGGCCTCCTCATAAGTATCACCATGAATAGTAAAATCATCCATATATACCTCCACACAGTCATTGACAAGATCTGCAAAAATGCTTAACACTACCTATTGAAAAGTAGCAGGAGCATTGCATAAACCAAATGGAAAGACTATATAATAAAAAGTCCCCCAAGGACATGTAAAAGTAGTTTTATCTTGAACTTCCGCTATGATCTGAATTTGATTGTAACCACTAAATCCATCTAGAATCTATTTAATATGATATTTCTTAGTAGATTTATTCAATGCTCTATAATCCACACAAATTATCCATTTACCATTTTTCTTAGGAACCACAACTAAAGGAGAAACCCATTGACTATCTGAAATAGGATATATAAACGCAACATTTAACACTTTTTTTAATTCCTCCTTAACTATTTCACGCAAAGATGGATTAATTTGACGTTGTCGTTTCCTAATTGGATGTCTTCCTTATTCAATGTAGATATGGTGAGTATAGGTATTAGGGAAAATGCCATGCATATCTTAATATTCCTAAGCAACTGAATCCTTATTTGTTCTAAGCATGGCAATAAGGTCCTAGATTTGTTCAAGGGTTAATTATGGATTAATGTTGAGTGTATGATTAGGAAAAATTTCCATAGCTTCACATTGTATGGGTGAGTTAATGGATAAGGCTTGCAAAATAGGTGGCCTATCAAAAAATAAGAAAGACCCATACAAGAAATTATGAGGTAGCAATTGATATAATGTGATAAAATGTTGGACAAATTGTGAACTACCAACCAATGGAAAATTCCCAAAAGGAAATTTGAGTATTTATACCTGAATGAAAGACCATGTTTTCAAAAAATTCATTAGATGTATACCTGTTAAGAATAAAATTAACAAGAAAATTATCCTCAGTAGGTTCCTCCATATCTAGGGCTTTATCAATTGTTAGAATTGGTAATGTCTCATCTGAGTCACTATCTATCCAAATAAGGTCATATGTTTCCAATTAAGGTTGTGCTGGTAGGTATAGAGTCAACTGTTTCTTGTGCTTTCCATTAGAAATAACCATGTTCCCTAATCGACAATTAATATAGGAATCCATAGTTGCTAACCAAGGTCACCCCAAAATTAGGGGGTATCCCCCTAGCTTAATTTTTGGCTGCAAAATCACAAAGTCAGTTGGATATTCCCATGAATTAATAGAAATAATTACATCATCAATTAATTCCTCAAGCTTAACCAAAGATCTATTTGAAATTTGAAGAATGGTAGGAGTAGGCCTAAGTCCTTCTAATGACAAATTTTCCTTTGTTTCATTTGTCATTACATTAATTTTAGAACCCAAATCCACAAGAGTATTATGAATACTTACTTTACCAATTTTTACCTTAATGACCAGACTCCCAAGCATAAGATCTGCCAATTGTCCAATGAATTGAATAGTTTTCAAGTTTTTTCTTTTTCTCTTCTTCCGAGTACAAAGCTCACAAATTTTTTTTGTGTAGATAGGAATATCCTTGATAGCTTGCAGCAAAGGAATTTTTATATTAACATTGCTTAATTCATTAAGAAAATCAACTCAAATTAAGAATCCTCCCTTTGTATTGATTCGGGTTGAAATATTTCGGGAAAAGTTGGCTCCCTAGTTGGTTTTGGTTCTAATTCTTCATTGATTTCTATAATAGTGGGCCCCAAAAGAGCCTTCCCCAACCTCAACTAGACTCCATCTATCTCTAATGTTTTAATGGGATAAGTGGAGTAACCTATTGTCCCATTGTTATACACTAGTTGAGTTGCCTTATTATTAGGGTTGGGATTTGGTTGGGTTGGCATTGATGTAGGTCTTGGTGGTAGTGGTGGATGATTTGTTGGATTTATAGGTTGAGAAGTTGAAGACGGAAAACCTAGAAGGATTTTTTGTGACTGATGGTATGGATTAACCATAGAAGGTGGTGGAAATTGGAATTCTTATTGTCCATATGTTGATGGTTATAGCAGTTGTGACCTCCATGTTTGTTTCCATGGCTGTGAAGTATATGGATACTATGGCATCCACTAATGGTATGGGGATTTTTTCCATCCCCCATTCCATCTAGATTGGTAGGAGTTGGATTGAGTAGGTCTTAAAACAAGATAATCATTCAACATACTAGGCTGCATAGCCCATGGTGGAAAAGATCACCTAGGGGTCATGTAATAAATAGGATCCTAAGAATATTCCATTTCGGGCATTTCTGTAGGGAAAGGTTTTAGTGTGGAGGTCTTACTAACATCTTCTAGGGATGAAATATTTGTCCTATTGTATGGGAAGTCCTCACTACCATGATTTTTGTGACATATTGGACAAAACATAGCTAAATCCTTCTCAGCTTCTTCTTGCTTCCTACAAGTGTAAAGAGTATCTATTTGTTTCCCCATATGATTTAGCAAATCTATTTTAAGGTCTTCAAGTAAATTGCCTACTTCCCTCTTTGTGATACCTATCATATTAGTTTTGGTATAAGGTTTACTTAGATAACTCCTTCCCAAATGTCGTGACCTCGAATAGTTCCTACAAATATCACAAATATCAATAAATTCCATTTTAGAGATATTTCATTTCCCTATTAAATTCAATTCTTCCATAAAATCATCTCTTACACCCCTAAGAAATAACATTTTAATAGCATCATCATTTAGTTGCTTCTGGCGAGACCATTGAAGACTAAACATAAAATGTTCACGGTAGTCTTCTATGGACTCCTCCTCTTTTTGATTCATGCAAAAAGTATTATCCCAAACCTCCTTTGTTTTGCAATATTCTTGATAGTTGTTCAGGAATAGTTCCTTCATGACTTCCCACATTCTGATATTTCGAAGGTTCATAAACCATCACAAAGCAGCATCCTTCAATGTAGCTTGAAATATTTTGAGTTTTTGTGTGTCATTTTGGTAGTCATAACCGTGACACAACACAACAAATTCAAATAAAAACATATTAGGATCTTCTTCTGAGAGATCATGAAAAATAGGTAGAGAATAATGAGGAATATTCTTCATGGGGGCATCTCTCCTAGGATTTGTGATTATAAACTCAAAAGTAACTGGTTTATTATTGGCCAATGCCCTATTATGATTGTTATTATTGTTGTTGTTGTCATTATTATTTTTTCAAGATCCATAACTTGAAATGCCTAAGGATTAAAATAATTTTCAAAGGGCGTGTGACCTTCAACAAATGGACCATCTCCTTCCCCGTAAGATTATTTGAGAATTTGTTCAACCTTTTTGCATAATATTTCAGAAGAGCTTGGTTGGGTATTTGTAGGTGTTTGGAAAATAGTGGTCATAAAACCACACTTCTCTAGATCAGGTTCAGGTAATTCTAATAAAGGTAATTTAGCTTTCACTTCCTCCTGAGTTGAGCTACCTTCCTTAATAAATGCTTTTGACTTCTCTTACAATTCTTCAAGTTGCAGATTCTCAATGGACGGTGTTGACTTATTTTTGGGTTTTTCAATTTGTGAATTACTTCCCTTTTCTTTCCTAATGAATATTCCCCTACTATCTCTATTACGATTCATGCACCTAAGTGACCTATGGAAAAGAAAACTAAGGATACCCAAACAAAATTAACAATTGTGCTGAATTTCTCCTTAATGTAATGTTCCTAATTTAGTTTACTAAAAATGAAGGTCTTCAACACCGTACACCGAAAACGGTGCCAAAATGATTGGACTAAACTATGGTCTTAATTCACTTTTAAGCTAGGTTTGATTTAAACTCTTGGAAATGGTTTCCTCAGTTTATCCTAAAGTGTCAATCTAGGAATGTAGGCTTTTTGAACCATGTTGTGGTAATATGCCAAAGAGTTGCAATTATTAAACCAAGGGTTGATGAATGCAAACTAACATAACCTGTATTTAAACAAAATTCCAATTCGCAGACTTCCTATCACAAATGTGATAGGAACCCGTAAATAAATAATTCTGCAACATAAATAGATTAGTGACATACAACGGAACAAAATTGAAACTCTATGAATTGGAATAAAGAATATAACCAAAAAAATCAAAGGTGTTGACTGTGAAATAGATTATCTTACTATTCCATGTTTTTCTCTTTATAATTTTGTCCTATAGTACCAAACTAATCTTAATATTGGCAATAACTAATTTGATGAAACATACATAACAACAGATGTTGAATGAATCAATAAATATCAAAACAACAAGAATTAGTAAAAAATGAATTACACAGATGCAAAAAATGAATAATTCGTAAATGAGAATCGATCAAATATCTATAAAACACACATTACCACACTTATAAATCAAACACCGAGATCATCAAAAACCAAGGAAATGGGCCCTGACTTCACTGGTTATTGAATGATGGAGCTCACAAACATGAATCTATTCCACACTAGTTCTCATTTAACATAGTCACAAAGAAAAAATAAAATGTCGATCTTCTTATTATGCAAGTCTAATTTTTTGCTATATATTATTTTTATATTTTCATCATGCAAACATATATATTTGCTGATCATACTATAAACAACATATAGGTTATTTTTTTCGTTCAACCTTTCAACCACTCACAAACAAGAGTCTAAAATCGATAAAAGGCCACAAGCCACTTTTAACACTAAATCAAAACAACTTAACTAAAATAACAAGTCTTAACAAAATCTTGGCAATTTCACTTCATTAATTTTTTGAGGTCCTCCCATTTGTAATAGCCTTCAAATTACTTTTGAACTATCTCCTATCATTTGGACACAAAATGATTGGATTTATCATGATTTTCAATAATTTATTAATCCCAACTTCATTTCCCTATTTTATTAAATCTTAAGGTTTCTTCAGAAAATGGTGATAGGAATAGGGATAGGGACACAAATAAAAAGGAAATTATAAAGTAAAAATAGTTGACTTATTCTATATGCATCACCAAACCCTCTAGAATATTTAGGCAGGCAACGAAATTCCTAGTCTACATGGTGAAACCCTCAATGGGTCTCAAAAGAGGTCCAAAGATAGTCATGCAACAATTTTTCAAGGTTGGCATAAGTGGATTTCGAAGGAGCCCAACAAGATTAATAATAGATGTGCATAGCAGAAAAGATTTTAGAACAAAGCTGAAATGGAATGCCTAGAAACTGAAAGATTTCACATTTTTCACTTTATAATATTTCCTCAATCACCAAAATTCATTTCCCCTCTTGAATGGAGATTTGCAGTTGTAACTTAGAAATGCATTCTTGTAGCACTCGATGAATACTTGTATGTTGAAGACATTAATCGTAAATTATTTGAAATAGGGAAATAACACATTAATAATGTATGGGATGATGTATATGCTCACCAATAATTCAAGAGTTAACTAAAAAAATAAGTAAATATACTTGAAAAGGTGAAAAATGGGGTCCTCCCTTTTGCTTCTAGGGTTTTGGACTTGAAAGCAAGTCAATTTCCAGACTCTTCACTCAAGAACAAGCCCTTGATATTTCAATGCAAATGAGATTGAAATATGGTGAAGGTAATGTTCGAGGGGATTGAAATATGTCAAATGAGGGGTTCACCACAAAGTGTAAAATTGGAAAAGAAAATGTTGGAAAACACAGTGTGATATACAAAATGATCTAGAAAATGCCCTAAAAATGCATATAAACTCAAATAGGAAAGAAAAATATGAATAGAGTACACCTGCAAACTTTGAAGGGACTGGAAGTGGCTTTGAAATTTTAGACTTTTGATTAGGAGTAATCTACCTATCTAAAAATGCAAAACGAAGTATAATGCAAGATATACAAATAACACCTAACAAGTCAAGATTTGGCTACGTTAAACACAAACAAAAAAGGAAGATAAAGATAGACAAATGATTATACATTTCTTCATGTTGATCCTTGGTTGGCCCTTGATAATATTGTTGATGTGTGCTCCTTAGATGACAATGCGATGCAAAGTGATTGAAATTCAAATGGATAAGATGGATAAGGATTGAATGAAAAAAGATGTGATAAAAGTATGAAGGCTCAAACGGATTAAGATCATAAGTATCTTACAAAATGCATAAGGTAACTTAGCACATGTAAGAGAGGTATTTATAGAGGAATTTTAGTTCTTTAGAGAATTCAACGGTCAAGATTGAGCCACCATGGCCAAGATGGGGGGCTATGCTGATTTGAGGACTCACAAGCCCTCACATCTTGCCATGTGGTGGGTGAAGTGTCGAAAGGAAAAGTTGAGATGGAAAAGTTACAAGTGACATGGAAAAGACCATGTGGCCCCAAGGTACTTGCAAGTACCTTTGGATGAGAGAGAATCTCTACAAAAATTAATCCCTTGTCCCCAAGTGGGGTTGAAAGTGACAAGTGAGGACTTTTAGAAATTCCACCCTTGTCAATATGGGGATTGGAGATGGCCTTGGAAGAATAAAAGTGAATTTTTAATTCACTTTTTGGAAGAGACCAAAAGGTAAAATAAGAGGGTTCTTTGTCCTTTGGGTATGATGTGACATATGAGATGTCATAGGGAAGACAAATGCATGGGGGGAATAAGTGTTAATTTTTAATTCACATGGGGAAGAGGTCAACCCAAAAAAGGTAAGTACCAAGAAAGGTTAACCTATGGACAAGCTAGAAAAGACAAGTGATTAGGATTAGGATTGTGCAAATAGGTGATTAGGTTAATTAATGATGATTAGAGGAAAGTGGAAAATTATGGAGGATGTGACATTAATTCTAATTAAGAATATGCAAATCTTAATGAGGGATTAATTAAATTAACCTAGATTAGTGAAAGGGTAATGGGGGATGGGACAAGGAGAGAGAAATAACGAGTTTAAAATTAGAAAGGATAACTGGCTAAATTAAGTAAATTGATTGATTTATTTAATTTAGAGAGGAAATGGTAAGGGATAAAGTATTTAATTAAATAATTTTGGGAACCTTAGGGAAAGGGGATGATATTATTAAATGTTTCATTTAATTATATAGATGGATTAGATGAATAAATGATGAGATTATGATGATATGGAAGTGGTCAAATTTGGATGTCTACATTTTTCCCCTCTTTGAGATGATGTTATGAAGTAGCATCATTTCAAAGAAAACTAAAACATAACACCTAGCCCAAGATGGTTATACACTAGTCATTTGAGGAGTGACTTGGAGGAAAGATGATTGGAGTGAAGATGAAAATTATGGATTGAAAGTTCCCCCTCAAGAGGACATGTAGGTTTAAGAAAAAATGGGTGTGCTCTCGAAATCAATGAAATGATGCAAGGGTAGATGGGGATGATTATGCAAAGGGATGGATGAGAGAGGATGATTAAATGAAGAGATAAAGGAAGCCATAAATTGATTCCAAGACAAATGTGATGTTGCCCTAGTCAATCTATAGGACAAGATGGATTGATGGTTGATTGAGTGTTGTTGATAAGGGAAGGAGACATACCAAAGAAACACAAGGATAGGGAAGGATACATATCAATGAAAGTTTTGTTGATGAAGGAAGGATACATCCCGATGAGAGTGTTGTTAATGAGGGAAGGATACATCACAGAACAAAACAATGATATGGAAGGATACATCATGCTGATGATGATGATGATGATGATGATGATGATGAGGGGATCAAGGCTTGTAGAAATGTTGGGAACAAGACCAAGGATGTGATGAGATGATTTTTTCTAGATTCAATGGACTAGGATTGGATGGGGATGGGAGATGGTTAAAATCAATGAAGAGGATGGAGGGAAAGATGAAATGCAATGGAAGAGAAAGTTGCCATTTTCAGAGCACTGATTTTTTCTATAGCATAAGACACCAGATACCATGGTATGTGGAATGAAGGTGGATTAGTTTAGAATGCATACACAAACACAACAAATAAAGAAGGCTATCCCAACACCCCAAAGTCGTGATGGCGTTGGTCGGGCTAGGTATTGAGATAACCACAAGGATAGAAGGATGTCCCAGCATAATGCAAGACCTCTAGGGTCTTGGTGGGTACATTGTGGGAAAACTAGGAAGACAAAAAAAAAAGAAAAATCAAGATATACCCCAATGTTAACTAGTCAAAACACACCATAATAAAATAGATCATGATGTCATTAACAAGTGATTATAGGGAGCTCAAATGATAAACAAAATACAAAAGCATCAAAATATTATAATCATTTTGAAAACATCCTTTGCCATAGGATCAAGATGATGGATGGGGTTGATGAGGTCTGTTATGAAGGATACATCCTGTTGAGACCAAAGATGAAGGATAAATTGGTTAATTGACATAGCATAAGATATCCTAAAACTGATTAAAGCTCATGATACGAATGACCCTTGTTTTGGAAGTACCAATGATGATAGGGACACACTTGATGACACGATAAGATGATAGGACTGAATCACCCTAAAGACCTAGGGACTCGAGGGTTGATCACAGATCAACCTTGCCTACGTGAAAGAA
The DNA here is from genome assembly GCA_007115665.2 of Sequoiadendron giganteum. Lineage (NCBI taxonomy): Eukaryota > Viridiplantae > Streptophyta > Pinopsida > Cupressales > Cupressaceae > Sequoiadendron > Sequoiadendron giganteum. The sequence goes on along the minus strand of CM021100.1, from coordinate 227,053,948 downwards.
AAGAGCTCTCGTAGTTCGATAAAAGACCATGGATAAAATTAGAAAGAGGAAAATGGAGACCTCGATGGATAGTGTAGATTGGATAGAAAAATGCCTAGGGGGTGGATCAAATGATTGAACTTCCCTACATGAAAGTCCAAGGGAAACGTAGTCTGACACAAGGTCAAAGATAGATGAAAGAATATGACAAACTAGACAAAAGATAGGACCCTTGGGAGGATCAAATGATCAACCTAGCCTAAGTGAAAGCATAGGGGAAAAGTAGTTCGACACAAGATCAACGAAAAACAACAAATAAGGGATGATGAGATTATCATAATAAGGATATATGATTATGGAACTGATATGATGAGCCAGGATAGGCCATGTGGATAGGATGGGTGATATGTTTGATGTGGGTTATGTGAAGCTCAGGGAGGGGATAGTTATCAAAATTAGCGAAAGATGAATTGGGAGGAAGAAATTATAGATAGATGAATGATGAAGATTGAGATTATATTAAAAATATTTGATAGAAAGATTGGAGGGATCATAATGATGTGAATGGAATTGGATTTCATGGGGTGGCCTATATCTAGATACCAATAACAAGGGATTATGAGATAGGAGGAAAATAAAGGTAAATGGATGGATGGATAAATATGGGGAGATAGATAGATGTTAGGATAGGTGGATAGAGGAATAAGGATTTGGAAGGATGTAATGGATTAAATTATGGTAAAATGGATGGGGGAGATAAGGATTGGTATATGGAAGGGATGTTTATATAGATGCATGTGGAGATGGAAATGATTACTTGAAGGGATGGGTAGACAATGTCTTAAGCACTTTATCAAAAATAAGGAGATGGCCCCACTCTAGATGGGTCATGCATGAAAAGGCAAGAGGAGTGAGATGAAAATATAGATAAGATATGGGTAAGGAAGGGATATGATGGATGGATGATGAAGGTAGATGGATGTAGATAATATGCAGTGATAAGAAAACTAGATAGGGAGGATAAGGAATATGATAGTGTATGGATGAGCGGAATATATGCCAAGAGGTGTCCAAAGCATGTATATATATTTTCCCCTATCTAGGTCAAGATCACAAGGAAGATGGAGGGATGCGATGCAAATGAGATATGATAGGATAGGATGTTGAAAGGAAAATATAGGACATGGAGGAAAGGAATGCGTAGGTGGAAGCTGCCCCCAATTGTGAAAGTAGACTGGATAGGGGATTTTCGCATGATGCCTATTTGCTAGGTTTCCATCATGGTACTTATCCAAGGAACTTTTTTTCCAAATTTTCACCATTGGACAAATTATTTCTACTTTACTATTTTATTTTTTATTTTTTTATTTTTTTATTTTTTTTATTTTTACTTTTGGGACTTTTTTGATAGAAAGATGAATGGAGATGGATAAGGATAGGGATGAATGGATAAATGGACACAAAATAATTATGATAAAGTGTATGGACGAAGGACTCGAGAATCAAGTTCCATAGGAGGTAATAAGATCCCATGTGTAGAGTGACCATTGGATGTTGGTATAACCTTATTAGAACAGATGGATTATGCAAGGGAATGGATCAAAGGGATTTGATGGGGGAGATATGAGGGATAGTGAATGGGGTGTTGGAAAGTGTATGGATGGAATGATGGAAGGAATGTGTGATAGGTGAAGATTTTCAGGACCAACATTGGCACATGTGGTGGATATGAAATGATAGGGGGGTTGTTGGATGGAGAATGTGGTGATAATGGAGGTGTTGGCATAGTGAATTTTGGGACATATGAACCAAAAAAAAAATTAGGAGATGGAGGATGCAAATGATTAACTTTGGGATAAGAAACTTTGGAATTTTTTAGGATTTTCTCATTTGGAGGCATGGCCTCTTGTTTCTTGGGAATCCACATGGTTTTGATTTTTTCTTTGGTGGGCCTTTGGGGCTATTCGGATTGGTTTAGATTTTAGATTTTGGATTTGATTTTTCTTTTCTTCAACATGTCTTTTGAAGGGGACATGAGGAGCTTTAGAATCATGTGGACATTTTGATTTATACATTTTTTATTGGGCATCAAAAGTGCTTTTAATATAAATGGGATGGGTATAGGGAGATGGATGATGTTGAGAGGGCATGGATGGAGTGATAGAAGTAGGATTTAGATGAGGATGTGTGGATGGAGGATGCGAGATAGCATGGATGGAGGAGTGCCTTTGGTAATCCTTATTAGGAGTTATGAAGATACATTTTTTATGTCGTACACTATGAATAGGTGGTGGATGAATAGGGGTGATTCTAGGATATAAGGACCCAAAATAGACTATGTATATGGATGATGGATGAAGGATGGTGGAGGGACATAAGGAACTAAAATGGATTTAGAGGATGAAGGATGAAGATGGGTAGTTTTTTTGAGGGAATATGATGGAGGAGGTGGGACGGTGACAAATGATTTGGTGGATCGGTGAGAAGTACCTCTTGTGCTTTTAGAAGAGGATAATTTAGGATGTACCGAGGTTGTACCAACATTTTTGGAGTGCGATTCTTGTGAGATATATCCAATATTGTGTGTTCCTAGATGTTTTTTGACTTGGATGGGCTCTAAAGTATCATGCTCATGAAGGCCTAAACCTTTTTCTTAGTATTTCATGTTCTTGAGCATGTGATCTATGGTAGGATACTTATTCTTTTCGAAGAATGACGTGAGTCTGTTAGCAGGTGGAGTAGGAAGGGTGGTGCACATACTTTGTTTTTATTCTACAAGAAGACTGCCATGGATGAGTGTAATGTTGTTGAGGTGATATAAAAGTGGTGTTGGGGTGACAAGGCTAGGCAGTGTTATAGGATCAGGTGATGGAGATGAGGGGTGATGAGTGTTACTACAATCCTCATCATTTAACTAGAAATGTCAAACCAGAGCGGTGTCCATGGCAATATGCAATAGGGAGAATAAATCATTTGAATGACATGTTTTTTCTACAAACAGAATTGAAAGGCAATGCATGAAATAAATTGCTAAAATTAAATCTAATCTAAGCGCTTGTAAATGAAATGCTTGAATAAAATCTGTCCTAAGAAACTTATAAAAAGGACTACTGAAAAATGTAAAGAGAGCTAGAAATGTAATGACTACTAAGAAATGAAACTACAAACAAAGAGATTGTTGCTAAAATACTGATCTATATTATTTTATAAAACTCTTCCCCCATTTGATTTCTTGATTACAATGAATTTATATAATTTTTGTCTTCAACTAATCTGAAAGATAAGATTTATGATTATGCAACCACTTGCTAGAAGATTCGAACATGTGTTAAGGGAAAAAGATAATTCTCTCTTCATATTGTTGAGTCAATATTCTTTTGTCATACAAAACAAATATGCCTATTTTGCAGCCCTTAAAAAAGCTCCAAAAATCCATTTGACTATTGAAAAATTCATGTCTTCCCCTTGTGTATCATTAAATATCATAAAACAACTCTTAGATGCTTGCAAAATGGTTCAAACTACCCAAAATTGTCTTCTAGATATTCTCCATTTGTTTGCACAACCCTACAACTTGCCTTAATTCTTCGAAATACCTCCTATATGCTCTCAACTTATATCCAAGTCACCCAATCTATTTTAATGCTCACAACTGCTACTTTTACAAATTTTGAAAAAGTTTTGGAGCAACCCACAAATTTTGGAACAAATTGAAGTGTTGTCCCACAAGTTTCGAAGTAGCTCTCCACAAATTTCGGAGCAATAGATTCTGCTGAATTTTTCTCTTCAACCACGAACTAGGTTTTTGGGAAATTTAAATGGTTTTGTCACCATATTGTCTTCAAATTTCAGACAAAAAATCTCTAGAACCTAGATTGTAATTTGAAAGATATGATGAAATATTTGACTGGTACAACTAAAAATATCTTACTTTCATCATCATGCCTAGTCTTGATAACTTCATAATTAGGCAAAATATACATTTTTATATGGCTAAAAGATGAGTCATTATTTTGTCTCATCATCTCCCCCACACCTAGAATGTTACAGGCTCTCTTAAAATTTTTGAGTGAGCTTCAAATACAAAAATAAATCTGCAAATTTGTTTGAGAGTAGCAACTTGTATAGAGAAATGCATTTCTTTGAGCTTTAGAGAAGAAGCCATACCATGTTTAAAACACTTATTTTCAGAAAATAAACCTACTCTTTCCTACTTTATTTATTGATGTAGAGATAGATTACATAAAACCATTAACTAGTTGTGGAAAATAACATCCTTTTCTCAAAGGATGGATCCATGCATTAAAAAAATTGAAAGTAGAAGAAAACCATGAGAAAAAGATAACTAAATATTTGAACTCTGATGCTCCTTCTTTCTTTGAAATGACAGTCATCTTGATAATTTTTTATTCTAGTAGATGCATGGGCTGATTAGAATTTTTTTGCAACCCTTCATCCCATTATGTTGCATGCATGACTAGATGCAATTCCTTTTCCTTCAAATATCGGATTGGGCAGCCCTCCTTGAACTTTGAAGGTGTCCAAAAAATAATATTTTTCTTGTTGAGGCTTGAAGTCATGGTCCTCTAGTTGGGTATATTGTGTAAGATCTATCACCTTTGCATGCAAGAACCTTTTCCTTTGGATATGTTTTTTTTTTTTTTGGGGAGGGCGGCGTTCTAAAATAATAAACCTAAAAATCTTGTCAAACTATTTTTCTTTTGACCCGTTTTCACCAGATTATCAACAACTCCCTAATGACACCTTTCCCCAGTAATGGCGCCAAAAATGATGAGTTTCGTTGCGATCCTCATCATTTAACTATAAATGTCAAACTGGAGTGGTGTCCATGGCAATATGTAATAGGGAGAATAAATCATTTGAATGACATTTTTTTTCTACAAACAAAATTAAAAGGGAATGCATGAAAGAAATTGCTAAAATCAAATCTAATCTAAGAGCTTGTAAATGAAATTTTTGAATCAAATCTATCCTAAGAAACTTGTCAAAGGGAATACTGAAAATGTAAAGAGAGCTAGAAATGAAATGACTACTAAGAAATGACACTACAAACAAAGAGATTGCTGCTAAAATACTGATCTATATTATTTTATAAAACTCTTCCCACATTTGATTTCTTGATTACAATGAATTTATATAATTTTTGTCTTCAACTAATATAAAAGATAAGCTTTATGATTGTGCAACCACTTGCTAGAAGATAGGAACATGTGTTAAGGGAAAAAGATAATTCTTTCTCCATCTTGTTGAGTCAATCTTTTTTGGTCGTCCAAAACAAATATGCCTATTTTGCAGCCCCTAAACAAGCTCCAAAAAGGAATTTGACTGCTGAAAAATTCATTTCTTCCCCTTGTGTATCATTAAATATCATAAAACAACTCCTAGATGCTTGCAAAATGGTTCAAACTACCCAAAATTGTCTTCTAGATATTCTTCATTTGTTTGCACAACCCAACAACTTGCCTTAATTCTTTGAACTACCTCCTAGATGCTCTCAAATTATTTCCAAGTCACCCAATCTATTTTAATGCCCACAACTACTGCTTTTACAAATTCTGGAAAAGTTTTGGAGCAACCCACAAATTTTTGAACAACTTCAATTGTTGTCCCACAAATTCTGGAGCAACTCTCCACAAATTTTGGAGCAACGGATTCTAGTGAATGTTTTTCTCCAACCACAAACTAGGTTTACATGAAATTTAATGTTTTTTATCCCCATATTATCTATGAATTTTGGACCAAACATTTTTAGAACCCAAATCATAATTTGAAAGATATGATGAAATCTTTGACTGGTGCAGCTAAAAATATCTTCCTTTCATCATCATGCTTAGTCTTGATAACTTCATAATTAGGCAAAATATACATTTTTATATGGCTAAAAGATGAGTCCTTATTTTGTCTCATCAAGGGGATATCACAATTTTGATAAGGAGGATTGCGTGACAAGGGATCGAGAGATGATTAGAGGGTATGAAAAGATACAAATTTATAGAAATGGGTGATAAGGGCTCAAAAGATGGGGTGATTAAATCTTGAGTACAAAGGGGATCATGGGATGGAGTAAGAGAGATAGTGTTATCTTGAGATGGTGTAGATAGGAAGGTAAGATCCGGATTCGGTTGAGGAAAGGAAGCATGAGATGGAGTGGATGAGATGGTAGGATCTATATTTGGAGGGGGGGATATGCGTGTATGCTTTGGATCAAGCCCTTGGGATGGCTCATCATGTGTGGGAGGCACAATGACAGAGGACTATTGGATGGAGGATTCATGTAGGTCATGGGATTGAAGTTTGGTAATATTAGGGCTAGGAGGAGTGGACAATGGATTGGGTGGATGTAGGAGTAGAAGATAGGGATTTAATGGATACGATGGGTTTGATGAGCTCAACCATTTGGATGGTGTCAGGAATGGTAATGGAAGTGATAGGTTTAGGATGGATGATTGCCTCATCACTAGTGACTATACATGATAGAGTGGTAGGGCATGGGGTATCTTTTGTCCTGAGTCCTTCGATGACATTTGGAAGGGATGTAGGATTAGGTGGGGTGATGGGACTGAATGGAGGATTAGGGATGGTTGGAGGACTATGATTAGACATGGGGATGGGATTAGATGGAAGACTAGGATGAGATGGATGATAGGGGTTAGCGATTGGAGGATTAGATGAGTGGATGGGATTGGATGGAGGACTAGGGGCCGATAGAGGATTATGGTTAGGGATTGGAGGATTAGATGAGTGGATGGGTGGATTAGGATTAGGATAAGAGGAATGAATGGGAGTATATGGAGTAATAGGTGGGTTATGATGAGATGTAAGATTAAGATATAATATGGTGAAAGGGGGAGTGATGTAGGAGGATGTGGATGCTGGATTAGGTTAGGAAAATTGGGATGGTGAGTAATTTTAGGAAGATTTGGATGATGAATTAGGATGGGGAGATGTGGTTGGAAAATTCTATTAGGAGGACATGGATGAAGGATTAGGATGGAAAGATGTGGAATTAAGGTAATGATATTGGGATGGGGGATTGTGATAGGAAATTTTGGATGTTGGATTAGAATAGGAGGATTGAGGTTCTGTGCACCATAGGAAGACATGCATGGTGGGTTTGCATAGAAGGATATGGATGATGGATTAGGACATGAATACTAAGATGGTGGATTAGGATAAGAGGAATATTGGGATGGTGGATTTGTATAGGAGGGCATAGGTTTTGGATTAGGATGGGAATATTGGGATGGGTGATTAAGGTAGAGGTACTGGGATTGTTGATGGTGGTATGTATAGGAGTATGGGGATGGTGGATTACTATAGGAGGATGTGGATGTTGGATATGATAGAGGTGGAGAGGGAGGACATGATGAATATGTCAATGGTGAGGATGTTGGATATCCCTTGTCAAGGGTAGCATAAGAATTGTTATTAGATGCAGATGAGTGCATGGTGGGATAGTTCTAAGAAGTAGTGTGATTTTGGGAGGAGATTGGATAAATCTTGCTAGCAATGATAGCATCAATGGGATCTATATTGTATACTTCTTGATCAACAAGACTCATTATCATCGTTGATGTAATTAGCATTCCCCTTGACTACTATTATTGGTCATGCAAGAGGGGGATTATGATTCATAATGGATCAAGAAAGAATAGATGATTGAAAGATAAATCAAATGGATTGGAAGAAGATATAGGTGGACTAAATCTCAAGTTGGCTTTTAGGTTAAGCTCAAATTCGGGTTAGATGAAATCTCAGATCAGGATGATGGGATTAAGGTTCAATTAGGGATTGGATAGTAGGATATGATAATATTTATTCTAAACCGATTTTAGGGGTTTTAACTAGAGGATGTCAGGTGTTGACAATCAGATTTTTGTCAGATTTGGCAATTTTAAAAAATTGTCAAATTTTGCCATTTTAGGAGACTTCATAGGCATACCTTTGAGAGTCTAGTTTTTTCCCAATAAATACCCAAAACTAAGGTAGGATGAATTTCCCACTAACATACCAAATATGAGACATGCATTCCAAGTTATTAACAAAAATGATTTTTCAAAACTAGAAAAAAAAACTAAATTATGATTTTTAGGGTCAAGATAAAAGTTTGAGGCCCCAAAAATGAGTGGAAATGGGGTCCAACAACCTCATAATGCAAAAAGCCATAAAATTTTGGCCCAATCAGACAACCAAATCAAAAGTTACAGCCTCCAGATTTTTTTTATAAAAATCAAAACCCTCAAAATAAAGCCTAGATTATTGGGATGAATGATTTGATGATGGAAACACAATCTAAGGGGATTTCAGGATACTTACGGATGAAACAATTTGTTTTTTAGATGATAAGGATGACCATGAGATCTTTCATTTGCAGTGAATGACTTAGAGAATGAGAAAGTTTTTTGTTACCTGTCTAAGGGTAGGGTCACTTATTTAGAGGGGTAGGGCTTCCTATCTAGAGAGGTAGGGTCATATGTCCGAAGGGGCAGGGTGGCCTATCCAAAGGGGTAAGGTTTCCTATTCAAAGGGGCAATTTTGCCTATGTAGAGGGGAAAGGCCACCTATCTAGGGTAGGGCCACCTGTCCAAAGTTGCATGGTTACGTGTCTAAGATAGGGTGACCCAAACAACCTCTAGACAATTAAACAATGTTAAAAAATGGAAAAATGGACTGTTGGGATGGGCGGATGATCAGATGAAACAAATACTTGGAATGAATGGACGGATGGTCTAAAGGGGTAAACGGTTACCTTGGACGAGGGAACAACACTCGAAAGGGGCAAAGGGTTTTCAGAACAAGTGAATGACTTCCCAAAATGGGTGAAAAATATGTTGAATAGGGGAAACGATGCTTAAAATGAGCAAATAGATATCCAAAATGGACGAACGAACGATCAAAATAGTTAAACAGGTACCCTGGATGAGGGATCTACCCTCAAAATGGGAAAATAGGTTCCCGAAAAAAATAGCTAATGAAAGGAGGCTAAAGAAGGTTGTTTTAGAGGGCATGACCGCCCCTTTAGGTCAATTCCACCCAAACTTAGGTCAAGGCCACCCGTTTAGGTCATGGCCACCCAAACAGGAGATACATGGGAAAATTTTGACTTAAACAGGTTAAAAAATAGTTGAAACAAATGGGTAGGGCCACCCCTTGAGGGCAAGGTCGAACCTATGTACTGTTTGGGCATGTGTAAGATCATGATGGGCCAAAATGTGGTGATAGGAAAAAGTAGCATTTTTCACTCACCAAAAAATGTGGAAATCCCGAGTTGACTTTATTTTGGGTAAAGTGTCAGTACATTGCTCCATAACAATGCCTAAGCGTAAGTTTTACAAATCGGATATCTGTTTTGAATCGGATATTTGCTTTTTAAAAGTAAAAAAAAATGGATATCCGATATTTCAAAACATTTAAAAATGTATTGTGGTGGTAAAATTTTGGTTTCAAAAATTTGATATTTGATTTGAAACAGATATCCAATTTGTGGCACACATAGACCCAAGAGTAGTTAGGAGGTGTGGGGTGGACAAGAGATAGGGAGAGAGAGAGAGGGAGAGAGAAGAAGGAAGGGGAAGCAAGATGGGAAGAGGGGAAGGAGA